>CM076584.1:1555492257-1555548079 GCA_034641835.2 Pinus albicaulis
GAAGATCAAGAAAGGATTTGAGTATTCAGGGCTTACCATCTGAGGTGCTTCAATGATGGCTTTTTTTATCAGCTCAATATTTTTTATTTATTTTTCTCTGGATTCAATGGTCCACTTGAATTCTTTGTCCTTCAACATGCAAGTAATATGCTTCACCACTTCAGCAAAATTTGGAATGAACCTTCTTAAGAAACTAATCTTGCCAAGGAAAGATTGAACCTCTTTCTTGGATTTTGGAAGTGTTAAATCTTGAATTGCAATTACTCTCTTAGGATCAATTTTTAGTCAATATTTAGAAACTATTACTCTCTTAGGATCAATTTTCAGTCAATATTTAGAAACTATGTGACCCAACATCTTACCTTCCTTGAGAGAAAAATGATACTTCTTTGGATTCAATGGTATACCATATTTTCTGCATTTAACAAATACTTGTCTCAAGTGCTGAAGGTGTTCTTGATCTGAAGTTGAATAAACAATAATATCGTCTAAATAGATGACCAAGAATTTGTCCTTTTCTCCAATGAATGCAAAGTCCATAACACGTTGAAAAGTAGCTCCGACATTCATAAGCCCAAATGGAATCTTTACATACATGAATGTTCTCCAAGGATTTGTGAATGTTGTCTCTCGGTTTTCCGGCCAAACTGAAACTTGATTATACCTGGAGAACCCATCTAACATAGAAATTTTGTTTGAACCATTACCTTTTGAAGAATATGATCCATCTTTGGCAAATGATAGTTATCTTTCTTGGATCATTTGTTAAGATTTCTGAAATCTACACATAGTAAGACTTCACCACTCTTCTTCCTTATTGGAACTAGAATAGAAACCCAATTTGAGTATCTCAATGGAATGATGATTTTGGCATCCAAAAGTTTCTTAACTTCCTTCTCCATCATTGGTAACAATAGTGGATTAATTTGTCTTAACTTCTGCCTGAAAGGCTTAGTACCATCCTTCAATGGTATCCTATGCTCAATGATAGCTGTATCATATGTCTTAAGATCTTCATATTTCTAGGCAAAAACATCAGCAAATTCACAACACAACTTGTGGTATTCAACCCTTATTTCTTCTGATAAAGCTTTTGACAACTTTACTGATCCGGATTTATGCAGGAACGCAATAATACACAGAAATAAATATAAACACATATATGCAGTGGAAATAATATTTCATTTCAGTAATATCAAATAAAAGAAATACGCTTATAAACATAATGGAAATAAACTAGCTAGGGCGTTGGTAGTGTATCTTAGAAAAGATATGTCGTGGCTACAGGCCTCTGAACTGTGTTACAATGAGGCTCGAAGGCCTATTTATTGTTGAGAAACAATGAAAAACCCTGAACATCCAAAAACTTAACCCTGGGAGATGAAGCGCCAAAACTGTGGACCTCGTTTGGGTAAATTGGTACATCAATCTTCCTGGGGATGTAACTTTGGCATACGATCTCCGTTTGATGCGCCCAATACCTCGTTAGAAAGATCTATCCGAGAACTACAACTTTTGAGTGAGAAACATCAATATATAAATCCATGTTGCTCCCGATTTTCCCAAAAAAACGTCTTTTAGGGTCTCAAAACAACTCCAAAAGTTCAGGACGCGAAAAACTGCTAAAAATAGTAAGTTGTGCTGAAACTGAAAGAACTAATGTTGGGCGTTCAAATGGAATAGGTGGGTGGCCATCAATATCCACTTGGATCATTAGGGCCTCAAAATGGCTTCGGAAGTTTAGGTCCCGAAAACCTGCTAAAAATAGTAAGTTGTGCTGAAAGTGAAAAACTGAAAGAACCGATGGTGGGAGTTCAAATGGAATAGGTGGGTGGCCACCAATATCCAACTGGATCATTTACATACCTTGGTTCTTTTTCTGTGCCCAAATTGAAATCTTCCAATTCTACTTCTGTTTTAGCCAGCTGTGGTTTGACTGAGACATCATTTTGATTAAAGAGCTTCTCAAGTGGGATTAACCCCTTGGGAATGTGGTTGGTAGGCAACTGAATGATAGGCTGATCAGTGATCCGTTTTTGCAGATTTTTGGTGTCTTGCAAATCAGCATCATCCTTCATGAGATCTTCATCTTGATCAATGTTTAGGACAACAAACTCTTCATTAGCTTCAATGAATCTTCTAATCTCCTAATCACATTCAAAAACTTTCCAATGCTTGACATTATTAGGAATGCTAGGTCTGAACCTAACTTCCACTTCATATTTCAGCTTCATAGGAATTGGAATCTTGAATGAGCTTGCTGAAATAGAGAGTAAGTTAGCCAAAATATTACTTTCTCTTGGAACAAAAGAAATGTTAAAAGCCAGGAATGAGTCTTCTACAATACTCCATACTGCATTCTGGTAATCTCTAAGTCTGGGATGCTTAGTTTGATAAACATTTCTGATTTGCTAAATGATAAGTTCAGTGTCTCCAAAAACAGAAATTTTTGAAATATTCACGTCCTTTGTTGTTTTTAAACCAATTAGCAGAGTTTCATACTCAGCCACATTGTTAGTTGCTTAAAATACAAGTTTGAAAGAAAAAGTGAAGCTCTCTTTCAAAGGAGAAATGAGAATTATTCCTGCACCAATGCCTTCTTTAGAACATGAGCCATCAAAGTACATTTTCCATAGCTGAGAACCTTCATAACTAGTCTGCTTTTAAGTAGGCTTCAAAATATGAAAATTTTCTGTAGATAGGACAACATTATCCATGTGTAAAATTCTTGAACCAACATCAGTTGTTCTAGCATAAATTGGATGATTAGTGGGGTATTTGCTGTCACTGATGATATATGCCAATTGAGCTTCTCTGTAAAATTTTCTTTGTTCTCCTCCAAAAACAGGGAGAGTAGCATAAGTGAGATTCATTTGTAATGTTCCTGCCAACCTTCTAATACCTGACCTAGAAAGTAACATGCCAAACTGTTGAGGCCTCGGAATTCCGTTGCCGCAACATGGGGGGAAACCACCTAGTTCGGACCTTAGAGCAAGTCTTTTTCCGTTTGGTGTGGTGGCTCTGATTGGGGATGAAGGGACCAGTTTCCCAATAAAGATGATTTTGGGGTGTGTTTTGTTTATATAACAAGAAATGAGATATTATTTTAATCTATCATATGCATTTATCTAACACTATCTATTTAATTATATACCCAGGGTGTTTCTTCCTTTATGCGATCTTAAAAGATATCCTCCAACTATTAGTAATGAAGATTATTTAACAGTTGAAAGAGATGAAAATTATGTAAAGATTATTCTTTTAAGAAAATAGTTTGATTAAAATAATTGTGAAAAGTATATTGCATTCATATGTGTGATTATATATCCAATAAGAAATCATAGACAAATATTAGTACAGAAGTGCATTTAACATTCATTTATGATATTAGTTCAAATATATAATGCAAGAAAAAGATAACTGTCAATCTAGAAATAAAAACTTAATATAAATGAATAGAAGTACCATATATACAAAGTCCTACTCATATAAACTGACAGTATATTTTCTGCTCCTCTTCACTTTCAAGCAATTTAAAGATTACAATAGTGCAACATTAGTTAAATAGCTTCAAATGTCAAAAGATAACAGATTGTGTTCCATTAATCCATCAAAGCATTTACAAACTTACAAAAGTGCATTCTTTGCAAATGTTTTTGACAAATTTCTGGACCCTTCTCTAAATGCATGTGAAGGGTTTAAAAATTAAACTAAATATGTTTAAAAATAGATTATTACATAAAAATAGAGGAGGTTTCAAACAACTATCCTCGTAAGACAAGCGTCAACTACAATCTAGGAAAATAAAGTAACAATATAACTATAAATGTTGATCTTCCTTTTGGATTTGATCCCGAAGTTGACAAATATCTAGCATAGGTTTAAGCTGAGTTGGCTGCGAAATTCTCGATCTGACTTGGCCCTTGAATACTGCATTTGAAAGTGCTGGCTGCGACCTTTTTGTTGAATCGGTTAATGACTGTAGGGTTTGGTACTGATGATAAGGTTTGATCAGAAAATTCCAGTAATTTTCTTGATCAAACTCATTTACTTTTTTAATCATTTCTTCCTGCATTTTTTTCCTTTGTTTCCACTATTCTTCTAACGGTTTGATTTCTGAGAGCACTTTAGATGTGGAATCTTTGATAAGCTCAGCTTTCAAAAGTTGTTCACATACAGATTTAGTAATTTCCTTTGTTAACTTTGATGCTTTTGCTGTTGCTTTATCTGCTTGCCTTAGCTGCGCTTCCCAATATTTAAATAAGATTTCCTTGTGAAATTTATCTACCTGAGGTAGATCAGCTTCCTTTCCAGAGTCCGATGTTTGCCATTGAATGTCTTCATTAATTTTCTTCTCAATTTCCTCACACTCAAGTTTCTGGATAGCCACTTGCTAGATCAGGATTTCACTTGAATCATAATAAGAGCTAGTAATAGAAGCTTGTTGGCAAAATACTTCTTGTTGCTGCTTCAGCTTATTATTTACTTCCAATGCTTCTCTTTTGAATTTCTCTACCTGTGGCTGGCTTTTCAATTTGTTCATTGCCGCTTCCAGTTGTGTTTTCTTTTCTGTAAGTTGCAATTGATGCTGTAAAGTTAACCTTTCAAAATCCATTTGAAATTGAGACATTTTCAATTCCAGTTGCCTACTGGAGTTAGACTTTTCTTGTTCTAATAGTCTTTCTAAATATTGTATTTTATCTTCTCTCTGCTTTAGTAACAATTGAACTTCAGTGGCCTTATCAATAGTGGCAGTAGCATATGCCCCTGCAAACTGTGATAGCTTGGTTAAATGTTCAGTACGATCAGCTTAGAGGATCTTTCCATAAGACGTCAACAGATTCATTTGTAAGATTTGAGACTGTATCATCAATTTTTCTCCTTTTTCTTCTCTTTACTACAGCCTTATGATTAGGACTATGGAAGACATTCAGTGAAGGAATGTCCTCAATTTGTAAAACTATCTGCTCTGTTGGATAGGCCAGAATGATCTCTTGATCATGAGTTTCAGGTACCTGTTGTAGCGGAGTTGCAGTTTCCACTAATTTCTGAGAATGTTCTGGCGTTTGAAAACTGGTAGTTTGATTAGTATTAGGATTTGGTTGAGACGTTTGCAGTGCCTTAGAAAACTTATCCCATTCACTCTTCAAATCCTTTGGCTGAGATTTTTCTGCCTGATCAGATGCATTTTGGTTGTGTTGAATTTTTTAGGAAGAGGATTCAGTTCCATTAATTCCTCCTTTCTCTTGCATTTCAATCTCTTTGATTACTTTATCAATTACCTTTTCTGGGCTCTCATTTCTGTTTTCGGATTCATTATCGGAATGATCTGAATTTTGAGAATTGTGTTCTGATTACCTTGACTCATTTTCAAACATGTCTTTATCTTCATTACCTGAGCTAATACTCGGAGTTGGTCTGTCAACATATTCAATAATCAATAAGTCTAAAGGAATCATTTCAGTCTCTTATTTATGTATGCATGGAAGGCTTCCAAGTCATCTTGATTGAGTTGACTAGATGCAATTTTTAGTACATTTATAAACTTCTCAATGCCTTGGAAGAAATCTTCAAATCTATCAATCTGTTTTAGAAAAGGCTTCAACTTGAGCTCTGTGGTGAAATTCTTAATCACATCATTGGGGTCATATGCCCGCTTTGGCATTATAGCCAAATTCAATAAATTAACATTTGAAACTTCCTTGAAGGTATGACCAATATCAAAAAGTGCAAAGGTACCGCACTGCAGTGGGAAATTAGGCCAAATGGCCTTCTTAGCATCTTTGAGTTGCTTTGAAATACCATTTACCACAGGTTGGTAAGCAATCTCTCTACCAAGTAGCTTGTCAGGAACATAATATGGTAGGACATGGGGAGAAGCATAACTTCCAAAAACTCTGACATAGGTGAAACTCTCTTTGGAAAACCATTTGGCAACAAGCAAAATGTATGCACTAGCTTCTTTGGAAATCCTAGGGGTTGTCTCGTTAAATATGATCTGGTGCATAGGTAGAATGACTCTATGGCAAAGTTTGTGGAAATGAAGATGAAAATCTGACTCCCAAAGGGCTCTGTGGTAAATGTGGATTGGATTAGGGCCTTGGGCCGTCCACTTCCATCCCATGGTTGGAAAACTTAAACAAAAGCAAATAGCATCCATGACATAGGCACTCATGTAAAAGGGGGTATTACCCTAGAGGAAACACTTCTTTTACTTCTATAAGCCATGATACTTCTGGCCAAATTATCAAACAAGATATTTTCCCAATTCAGAATTAAAGAATTGACGATTGCGTCAATTAATGGGACCCAATCTATAGAAAACCTAATAGTACCAGGCTTTGCAAACAATCTACACAACATACCGACAACATAGCAATAAGGGGAAGGAATTTGTGCTATTGGGTACATACCAAGTTTGTCCCGTTTCAACTTGCCTTGGTCATCCTTCCATTCCTTTATAAATTTCATCAGGTTTGGATGTTTCTTTGTAAAGCTTTGAACAAAAGCTTTGTCATAGTTCTACTGCGGGATGGGTAAGTGATACATTGTCCTCAAATCTTCTGCCCTGAATGAATTGATATTCTCGCCCTTTGAATCCTTAAATGTCCTATCTTCTATGTTCAAGTGGTCAATTACCCACTTAACCATATCTATATAAGGGAGGATCTTTGTAAATTTTTGAAGGTGTTCCATGCTAGATGCAAATTTATTTTAAACTTCTAGGGCTCAATCACATGAAAGTAAGATGCAAATAGAACATACCAATAGATCGATGGAAGACAAGCCAAAAACAGAGATAAAGAATGGTGGCATTACGATGATCAGCAGGATGCTTCAACCAACAAAGTCTCCATAAGGTCAACCAACCCAATGTGTCACACAACCCCAAGACTGCTCTTAAAAAACGCTCCTTCAAGACACTGCACCAAGAAGCCCTAACCGCATCACCATGAAAAGCCCTAACCGCAACACCATTCGTGAGAGAAGAGAATGCCTCCAAAATTGTGTGTGTAAAATGAACTCCAAGTCTCTCCAATATATAGTCATCTGTGGGGGTGTGTGACACATCTCTTATGCATGTGGGATAAATCTGGACGACCTTGCCCATGTGGAATAAATTCAAAATACATCTTCTGCTCATTCGATCAAGATGATCCTTAGATCGGTCTTGCACCTCTCTGAAAGAGGAATCCAATAAAAATATTGGCATCGTCATTTGAGCATCACAACATGGAGTTTGGACCTAGTTATCCAAAATTAACACTCCCTCTCAACTAGGGGGAACTCCATCCATCTATGCAATCCAAACATCGTGCATCATCCTGCCGTAACTTGCTTTTCTGGCTTCTTTAATTCAGAACAAAAGTGGGTTAGTCACAAAGATATCATTCCCGACTGACAAATTCAGCCCAGAGGTTCGAAACCTCTATAGGACTCACAAAGAGTCTCATACCAACCTGAATTTGGTTTACCTGACCTGAAGTCAGTTGGAGGTCCGAAACCTCACTAGGACTCAAGAGAGTCATATACTAATCCGAAGTTAGTTTCACTGACCCGAAGTCAATTGGAGGTCCGAAACCTCACTATACTTGATCCCAGATCAAGTGGTAGGACCGTGCCATCCTAGATAGAGAGTATGACAATCTCTGATGCGTCCATCAGTCTTTGCTACTAGTCTCTAGCTTTTCCCACCTCATTGGCCAAATGAGAGGTACTTCCCATGAGTTTGGAACTCAAATGGGCAGGATGCATACGAGGCATAGATAATGAGAGGTGAACCAACTCAATCATCACAACGGTGGGGTAGAAGCACACCAACAAGGTTTGGTAAGCCTAGCCCTGTGGTTGCTTATAGTTCCGAGAAGCTATCCCCAAAGCCCCCCAGAGCTCCCAGAGCTCATCGTCCAATAAGACCCTCAGAATAGGGTCATTCCACGATTACAAGATTCTCACGGAAGGTTGGAACATGACCTTTGCCAAGGGCATTGTGAGAATATCCGCGACCTACTCATCAGTTTCTATATGATCGAGCCTTACGACGCCTCGCTGTACCAAATCCCGGATAAAGTGGTACCAACCATCAACATGCTTGGATCGATCGTGGAACCTGGGATTCTATGACAAACGAATCCCCCTCTGGTTATCACAAAGGATAACGGTGGCATCTAGCACATGCTCGAACAACTCACTGAAGAGCTTTCGCAACCAAGTGACTTCACAACAGGCCATACATGTTGTAATCTATTTGGCCTCAGCGATGCTCAAGGTTACCGACTTCAGTTTCCTGCTCGAAGCAGATCTACGTGTGAAGCAGCATCCAGATGTGCTCTTGCGATCCACCACACAGCCAGCACAATCGACATCAGTATATCCATGGAGTGTCATGCTCTCGGAAGTATATCTCAACCCATGGTCTATCGTGCCACAGAGATATCTCAAGAGTTTCTTGGCAACAACCTAGTGAATGTTATGAGGCTCAACCATATGTTGACTCAAAGTGTTCACTGCAAAACATACGTCCGGACGGGTATTCACTAAGAAAATCAGGGCCCCTATGAGTTGATGATACTCAGTAGGATTTGCTAGCACAGGCCCAACAGGGCTGCCACTCAACTTCTTAAAATTGAGCTCCATCGGTGTCGACACGGACTTACAGTCCACCATACCAAATCTTTGTAGAAGCTTCACAATGTATTTTCCTTGAGAAAGGAAAATCTTGCCAGGTCTTTGGCCTAGGAAGTAATGCATCAGTTCTAGGTCCTTCATCTCGAACTCAGTAGCGAGCTCCCTCTTGCATTGATGAATGAGAGGGTCAGCACCTGTTAGGAATAGGTCTTCCACATACAACACCAGAATGAGAGGCTTTTCTCTATCAACCTTGAAGTAAAGGTTTGGATCAACATTACTACGAGTGAAGCCCAGCTTCATCAGGTAGCTATCTGCCCTCTCGTACCAAGCTCTGGGTGCTTGCTTCAAGCCATAGAGGGCTTTCTTCAACCTGTAGACATGGGTGTCCCGATCCTAGACTTCGAACCGCAGAGGTTGCTCCACATACACCTCTTCCTTTATCACACCATGCAGAAATGCGGTCTTCACATCCATCTGATGAAGACTCCATCCTTGCGTAGCAGCAAGGGCTATGATAGAACGGATGGTGGTATATCGGGCCATAGGTGCAAATATATCATCATAGTCTATGCCTTCCTTGAGAGAAGCATCAGGCAACAAATCTTGCCTTGTACTTTTCAACACTCCCATCAGATCCATGCTTGATCTTATAGAGCCATGAGGTGACAACAGATTTCTCCTCTGGTCTCGAGACCACATCCCAGACATCATTCTTCATAATATATTCTTCGTGCATAGCATCTTTCCATACTTGATGCTTTATGACTTCTTCAATGATCCAGGCTCATATTGTACAATGGCTGCTAGATACCCTTGGTATCTATTCGGCTTCTTGCTTTACACGGAATGTCCCCCCCCCCTTTGGGACCATATGACTCTCGGCGTCCTTCATAGAATCTTGGAGCCATGAGGGTCTTCTCTTTGTTCCTCCAACAATGCCATTTGATCAGGAGCATATACTGTTGAGGTCTCCCTCTTAATGCCAGCTCCTCTACAAAAGTCATTGAACTCATATAAATCACATTCGGTGCCATTATCAGTCCTTAAAATCTTGATCTAGAAATATATCCAGACGGGAAGCATATCAAATAAATCAGAATGTATCAATTGCAAGACATCAGGCGTCTTTGTGACGCTTGAGGGAAAAAAGAAAGTCCCCTTTTTATGCTTTCCTTCAGCACAACCCTGACATATGCCTTCATGATTATTTTGAATTTGGGTGTCCCAGACACCAACTTACTTGCTTCGGAAAGGGCTTTGTAATCATAGGCCTGAATCTTACTCACCCAACATACATCTGTTATACATCCCTACACTGTTATATCACTGATTACAATGTTGCCATAATATTATCATACACATCACTATCATCTTCGACATTGTCATACTGTCATATAGTACTGAAGATGTGAACCTTCATGGTCATATATATATTTCATATGCCACTGAAGATACCACAGATCAAGTTCATATAGACTTTGCCATAAGTCATATAGTGAGGTCATATATACTCTGCCACAACCCACAGATTTTGTTAAGGCCCTAAACACTCCAACAGCGGCGTAGAACACTGTGACTTCACCTCCACAAGATCCTCCTTTCTTTGCTGTTCACGATGGAAACTTTCATTTGGGCATTCAAGAGATTGCATGCAGATACAACAAATAACTCCGTTCCTGTCAATGGTGAGTTGACTACGTGCCAAAATTTACTTGAATTATTTTCTGTCTCCTTTTCGTTATGGTCATAGATGTCACTGTCATAAGCAACACTTCAATTCAATGGTAAAGGGTGCAAATATGGTTTAGTCAATTGATACTGGCCTTCAGCTTAACTTTGCAGAGATCAAACCTCTTGACAGTGAGTTCAGTTTTTAGAAAATAGGGCTGCAGATCATTTTCGGAAGCCAACTCAGAGATCTTGACATTTCTGCAAGAAACAAATGACTTGTGCAACAGTCGCCCAATTGCTAAGACTGAGAATTTTTTAAGAATGATTTCGGTATAACTATGAATCAACTCAAACTGAAATAGATAAACAAAGATCCCCATCCAGCTTCCAGCACATTTAACACTGTCATATATCCATATATCATTTCTATGCATTGATGTCATAATCACAATTTTTTTTTTCAGCCATACATCCCTGTCATTAGAACATGAGTAGCTTTGTCGTACATAACTGCCATTTTCTGACTTAGCCCTAGGCACTTTGAATTTGATTTTCTGCTTATATTTGAGAGCTAATGTTCTGTGGGTGTAGGAATTAATGGCGCTCTTGGAAGGAGTTACCTTGTCTAATTTAGGTCAAAACTTGTCCTTTGCATTTGGCACACCACGCTCCAAACAAAACTATAGTGCCTTGTCAACTTAATTCTTCTCCATAGCCACCTATTTGCAGGCTGTCACAGCCTTCAAATCTGAGGCTCTTTACAACAATAAGACCTTAAAGCATTAAATAACATTACTTGAGCACTTCATTATAATCACAACTGGTTTAGAATTTTATTGTATGCATTTTGGTGACTGATCTTGTATTATCATGGTCTGATACAAACACTGCAGCAATCTGATCTCTCTTGACAGTGACATATTTCAGAGACTGGTGCATACTTTCTGGAGCATTTGAATTGGTATTTGCGAGCATAGTAGGGCTCACCCTGAGCCTTAAGAGAAGCCCAGCACAAGAAAATTCCCTTCCAAAACACTGCTGAAATTTGCATTTGTGACAACTCTGGTTAGGGCACGCCATACTACTCTCAACCTTCACGTAGTTCAACACACAAGCCTTTTCCACCTTAGGAGAGGTCCTCCATGTATACGCTGCCCTTCAGTGTTGCTGTCCACCTAGAACGCAACTCCTAAAGGATTCCAACTGCTGGCTATGACCTGCGGCCTAGCCCAGCAGTGGATTGTACCTTCGGTCCCCTCCAAACAGTCCGCAATTTTTCCCTGAAGCAGTAGTAACACCCTCTTCTATGCTGTGCCCTTCCTGACCTGCAAACGCACCCAAGAACAACCCTTTCATCTCCACACTATCACCTACATTACTTAGAAATGCCCCGCTGCCCTTGTTTCTGCCTAGAATTGTCCCTAAAGACTGCGGTTGTCTTTTAGGGAAGGGGATTACTCTCCACGCTGAAGGTTAGGGCATCAAACAGCCCCAAAACTGCCCACACTATCATTAACTGTGATGGCATGGCCTGTGGCCTACCACACAGCCTTGCTGTAGCTTACGACACCCTCCAAATAGAGTTTTCAGCCCATAGAATAACCCCCAACAGACCTGAAACAGAGGTCTCCTAACTCGGCCTTCCCAGCAAGGCTACTCGGCCTTCTTCCAGCAGCTCGGTCACCTTATTGGCCCTGAAAACAGTCCTTATCTCGCTGCCCTAGATTCTCAACAAGATGGGCTTTGTCTTCTCCTAGCTGTGATACCATGTAAATTTCTGAAGATGTTCCATGCTAGATGCAAATTTACTTTAAAGTTTAAACTTCTAGGGCTCAATCACATGAAAGTAAGATGCAGATAGAACATACCAATAGATCGATGGAAGACAAGCCAAAAACAGAGATAAAGAATGGTGGCGTTACGGCGATCAGCAGGATGCTTCAACCAGCAAAGTCTCCATAAGGTCAGCCAACCCAATGTGTTACCCAACCCCAAGACTGCTCATAAAAAACGCTCCTTCAAGACGCTGCATCAAGAAGCCCTAACTACATCACCACGAGAAGCCCTAACCGCAACACCATCCGTGAGAGAAGAGAATGCCTCCAAAATTGTGTGTGTAAAATGAACTCCAAGTCTCTCCAGTATATAGTCATCTGTGGGGGTGTGTGACACATCTCTTATGCATGTGGAATAAATCTGGCCGACCTTGCACATGTGGAATAAATTCAAAATACATCTTCTGCTCATTCGATCAAGATGATCTTTAGATCGATCTTGCACCTCTCTGAAAGAGGAATCCAATAAAAATATTGGCATTGTCATCTGAGCATCACAATATGGAGTTTGGACCTAGTTGTCCAAAATTAACAGTCTTCGGCCTTGTTACTACTTTATGAAGGAATGAGCATGCAACGTCGAAATAAGAAGGGTATGAAGAAACTGATGCTCTTGCTGTAGCAATTTAGGTTATTACCTTTGGTTTTTCACTCTTGAAGAGTTGGTACATTGCCTCCCACGAGGAACTGCCGCAATCCTTGTTGCAGGTGGTATTTGTGAATAAGGCAAACATATCTGAATCTTCAGTAGATGATGCTTGGGCAATTTCCTTGCCTTGCTTGTTCATCCCTGTTATCCTTGCTTCGTTAAGCGGTTTCCTGAATTCAAATGAACAAAGTAAACTTTAGATCTAAAAAGAATGGAGAGACGGATAGAATTAATACTGATCTAATCAAAACATCCAACGTTTAATCATTCAATACACGCTCGAGGTAGATATCAATCTTTCAAATCTCACTCCCGTTAAGTGCCGTTACTCACCCATAATTCTTCCAATCAAATCTCTCACACATGCTTACGTGAAATGTCTATCAATCAATTTAAGATGTTAGATCTTATATCCGGTCGATTAGATATGATTTATTTCGCACATTTGAGAAATAACTATCAATATCGCATATTGCAACTCAAGACTATTTTATTAGTTATGTTTTCCATTACCAATGAATTTCGCGAAATGCGATCTGCGCAAATGGCAGATCACAATTTCCATAAGGTAATAAAACTTGCATTTGGTTTTTTGTTGCGAAATGCGAAGTGCGCTATGGAATCACGCCGATGCGCTCTATCGGACATTTGAACTTTTATGATTTGTTGTTTTATTAATTTGTCAGGTCCGACTCATCGCGACTCTTACCGAATTGTTATAAGTTGATCGTTTTTAAAAAGTATGATGCGATTTTCTTTTAAAGCGATGTTTAAAGCTTTTGTAACCGGAGTTTTATATGACTTGAAAAGGTTTAGCGCATATCGCAACTCGCAATACTTAAGATGTTTTAAGTTGTTAGGTTTGTAAGCTATGCGATTTGCGATGAACGCTTAAGAAATCAAAGCGAAAAGGGAGAGAACTTTATTTCCTAAAGTTTTTAAGGCTTAGGCTAAGATAAAATCAAACTAATAAATTTCCTATTTATTTTAAAGGGTCCCCATTTAGTAAAAATAAATGGGGGGGTGTTGTATATTACAACAATTGGCAATTCAGTTGGGAGAACCAACTATCTCTTATTAGTTTTTTGAAATTTCTAAAAACTTTTTCGAAATAAAAATAGTTGTAGGAATGAATTTCAATCAATAATATCTCACTAAGCAACAAAATCTCTCTTAATTATAATTCATAAGAATCTCTCTTTAAAAATAAAAGTGAGTATCTATGTCAGTCTTTACTCAGTTCAAAAAGATGAAGTAGGTGGCTCTTTCAGATTAGCTTTATAAATATATGCTCTTTTATCACAGGTAGAGCCTCTGATCCAATAGGCAATTTAAGCTTTTGGCAGGGATACCTTTTACCCAACAATGATTCATTGTCCCATCTAGTCTTTCTTACAATCCTCAAAAATAAATTCCAACTTTTTATACTTGATCTCTTTTGGAACTTGTTTTTCTTTTTTGTAGATATTTTCTGTTGTACTTTTATTCACTTAAAAGCCATTGTCTTGGCTTAGTAACCAAATATTGACAATGCCATTCACTGGTTGTCATTAAACTGATCAAGCTGGCTCTTGATGAGACCCCTTGTCCTCTTGATATAATCTCAAGTCATTACCCTATTTTGGTAAGCAGTATTGGTAATGACAGTTCAACTATTTCCCTATGAACATAGTAAATAAGCTCTTGATGAGACTTATTATCTTCTAAGTTTTTTGACATATATTTTTCGAATTTCTTTCAAAAAATTGATAAGTTTCCCGGATGGGGTGAATCATTGGTCCTTTTGAGGATTCTAGATGATAATTTTTTGAGTTTTAAGATTGCTTATCTGTAAAAGATGCTTTACTATGTTAAATATTCTTTTCTTAACTGATAACAGAATAACCATGATTTATAAAGATGAGAGTTCATCAGAGAATAAATAACTTCAGTGAAATTGCATCTTTCAGTAAAAATAGAATCTATTTGATATTCGAATCTTTCAATTATTTCCTTAACATTTCTTATTTCTCTAAGCGATAAATCAAAAATATTTTCTGAGATGTTTACTTGAAAAGCCAAAAATCAATACTACGCAACTTTTATTTTCCTAAGGAAAAGAAAAGACAATAATATACAAGGAATAGAAGGGGTTGCCTCCTATGAAAAGTATTTCTTTAAAATCTTCCCATTAACAAGCAAAGAATCTCTTTTGCTTAATAGATCTTGCAATAAAAATGTTGATGGGCCTATTTCTTCAATGATTTGAAATGGACCTAACCACAGTCTTTGGAATTTGGTGTGTTTACCTTTTTCTTCATGTGCTTTGTCCCATTTCAATACCAGATCACCAATTTGAAAGTTTTTTGGAGTGACAGAAGTTGAATCAAATGAAGCTTTTACTATTTGTTGATGATGTGCATGAGTAACTTTAGATTTTTCTCTTTCTTCTTCGAGCTTAAGAATTTGAAATTGTCTTACTTACAAGGAAGAAGAAACAGATTCATCAATAAATTGAACTAAGGCAAGAGAAGGAGCAACTACATCGGTAGGAAGAATAGCTTATTTTCCATAAACAAGATTGAATGGAGAAGTGCCAATGGAGGCCTTTTGAGTTATTCGGTCTGCCCAAAGAGAAAATGTTAATGACTTGTGCCAATTTCGTTGGTTTTGATAAACAGTGCGTTTGATGATTCTAATAAGGTTTTTATTTGTGGATTCTGCTAAAACATTTCGTTGCGGATTATAATTTGCAAAATACTTAAGTTTAATACCTCTTTTGGTCGCAAATTCTATCATAGTAGCTCATGAGAAATAAGATGCATTATTGAACATTAAAGCAGTAGGAAAACAAAACCTAGTTATGATAAATTGATCAATGAATTCAATAATATTCTCAGAGTTGGCTACCTTAAGAGGAATTGCTTCCACCCATTTAGTAAATTAATATGTAGTTGTGAGAATATATTTGTGCTGTTTGGAAGAATTAGGAATGATCTCACCGATTATATCTAATCCCCATTGCTCAAATGGTTGCTCAATATTAACTGGTTGTAATGGGAAGGCTGGTTTCCTTTGTCTTCCAGATGCACTTTGACAAATTTTGCATTTTCTTGCATATTCATGGGCATCTTTGAAAAGTGTAGGCCAATAGTAACCTGGATGCAGGATTTTATGTGTTGTTGTATTTCCTCCAAAATGTCCTCTAGCTGGTCCATCATGGAGTTCCTACAAAACTTTCTCTGCTTCAGTTTTTTCTAAGCATCTTAATAACATAGAATCAAAGTTTCTTTTAAATAATACGGCATTGATTATTTCATATTGCCTGGCCTTTAATCTCAAAGCACGTTTTGTTTTATAACTGAGTTGGGTTGGGGCATATCCATTTTTCAATTAAAATTTTAGCGGATTGAGATTGCACATCGTTGAGGCTTACCTCTGATATTTGCACATTATTACCTGAATCTGCCTCTGATGATAAATGGGATGTTCTTGTTAGCCTTCTGCAAAAACCTTGACCTCTAACAACTTTAGAAAGTCTTATTTCTACATCATATTCTTGTAAAACAGTAACCCAGTTAGCAATTTTCTCTCCTAATTCTCTTTGCATCAATAGTTGTCTCACTACATAGAATGGAACTATTATTTTGGTGTGAGTTTTAAGGAGAAAAGGTCTAAAATGCTTTATAGCTTTAAAGACAACAAATGCTTGTTTCTCAACAGATGAATAATTTAGTTCCGTGCCTTGCAAATTGGAACTGAAAAATGATATTGGTGTTTCAATTTGTTGGTCATTAAGCTGTGTTAAAACAACAACATAAGATGTATCTGATAAGAAGGTATATAAAGTAAAAGGATTAAGAAAATTGGGGGTAGTTGGGAATGGAGCATTGATAATGGATTGTTTGATTATATTAAATGCTTCTCTTTCGTTATGTCCCCATTTAAAGACTTAATTTTTCTTAATCATGGTTTGCAATGGTAAAACTATTTGCGAAAAGTTAGGGACAATTTTTTTTACAATCTGTCCAAGAAATGACTGCATAGTTTTCTTGTTATGAGGGAAATTAATTCTTTTAATCTCTTTAATTCTTTCAGGATCAATATAGATACCTCTCTTTGACACAATGAATCCTAAAAGTTTTCCTTCATCTAAAGCAAAATATGACTTCTTTGGGTTTAATGAAATTCCATACTTTTTACATCGCTCAAAGACTTGCTTTAGATCATTCGCATGATTGGTTGCTTGTCTAGAAAAGATTGTAATGTCATCTAGATAAATAACCACTGATTTGCTGATGAGTCCTCTAAAAGCTGTGTCCATGGCTCTCTGAAAAGTGGCACCTGCATTAATTAACCCAAATGACATCTTTTGATTGACGTAAGTTCCCCACTTAGTCCTGAATGTGGTCTTTAATCTGTCATCTGGATGTACGAGGATTTGGTTATATCCCTAAAATCCATCTAGGAAAGACATAAGTTCAGAACTAGCTATTGTTTGCAGTACTTGTTCCATGGTTGGTAATGGAAAGTTGTCCTTTTGACATGCTTTGTTTAAATTCCTAAAATCAATACAAATCCTAATATCACCATTTTTCTTCCTGACAGGAACCAAATTTGAAACCCACTTATAATGTCTAATTGGAAAGATGATCTTTGCTTTGAGGAGTTTATTCAACTTTGTTTTGATTTGATTTTGAAGATTCGGGTGAATTTTCCTCAAATTTTGCTATATAGGTTTCTCATCTGAAATCATAGGAATAGTGTGTTGAATAACAAAAGTGTCATATGTTTTAAGATCAATGTAATCCCAAGCAAAAACACTTTTGTACATCCTTAATAGCTTGATAAATGATAATATTACATCAGAAGATAGACCAAGACCTAAATTGACATTTTGAGGTTTATCGTTAGTTCCAAGATTTACTAACTCAAATCCTAAGGTAGAACTTTGAGTTTTAGAGTTAGTAACTCTTTTAAACCTATCTTTTAGATCATAAAGGTCTTCTCATGTGACAATTGACTTAGGAATTGGATTTTCATCTTGCTCATCCTTTATCCGAGTGTCATGTTCATTTTCATTTAAAATTTGACTATTATAAGATCCTTCAGATGTAAGGAAGTCTATGATATCTGAATCATTATTAAATACTTCCCAATTGGTAATATTGTGAGGAACAGACGGTCTAAAAATCAATTCAATGGAAAATCTATCGGGACTAAATTCTTGAGATGGGATTAATTTTGATGTTACATTAGCCAATAAATCTGCACTAGCATTTTGTATTTTAGGCACGGAAGAAATATTGAAAGCTAAGAAATGAATGTCAACTCCTGGACTAATGATTGGTAATGCTTTAAATGTCCAGAATGACAATGAGTGGTATTTCTTACCTGTTTAACAATGATTTCCGAATCGCCTAGGAATTTTAGATATTTGATGTCAAGATCAATTGCTTTGTACAAACCTTGGATTAATGCTTCGTATTCTGCTATATTATTTGTGCAATCGAATTCAAGTCTGCAGGCTAACATGGTTTTTTCTCCTTCTGGGCTTATTAAAATACAGCCAACTCTTGCACCATCTTCTGATTTAGAGCCGTCAAAATAAAGAATCCAAAATAAAGATTTAACTACTGGTTTATCTACAAAATTTGTACATTTTGAAGTGTCTGTCTGGGAAAAATTCTCGATTTGAGAGATAATTGCATTATCGAAAAAGGGTGATGTTTGAGCATTAAAATTTCCAAGAAATGATTCTACTGAGTAGTTTCCAATAATATTATTATTGAATGCTACTGGTTCGTTTATCCCTTCAATATCAGTGACTATATGCTTCATGAATTTCTCTCGGTCTACTCATATTTGATTTGGCTTTCCATTGTGTGGTAGCCACATATGTGACCAGTAAAATCGTAAAACTCAGTGATATCAGCCACTAATATATCGATTATTTGAGCAACCTTAGGGTTTGACAATCTAATAGAGACAAAATTTATTTCTCCTACAACTTCTACTTTAGTTCTATCAAGTTGTACTATATGAACAGGAGAACTCTGAGGAGTTATGTTCAACTTAACAAAAACTGATTTTGGAATGACATTAGAGGAAGCCACTGAGTCTATTAAACAATTATGGACATTTTTATTATAGATCTCATAGTTTAAAAGAAATGGAGGAGTATGAGAGATGGATCAGTCACCTATCATAATCAAGTCTATAGCATCTATTTTAGTTGAAGGAGAAGGAGTTTTACGCATTTGATTAGCAGCTGGAGCAGGTAGGGCTGAAGCAGGAACTGCATTTAATTCTCTGAGTAAGATTTTCTGCCGCTGCTTTAATTTAGTAAGTTGGTGAATTGAAATATTAGCCCTGGCCTTTTTCATATCTTCAACTACATTATACTCAATAGTGTCGAAGACTACCATTGTCTTTGATGTAGGTGGAACATTTGAAGTAGGAGGGTTTGTTTGTGTAGTCTTAGATGTAGACTTTTTACTTATTGTTTTATCTTTAGCAGGCGTTGAATTCTTCTGTTTTAGATTTGGCTGCGTTGCTTCAATAGTATTTTTTCTCCTTGTACTCACAGGTAAAGCTTCTGTTGTTCTTCATTTGATAGGACAAAATCCCACATTCCATTTAGTTCAACTTCTTCTTCATTTTCTTCTTCCTCTGTTTTCTCTTCATCTGTATCTTGATCAAACTCAGCATTAGATATGATATTTGGTCGTTGAGAATTAGAAGACTGATTTTTCTTGAAGGGTCTGAAATTCTTTTTTGAGCTAGAACTTTCAGTAACTTGTTTCTTGATATCTGCCATCTCATTTGTCATAGTCTTTAAAACTTTCTGAAGACCTTCTACATCAAAAGGGTCTTTGGATGGCTTCTTTTTTGAATCATCTTTGAAGGATACTTTCTTTGATTTCCTATCTTCTTGGGAATTCTTCTTTTCAAGAGCGATTATGTGTTTCTCTACAGATAAATATTCCTTCATATTTTCTGCTAATGTAGGTAGTTTTTCTTTATCAACAAAAATGGCTATATTAGATGGGAGAGACGAAATATTTCACTCAATCTGAACTTCTGCACAAGGAACTGCTATAGCAGGAATTTTATTGAGAAATTTATTAAATATTGAATTAAAATCTTTTATTTTCTCCCCTGTTTTAGCCTTGAGATTTGACAAATAATTGATGAGTGATGCAGTGGTTCTGTCATCCCCAGACTTAGCTAAAAATTGTTCTTCGAACATATTCTAGCTAGTTATATTGGGTTTCCTTGCCCCGCTGTGACGACAGACGCCCAATTGTGCGAAACCTAAGGTTTCAATGTCCTTGCTCAATGGACACTGCCCAAGTATATGTCCGCCGCAATGGAAACCGCCCCTGTAAGACCCACGAACCGGGGATGATGACCGAGGGCGTTGGAAGCGTTCGGTGGACATGTAACGAACGACGGTCGACGAAGCGACGAAACCACGATGAAAGGTTAGACGGGCGCACCGATGGACAAAAACAACATTCGGTTATTATGTGACGTTATTATGGTGACCGTGCAACGTTTAGGAGCGATGCGCATAAACGTGTCCTAAAATTGCTAAGTGTTGGCTTGGAGGTTTATAGGCTGGATGTGGTGGCAAGCCGATGTAAAGGAGGAAACGTCACATCGTAACCACGGCTTTATGGGCGTTTAGTGGGTCGGCTTTATATGGGTCGAGCCCCACCCATGGAAGTAATGTGTGGGCAAACACACATATAAAAGGAGGATGTGTGATGGATGATAAAGGAAAGCAAGAAGGACATCAACATCTTGTTGATTCCACCATTGGCAAGCTAAGGTGTGAGCTAGAGCGAAGGTCAAGGGTGGACGACGAAGCCGCATCAAGGAAATGGAGTCTGGGTCGAGTCGGGAAAAAACGTGTTTAGCATTCACCCGCAGGTAGAGTCAGGTTCCTTCCGCAGGGCGCGTGCAGTGCAGTGTTCAGGGCAGGGCCTAGTCGGGTTCCTTTTGCAAGACGAGTGCAAAATAGTGTTCGGGGCAGGCGCGTTTAGGTCAAGTCGGGTTTGTGCAGCGCGCCCGCGTTCAGGACGCGCAGAATAGTGTTTGAAGGCACGAAGGTCGTTCAGCAGGGTCTGGTCGGGTCGAACGCGACCCAAATGCGTTCAGGAAACGCGTGCAGATCGTGACCCACGTGTAGAAATGCGTTCAGGGTGCCGAGGGCGTCTGTGACCCAAGTGACCCATAAGGATGAGAAGCACGATCCAAAAGTTGCAGCCGCGAAGATCGAGCATGATGAGTTTGCCATGAGTGCCCATACTTCTCTAGGAGAGAAATGGGGCAACATAGAACTATAGTTCATCTTGAACTTCAGTTGGGCAGGATCCTTGAGGAGCCCACCTCTTGGATCACAACCTTACTACTAGTGCCCTTGATTAGCAGTAGCAGGATGGAGGAGTTTTTAGTAGGAGCCAAGGAGTGATGGAGCGACAGTTGCAGTAGGTACCAGTGCCTACTTCTGGAGCAAAGCAACAACAGCGCAAAGTAGAGTAGTAGTAGCGTAATGAAGAGCGACAACAACGCAGTGCATCAGAGGGACAACATAGTAGCTATCAGTAGTCAGATTCTTCATCATCCACTGAACGCTTGTTCAGTTTTTGGGTGATTTCAGTTGCTTCTCTCAGCAACTGAGTTACAGTGCAGATGCAGTGTTAGCAGTGGCAGTGCTAGCAGCATAGCAGATGTAACACTTGAGAGGGAGCTTTAGTAAGGATGCAGCAGTGGCAGTGGGAGTGAGTGTCATGGGCAACAACATAGTTGCAGCAGCAACGCAGTGGCTGATGGACAATTTGTCGGACTTCAGCAGTGCAGAGGATGCTTCAAGGTCAAAACAGTATGTAGCAAGCATGTTGTTAGAACACTTTTCTCGCTAAGAGGGAGTGTTGATTTTCGGTAGCATCAGAACTGCTCTAAGTCTCCAAATTTGTGGAGAGCCTTAGGCACTGGTATTCCAAAGAACCCAGAAAGTGTTTGTGAAAATTCCACTCGGAATATGTTTTATTGTAAGAATTAATTATTTTAATGGGACCCTAAGTCTAAACTTAGGAAAATTAAATAATTAAATGGTATTAATAAAACAGAGTGAGAATAATCTAGAAAAAGCGAAGATCAAGTCAAGTTATAATCTTAGTCGTTGATTAGAGATCTAATCTCGAACATTGATGTATCAACGAAAAGACTATAAAGGAAGGCTTGAGGGTCATTTGGAAAGACACACTGAGTGAATCAAGTGATCAAATTCTTCTGACAGAGCAAGTGCTCAGACGAAGATGAGATCTAAGTGGTTTGAGTTGTAGTGAGGGGTAGAGACAGTTATTGGTCGGAGGATCTTCTCGAGACCAAGAATATATAGCAGAGAGGCAGCAAATCCAGCAGAGGAAGTAGCGCAGCCTCCAGAGGGTGTGACGGAGGCCCCAGAAGGGGTTGACGCAGGCCCACGTAGAGGTTGCGCAGTGTTTTTGTGAGATAGTCCGAGATTTGTCAGGAGATCAGGGTTCTGAGCCGGGAGGGCTAGAACTCGACTTTTTGAGGAGTAGCTCGATCCCAGAGAGGAAGTGATGCAGTCCACAGAGGTCCCCACGTAGGCCTATGCAGTTACTGCGTAAAGGGTGTTGGGGTTTCGTCAGTTAAGCTACTGGATCAGTTGGGACTTGCAGTGTGAGGTAAAACTCACTATATTTTTGTCTGCCCTGATTTCTCTGTACTGGATAGCCAGCAAGGCATCCAGAGATTGTATTTAGAAACTGCTACTTAATAATAACAACCCCTCAAATCTGCTGCACCAGTTTTCCCGCATTGGCTTTTTCCGGGGACTTTTGTCCAAAAATAATGGTGTCCTATGTGTGATTTATTCTTTGCTCAATTTCCTTGTTTCAGAATCGTAAAGTATTAAGTATAGGCTGCTTTAGTAATTTACTTCAATATTTTCATGAAGAAATTTGAAAATAACCGTGTAATTTAATTTACAAGTAGATGACGTAGATTAAGTTGGTTGTAGTAGGATTCCTAAGATTGTCAGATCTAGGAATTTCACAATATGATCATCTAATAGCTCGAATTAGCCTAAGATGTCCCTAAGCATTATTTTAATGTGGAAAATAACATGTCCTTGGTGACAAACCCACCAAGTAGCTCATAAAGTGAAGAATAAGCCATTCAAAGTGAGCCAATATGATGAAATCATGGTGTAGAAGGGCCATTGGAGGGGCCTCTTTGAGTCCTCAAGATACCATAATGAGAGTGAGGGCTCCATGAATGATAGACAAGGGGTCGACCCCTTGTTCTCCAAGTAAAACATCATGTGGTGCTCCAAAGTGGCTCTAGGGCACAAGGAGTGGTCTCATGGGTCTCTTGATGGAAAATATGCATGTAGACTGCTCCAAATGAGGGCACGGAAGATGGTGCTTGCCCTCCCATGTCACAAGGATGAGACAAACTGCCTCTTGGCCCTGGATCGAGGAGCGTAGCTCTGTGCAGCGATGAGCGGCCAGAAGATCGAATTGCTTCGATACCAAATGAAGCGAACAAAGTTCCTTCTCAAGTTAACTACTCCAGAACACTTGGAATAAAAAGATATCCATGAGGATACAAATATTATATTAGATGTAAGATGAATGAGATAGATGATTGAATGTTACAAATGAGGCCTGCTTATATACCTACGCAGGTGCCTCTTCACGAAAGGTCATGTCTTATCAGACATGGCCTTTCAACCTAATTACTAATTAACTAATTAATCACTATTTACATTATTTTATTCATTACATTGGATTAGCTTCCAAAGCTTGTATATATTACTAAGTCGGTTGGGGGAACTGCTGGTCCAAGTGTATCATGTCACATGTAATGTGGAGCAATAAACAAGCTGCTGAAGGTGCTGAGGATGCCCATAAGATGAGACAATGTTGTATCACATGACAAAGTCCCATGGCTCTCAAAGCATCCCCTACAAATGTCGATATGATCCTTTGGTGGGCACGGGCCCCAATTAAGTTACTCAACCCATGATGAAACCGCTTGCCAACCCTGTATAAGAACCAATGTGTCTCCTCACCTTTAGGTACAATAATTCATTAGTGCATCTAAGTGAATCAAGCTTGTTAGTCCAAGGCACAAATGAGACTTCATAGTGGGTTTCCCTTCCAAATTTGAGGCTTTGAGCATGTAATGGTGTTACCTCTTTAGGTAGGAATGGTTAATAAACAAACCTATTAGGTGTTCCCAACCCCTAAAGGGAAGGACATGTCTGAGGTACACCCTTCAAGTGGTAGATGCCATGTCGATAATGATGAGGTGGATTGGGACACAAGGGTCTCAAGGCCAAATGCCATGGGCTCAAGGGTGGTAATGATGAGGGTTGTCCACATATTTGGTTGCATGAATGTAGGAGGGAGCAATTGTGGTACTTGAGTTACCTTGACCTTTGTTTTTCCACTCTTCTTCATTTGCCTTTTTCCTTTTATTGATTTTTCTTTTATTTCACTGCTTGGGGCTCCAGGGGATGAGAGAATGTTGTGTATGATATAGTAGTGATTACCTCGTTAAGGTGGGGTAGCTCCTCATCCACTAAGGGCTGGGACATGCATGGGTTCTATAATGATGTAGGAGACAGTCATAGGGGCCCTAGGAACCAAGGTGATAACCATAATGATAAGGGGTAGAACTCATGTTTGGCTTTTGCCCACATGCTAAATTTTATTGTCGTGGCCATCTTTCGCATTTTGTGGTATTATTTCCTTTTTAATGTGGCCATGATATGCTTTTATCTTTTTTTTTTTTAGCTACATCAACCTCCGAGGCATCATTCTAGGCCCAACCCAGACATGTGGACAAGGGGAGGGGGAGTTACATAGCCTTGTGGACCCAAAGGGAAGATGATGAAATAGGGCATATAATCTGTAAAGGGAATTGAAAATTGTGGAACGAGAAATGGGACTGCGCTACCAAAATCAGGGTTTCCCAAGTTGTGCCCATCCTAAAGCTATAAGCCAATTGGGGAGATCCCACGGGACTAGGGTTGAGGATTAAACCCCCATTTAAGGTGAGGAAACAAGACTACAATTGAAACCCTTCCTTCTGCCAAGTCACCCAATAAACCATACCCAAGTGTGCCCAAGACAAACAAGCATAAGCGCCCGATTGCACAATGAAAGACATAGCTTTAGGATTGGATGGCCCACCTTCAAACACATGATCTCGATAGATGGGCAACGAGACATATGACTGGCTCAGGGAGTAGAACTAAGAGATTAACTGGCACAATATCGTCTACACTGGTGGCTGTCGGGGCTGCTGGCTCTCGGTTGAAGACAAATATAGGAGAAAAATTTCTGCTATGGGGTCAGCCATTAGTGGTGGGTAACAAACCAATGACAACAAACTCGAGGCATGGATGTGAAATCAAGTGAATGATGAAGATTGGTAAGTATGGAATGGTTATGGACACACTACTTCAATCCAAGTTTCCCAAGTAGTGCCCCTCCTATAACCTTAAGGCCTCAAAGAAAGTCCCACTGGATTAGGGAAAAAGACTAACCCCCTTGGTAAGGTGAGAGAACAAGTTTATAGTCAAGATCAGTCAATCATCCATATCACCCCTTTATCCATGTCAGAACGTCCAAAACATTAAGTAAAAGCACTAGATTGCAATAGTGTTATCAGAATTGGACATAAATTGGTGGAACTGGCCGGTCCAGCCATTTTTGGCCCAAAATCGGTCCGAACTAGATACCAAAGCGATCTATTTCACCAAACTAGTTGGTTCAGGACTGGTTTCGTGTAGTTTGTACCTATGCAGGCCAACGTAAAAAAAATTGTTTTTTTGATTTTTTTGATTTTTTCAATTGGTTGGTCCACTTCTAATTCTCCCTTAGGCTAGCCTAATATTCAAGCCTATGGACCTCAACTTAATAATCAAGCCCATGGCCTTAGTATTGCTATGCAATTCATGGTAATGTTAAATTCTTAAACTAAAAGGACATCCTTTTACTTAAATTTTTAACATTAACATGGAATGGCTCAAGATGTTTGAGAGTGGTTCCAACCTCATTGGATTTCATATGGAGAAAGTAGAATTTTAGATTTCACTCAAAATCCAGTAGACTTAACAAATTTTCAGGATTTCAGGATTGGGGGGATTGCAATGTTTCCATTGGATATTGTCATGTACGAGAGTATAGAACTAGTATTTGATAAAGAGCACCAAGCCCTCTATGTACTTTGATGTTAGTGGCATTGGTTGTCAAACTCCTCTATCATGACTCTACTAAAAATGTACCCATCACTCAAACAAAATCTTGACATGACATGCTCCATTTTTTCTATGTTATTTTAATTCCTAAATGGTTATAATGGTTATATTGATGGCGAAGACCCTAATATAGGCAACGGTTTTGATGATATGTAGGCATTTGTTGTAGCATGATTTTTTTTTGGATGCTAGAGGCCATCTAGAGCCTATTTGTTGATGCATATTTGGTTCAAAGATGGATTGCACTCGATGCTATTTTGGTTATATGCACCCTTACATGCTATGTAAATGAGAACTTTTGCATATTTGTGTATAAATGGTTTGGATTCATATGGATGCACATGAATATATATGTTTTTCTTTAGAATATGAATATTCTATGTGTTTTTGGTAAAAAGGTTTTTTCCAGTTCCAGTCCGGTTCCGACCGGTTCCTGGTCCACCAGGTTTTTTGGTTCAATCACCGGTTTGGTTCTGATAACATTGGATTGCAATACCTGCTGAGTGATAACCCACTTTCCTTCAAGAGGAATTTCGGATGGTGAGAGGTGTATGACTAGTGCAAATGTTGGAGCAATGTGGCATATCATCATGTCTGAGCAATGTATAGGGTTGTTGGCTGGCTGTCCAAGTTAGGAGAATTTTTTTCTGCTATGGGGTTACCCACTTTTGGTGGGTAATAGCCCTTATCCCTTATACACAACCTAAAATAACACATGTAGGCTCACACATGTGGAGTGCTACATTCCAAGTGTACACATGTCAAGCTCCAAGGTTATGTTGCATGGTTCCATATGGAAGGGTGCTCCGTGAGGTGTGTCCAATGCTACTCCTACAGCCCTCCAAAGACTCCAATGAACTTCCTAAGGTGTTTTCTCCATTGGGTCCACTCCCCTTGCATGAACACCATCACAACTTAAACATCATATAGCCAATTCGAAGATTCCATGCTATCATCCAAGCTACCTTGTGCTATCTAGGGCCCAATGCTCTCATCTAGGATGCAAAATACTACTACTAACTAGAACATTCTCTAAGCAAGCAACCATCTCCATGTAGGCATTATGAAGGTGTCACTGAAGCTGTCAGGAGGTATCCAACCCCCTAGAAAAGAATGCCAAGCAAATACCCAACTAAGGTCAAACAACCACTGAGGAAGCCATCTCCAATATGCAAATTTGTCACAGACCATCTCTTATGTTCAAAATTCAAATCATCACGAACCATCCAGGGGCTGAACATATAGTGTGCACTATGTACCCCAAATTTAACAATAGATGCAAACAACATTTGCACTCTAATGGTACAAACTCTTCTTTTTTTCAACATTTAACATTTCATCATAAGCTTAAGTCTAGAGTAAAGGCATTCTTAATGTCACTGACCTTGTGAACCATAATGGATTAACATTGATAAGTGTACTACTATGCATTTGAGTTTATTTCACTTCCATATCTCATGCTTTTTTGGAGCTCAGATTTGAATCACATTAACATGTTAAAAGTTAGATACTGACATCAAGCATGACAACTGAGCAACCAGGTTAGGTATTATATGTAGTTTTGATTTTGATTTCACTCTCTCCATACTGTTATGAAGTTAAATATTGTGATGTTGTTTCAGGTTATCGTGCTGTAATATGTGGAATGGATCCTTTATGCTGTGAGTCAAGTTCTTGGATTGAGAATGCGAATGTTGACAAATTGTCTAGAGGATGTAATCAACCTTTCTATCAGGTAAGAGGGGCATTGCAATGATTTAGCTAGCCCTTTTATAGCATGAATTGTCATCTAGTATCATTATATTCTCATCAAAGAAAAGATTCCTGACAATAGGGTGCTTTCCTTGTTTTAGCTAAACCGTATTTGGTACCAAATAGAAGAGAATACATGTAAACATTCTAGAGTATTTTTAGTTCGTCCAAGCATGTTGGGCTGTTCTTAACATCCTTTGAGAAAATTCTTCCCTATTTAGGAAATTTTCCGTAGTATCAATCAAGAAAGGAGCATCAGATAATATTGGATGATAATTGTGATTTTTCAAGTTGTGATTAATTTGTGGCTATTTGCATCGTGTTTTTTATCACGCCAATGCTAAATCAAATCTAAATGTTCCAGAATATGGCTCAAAGGAAGTCTGTTAGAAATTTTAGACCTTGATCTTTTTGAAGATGGTAGAAGGGTGATGTATGTCCTAAGACAACGAAGGAAAGCCAAATAAGAATAATAGTAGGGAATGTAAGAGGACCAAGCGGGATTCAGAGGAGCCAGAGAATTTGGCATGTCCCCAGGGCCCATTATTATGTGAAATTAATTTTTGGGCTATTTTTTTGACATGCAGGCAAAGAGTTTAATTAATTTGCATGGGAGAGTATGTGTATCAGTAGGACAAGGTACCAATTGCCAATGGATTTCTGTATACTTATATTCTTGAAAATTTAGCTTACCTGGTACCTATACTTTGCCTGCATGCTATTCCCATATACCAACCAAATTCAGTCCCATGAGTTGGAAACTGAAAAGTTATATTACTGCTGAGTATGCAAAATGACTTCTCTCTAATTGTCAATTCTGTTTGATGTTAATTACACCTAGGAAGATATATCTAGAGCCATCACATGGGTTGACAACCACCTCAATTGGATCTCCCAGATATGGGGGCATCCTTCATGCCTTAGTGCATCCACAGCCAATGTTAGATTAAATGCATTTCTTAACTCTTATGTTTCTTAATATGCCAAATTCCAATATGATACTGAAATGAACAATGCTCATTTCAGTGGTATCAGTGCTACTGTTCTGATCCAGTACTTGGCCACACTTTATCAGACAGTCTAATCCGGTCTTTGGCCAAACAGTTAGCAGAGTTTCTCTAATCTGGTCCATGACCACCAGCTGGCTTTTGATCATGTTAAATCAATTTTATTTAGAAATAAAAACTAAAAACCACTTCCCAAAATGTTGATGAACATAACTCGAAAAAAGGAATAGAAGGGCTGTTGAAACAAAATATTATTCTGCAAATTCAAAGAGCAGACAGGGATAGACTATATGGTGTGGGCAACACACCATAAAATTGCTGCAGATAATTAAAAAAAATTAGACAAAGCAACAAGAAACTGTAGTGACTGTTATGTTGTGAAGCCATCATAAATGCCAAATCCATTTGAAAAGACACTGCCGCAAGAAAATTATTGTGCTCCCTGGATTCCTCTATGTCCCAAAATGCTATCAGCAGACACAACTAGCAATCATCAACAGCAAATTATGTTACTGTTGGATTAGTCGCTAGGGCAAGAAATCAAGACACTTCATTAATCAAATTGGCATTGATAACATAATTCTGCTTCCATCACCCGCAAAAAGTTGGGATACTTCTCTGTGTTGGGATTGACAATTTGTATAATCACTTGTTTATATACATGCATGTGGATTTTTTCTGTGATAATTAAGGGCCCTGGTTATCTGCTATATAGGTGGAGCATATTGTTAGGAAGCATAGTGTTTGGATTTTTTCTGGCAGACATCATTGGAATCCGGCTATATAATTTTTGGTTAAATTGCAAGTTTTCATTACTGAAGTTGCATTTTTGAATACATAAATGGATCCAGTGTCTTCAAAATCCCCTGTTGTAGAAATATTTTGCAATTTCAACAAATGATATTTGCAAGTCTAGCAATTCTTCTGAATGTTTGGCCAGATTTTGAAGAAAAACAGTCAGAAAAATGTAACCAGAAAAGATTCAATTCACAGCATGTTTAGATTATGCTTATTCATTAGACATAAAAAACATAAGGTTTAAATGTAAGGTCATGCCACCCCAACCATCATGACTATTGGCGATGTCTTATTAATCACAAATAATCAGCTTTGGATGGCTTAGGGGTGACATAGCTGGGCGGCGTTACCCACCACCAATGGGTGACCCCAAAGGAGAATTTTTCTCTTAGATTTGTCTTCAGCCGGCATCCAGCAGCCCCTGATAGCCACCAGTGTAGACGATATTGTGCCAGTTGATCTTCGCTCCCTGAGCCAATCATGTGTCCTCTCGCCCATCTGTCGAGAGCGTATGTTTGAAGGTGGGCCATCCAATCCTAAAGGTATGTCTTTCATTGTTGTTGAAATTTGATGACTAAAAATTTTCCTGCCATCCCAACCCGGTTCTAATTTCGTCTTGTCACTCCCATTCAGTTAAATGCCCTTTCCCATAAACTTACATTCAACATATAAAATTCTGGAAATGAAAATTTTAGATTAAAACACATGGGACTATCAATACACGCTGAAAATAATTATGGACATAAACAGACCAACAATACTTAAAAAATACACAGATTTTTGGTAAACTTAGCGCAGGGAAAACCCCTTCAATCTTCTCTGGGTAAAATCTGTTAGAGAGCTCTTCAAATTTATTTATCTTTCAAGTTCAGGAAAATACATTTGCAGAGAAAAAAAAACAATAAAATATGACTTGTCTCTTTAGCGCAAAACTCCTCGATTTCCGTGCCCACTTTGCCTCGATTTCCGTGCCCACTTGAAGCTGAAAATGCACTGTATAGACGCGGACTATACTATATGGATTCCATACAGACTATGGATTTCCGTACTGCTGTACCATTTTTTTTTTCAATTACTTATTTATTTATTTTTTATTTTATTTTTATTTTTATTTTTTAATTTTTGCTCAAAAACTTCTCTCGAACTGCGTACAACTCACAACATTAAATGTTGTTTGTACTGAACCTTCTGCTGTCTTCTATGCCTTGATTTCCGTGCCCAACTTTGCCCAGAAATCACTCCTTCAGCTTGCTGCAACAAATTTCTCTTTCAAAACTTTTCTCCAACCTTTAGCCTCCTTTTTCCAATCTGCTCATGAAGAATGAATGAATGCAGTGTCTCTTTTCTTTTCCCCCTTTTGTTTCCCTAAATGACTTTTGGGAAATTCTAAGATCTAATGGCTCAGATTCATTTAGATCAAGGGATGAGAATAAATGTACATTTAATTGTCTCTTTCTATTTTTTAACTCACCCATTAAATAAAGTACCCACATTGTACTATATGTCTAAAGTCACTTTTCACTATATAGTTTAACATTGACTTTACCACTTATAAAGTCACTTTCACTTTATAACTTAATATTGACTTCACCACTTATAAAGTCACTTTCATTTTATAAATTCGTACTTAGGAAATTAATTATTTTGGACACTTTTCCCTAGGTAGATACTAACCCATGTGAAACCACTTGTTCAAGGTACATTAAAAATTAACAATTGTGCAATCAAGTGCTTATGGTTGTTTTTCCTTGGGCACACTTGGGTATGGATTATTGGGTGACTTGGAAGAAGGAAGGGTTTCGACTGTAGTTGTGGAAATTTCTGAATCTTTACACTTTATGCAGAAATTATTTACTAGTTAATCTGGTTATGCTACTCCTACTTAGACAAGTTATTAATTGAATAAATTCAAGTTGAAATCAAAGCAAAACACATAACAGATCTCCACAAATCCAGATCTAGAACAAGTTCATGCACACATAGACAAAGTGACACAGTTATTTCTGGACAAATAGTCCCCAGAAAAACCCAATGCGGGAAAACCAGTTTTCTGGCTACTGGAAGGTTTTATTATTAAGAATTTTTTGAATACAACAAGCCTGGGTTCCAGATCTGGAAAACTCGACAGAAAAATAATGGATCTACAAGTCACTGGCTGATTTAGGGCCAAAATAATGACTGATCCACACCCTCAAACGGGATTTACAGAACTCAGCCAAAATTAGGGCCTAGAAACCCCAACGCTGCCCCTGAAGCCTCTGCGTCAGCCTTTGAAGCCCCTCTAAACCTCAGCGCTGCCCTGAAAAGGTCTGCGTTACCCTAGACTGGGTGACGCAGGCCTTACATTGCCCCTTAGGGTCTCTGCGTAACCTAGAGGGTTTCTTGCAACAATTATGCTGTCCTTGAGGGACTATGCAACACCTGCGTAGCACAAATTGCTGCCATCCTGCTGCTTCCTCCTGCTTCTCTGTGCTGCCTCTCTGAGTTGATCTCTGCCTCTTGCTGATTCTAGACCCCGGAATTAGATCATCCTTTTGGCCTAAATTTCCCTCTCTACAGTTGAAACACTTCTGAGAATTCTTAGCAAACCTGCCCTAGAATCTCAGCTTAGCTTCAATGCTTTGCCTCTCTGTGTCTTTACAAATGACTCCAAGCCTTTCCTTTATACTTTTCTCGTTGGAAAACCAATGGCCATGATCAGATCTTGAATCAATAGCTAAGATCAAAAGAAAGCTTGATCCGTGTGACTTAAGACAATTTCATTGCATGTTTAATTAAATTCACTTTAATTATTTAAGTTCCCTAAGTTTTAACTTAGGAAATACATTAAAATAATTAATTAATTTAATACCTCCTAAACCAGATGAAATTTCCCAAATCAATTTCTGGGTCTTGTAGGTCAAGTGTGCTCTAGTCCCTCCACAAAATTTGGGAGCTAGAGCACAACTGATGCTACCCCAAATACACAAAATCTCAACACTTCCTCTTCGCATCAAGGGTGTGCTCTAGCAATACATCACACTATGTATTACATGATTTTGGTCACTGGTTCTATGTTGTTGATGCTTGGCTTGCTGCCACTCAACTCTACACTGTTGCTGCCATTCTGTATTGCTGCCCATGACTCTGTCACTGCCACTGCAACTCCCTCTCAATATGCTGCATTTGTTCTGCTCATAGCACTGCCACTGCTGATTTGCTGCACTGCAACTTTAGTTATTGAGAGAAACAACTGAATCTCCTGCCCAATCTTTGACAGACAAGTCAGATGGGCTGCATCCTCATCACTGAAGCTCCATAGGTTACAGATTTGTGTTGGCATCTGAAGGATGATGCACAGCTATAGCTCTGCACTGTGTAAGCAAACTTCCTCTGCACTATTGAAGTCACATCAGCCCCTTATGCTGAAATATCTCACGCTGCTGCTACACTGCGTTGTCCCTCTGAAGCCTTCTGCGCTGCTGCAACTCTGCACTGTGTTGCTGAAGTCACATCAGCCTCTGCACTGCTGTTGTTTCTACACTGCTACTGCTCTGCTCTGTGCTGCTCCTCCCAGTCTTTAGATCTGCCTTTGCCTACTAGCTTCATCGCAGTCTATGCACCTTTGCTCCACTTGTCTGCTACTGTCTTAAGGCTATCGTAGCTTGCATGTGATCCAAGAGATGAGTTGCTCAAGGATCCCGCCTTACTTCTATGTAGCTTCTCTACATATCCATGTCACCCCACTTCCGTGGTTCATGAGCACTCATGGCTGCATCATCTTCCGACCCATCATCTGCCACAACTTCTTTGGAAGAAGATGCTCCCTTGTCCTTTTGTTTTTGAGGACAATTGCTTGCAAAATGTCCCATTTCACCACACTAGAAGCACTTGATCTTTGAGAGATCCCTCTTCTTCTTTGGTTTCTTCTTTGATGCCAAGGCTGCATGTTCCTCATCTTCCTTCTTCACTTTGCTAAATCCAGAGCTATACTGCTTCTTGGTGAATCTGCAGAGTTCTTCTTGACGTAGAGCTGACCATAAGCTGTCCTAATCTGGGAGGTCCGCTCTGCCCAAGATACTTTGGACAAAGGTTTCCCACTCATCCATGACTGCATTGAGGGCAATCCTCACCATCACAATGTCTTGCATCTTTGCACCAGTTGCAGTCAACTGATCTCTGATCGACTACAGTTTGAAGAGGAAATGCTCCATGTCTTCCCCCTTGGCCATCATGAATGACCTCATCTGTGTCTCCAACAACATCTTCCTTTGGACATATTTTCCCTCATATAGGGAGATCAAGGCCTTCCACATCTTGTTAGCTCTCTTCTTTTCAGCTAAGTGTTGTACAATATGGTCCTTGATTCCATCCATAATCAACTGCTTGGCATGCCCAACAACCTCCTTAAGCTTCCGAAGGAGATCCAGATCTGTTGGTGTGGCCAGAGTTTGCTCTGCATGGTCTCTAAGATTGTATACCTCAAGGACTATTAGGATCCTTGGCTTCCAAACTGAAAAGTTTGAGAGGCCATCGGGACTTCCTTTTCTCTTTGCTAGAGAAATGGATCTAAGGCCCTTGGTGAAACAGGCATCTTCTGCTCCCTCTGACAACTGATTTCCCTCCTTGGAAATCTGCCAAAACAACTATGATTCAGCTCTCTTTGATCATCTGATCAAGCTACAAATTTCTTTGGCTAGAAACTCTTTGAGAAGCTGATCTCCTCCCGCTCTTTGTGACTTGTGCTAAGGCTAAAAATCTGAATACTTCATAAATTTAACCCCTCTAGCACCTTTCGAATTTCTGCAGCTCTTTTCAGTGTTTTCTGGATCTGACAGATTCAGATCTGCATCGCACTGGCAGGCTTTAGACCAATCCAGCGCTGTTTCTAAGCTGCCTCTGTGCAGTAATTGTGTGGGCTTGCTAGGAGACAGTGTTAGATTGCGTCACCCTTCACTCTGCGTGAATTTACCTCTGAAAACTGCATTGTCCATTCAGATCTGTGTTTCTGTTGCTTTCTGCAGCTATAACCTTCAGTCTGTTCCTGGTGACCCTCCTAGATCTGGAATTCCTCTAATACCATGTGGAAATTTCTGAATCTTTACACTTTATGCAGAAATTATTTAATGTTAATTTGGTTATGCTCCTCCTACTTAGACAAGTTATTAACTGAATAAATTTAAGTTAAAATCGAAGCAAAAAACATAACAGATCTCCACCAATCCAGATCTAGAACAAGTTCATGCACACATAGACAAAGTGACACAGTTATTTCTGAATAAATAGTCCTCGGTAAAACCCAATGTGGGAAAACCGGTCTTCTGGCTGCTGGAGGGTTTTATTATTAAGAATTTTCTGAATACAACAAGCCTGGGTTCCAGATCTGGAAAACCCGACAGAGAAATAATAGATCTACAGCTCACTGGCTGATTTAGGGCCAAAATAATGATTGATCCACACCCTCAAATCGGATTTACAGAACTCAGCCAAAATTAGGGCCTAGAAACACCAGCGCTACCCCCGAAGCCTCTGCGTCAGCCTCTAAAGCCCCTCTGAACCTCAGCGTTGCTCCGGAAAGGTCTGCGTTATCCCCTACTGGGTGACGCAGGCCTTACGCTGCCCTTGAGGGTCTCTGCATAACCCCAGAGGGTTTCCTGCAGCAATTACGCTATCCTTGAGGGACCGCGCAACACCTGCGTAGCACAAATCGCCGTCCTCCTGCTGCTGCCCTCTTGCTTCTCTGCGCTGCCTCTCTGAGCTGATCTCTGTCTCTTGCTGATTCTAAACCCTGGGATAAGATCATCCCCTTGGCCTAAATTCCCCTCTCTGCAGCTGAAACACTTCTGAGAATTCTTAGCAAACTCGTCCTAGAATCTCAGCTTAGCTTCAGTGCTCTGCCTCTGTATGTCTTTACAAATGACCCCAAGCCTTTTCTTTATACTTTTCTCATTGGAAAACCAACAACCATGATCAAATCTTGAATCAATGGCTAAGATTAAAAGAAAGCTTGATCCGTGTGACTTAAGACAATTTCATCACATGTTTAATTAAATTCACTTTAATTATTTAAGTTCCCTAAGTTTTAACTTAGGAAATACATTAAAATAATTAATTAATTTAATATCTCCTAAACCAGATGAAATTTCCCAAATCAATTTCTAGGTCGTGTAGATTAAGTGTACTCTAATCCCTCCACAAAATTTGGGAGCTAGAGCACAACTGATGCTACCCCAATACACAAAATCTCAACAGTAGTTACTAGTCTTGTTCGCTCACCTTATATGGGAGGTTAATCCTCAACCCTAATCCCGTGGGATCAACCCTACTAGCTTATAGCTTCAGGATAGAAACTACTTGGGAAACCTCGATTGTAGTAGTGCGGTCCCGTTTTCCCATTCCACATTTGTCACTCCCCTATTCACTTTACATGCCCTATTTCGTTATCTTCCCTCTCTGGGTCCACATGACCACTGGGTCCAATGCTCTAGTACTCTGCCTCCCCTTGCCCACATGTCTGGGTTAGGTCTAGAATGTTGCTTCAGATGTTGATGCGGCTAAGAAAAAAGATAAAAGCATATCATGACCACATACAAAAGGAAATAATACCACAAAATGCAAAAGATGGCCAGGACACTAAAATATTAGCATGTGGGCAAAAGCCAAACACGAGGTCTACCCCATATCATTTTAACCATCACCTTAGTTCCTACGTCTCTTTGAGTGCCCCCTACATCATTAAGGAATACATGCATTGTTGAAATATGTAACTAGGTTTGGTCTTCATAATGACAAATATAATCATGATTTTATGTATTTAAGGAAAAGAGAAAAATAAATTTATTATTGCAAGTCTTGAGGCATGGGTTTCATTAACAAGAGAATTTATTTTTATAGGTCAAAGCACCCATTCAGTTGTTCTAGGTTTGTCATAAAGTCATTGCGTCATTGTCATGTATGAATGACCCATTTGGGCATGTTACATATTGTAAAGAAAAATTTATTTAGTCATAATCAAGTCAAAAGACTGTCGAAGACCTTGTCATGGCACAAAGTTGAAGTCGGCCTAAGGAAACTTCTGGTCAACCTAAAAGAAGCAATTCGACCCTATGTGAAGCCTATATAAAGAAGACCTTGGCCTCATTTGGAGAGCACACTTTCACTCACACAAGTTTGATCTTAAGGATGAAAGGAAGTGCGAAGAAGAGGAAGACTAAAGAAGGAGAAAAGTCGAAGTTTTGGATTTGGTTTTGGGCTACTTCTCTCCACACTTGCGAAGGAATTAGGGCACATATTGTTGCAGTGAAGCCGAGTTGCAGAATTGAAGTTAGGTCAACAAGAAAAGTTGTACTGGAAGTCGAATTCTCTAGGAGAGAGAATCTACCCAAGCGAAGAAGAGAAGTTGCAGTTTTCGGGCATATCGAAGTTGCAATTGCAGTTTTTGGTTGGTGTCGAAGTTGCAGTTAGTGGGCAAGTCAAAATAGCAGTTTGTGGGCAAGTCAAAGTTGCAGTTTGTGGGAAAGTCGAAGTTATAGTTGCAGTTACAGTTGTTGAGTAGGTCGAAGTTGTTGGAAGAAGCTATTTAAAGAGGAATCATTGACTTGGTCTTGGAGGGGTTCTTGGCCAAGGGTCTAGGTCTTGGAATTCGTCAATTGAAGATTCTATAAGAAGAAGAATTCTTGTGGGTTTTGCTCTCAGGTTGGTGAGGTTTTGGCCCTGGATGATCGCCTACATCTTGTGTCCTTTGTCTCATTGTTCTTTATGGTTTGGTAGTTGTTTGATGAAGAAGAACACATAATATTAATCAAGTACAAGAAGAACCTAATGAAGAAAAGTAAAAAGTCCTCACAAGCAATTATCATTATAAGAGAAATCATCTAATATCTCTGCCCTAGATTTCTCAACATGGTATCAGAGCGAAGTTAAGAAGTCAAGGAAGGGCAACTCAACTAGGGACATTCAAGCTCTCAAAGATCAAGGTTCTAGAAGGATATCAAGGGCAAGGCAAAGGCTACTTCGTTATCTTAAAAGAAGTATCAAAACCCTAGATCGATCAAAGAAGAAGTTCACATTTAAAGCATTCTTGGGATCCTTTCTCAATTCATCATCTCAAGAAAGGAGACCTCAAAAGACCCTATCTCTACTTAAGAAAGGAATGACTTCAATCTAAAAGCATCTTGAAGATTACTTATCCAAGGAAAGCTAGATCAAATGCGTTGTCAACATCAAGAAACGTCAAGGCATCATGAAGAAGTCATCCTCAATCATCATCAACAAAGGCATCAAGTTGAGGGGTTGATCTTCACTTGACAAGTATTTATACTTCTATATCTAAATCTAGTAAAATGACTTCATTTTGTAAGGAGATCAACAAGTTGGTTGGGTCATCGAACTTCCTTGCATGGAAAAGAAGGATAGACCTAGTCCTCAAGGAAAATGAAGTTATTAATCATGTCAAAGGCAAAGTCTCCAAACCATCTAAAGAGCAAGCACTATCTAAATATATGAAAAAGGATCTAAGGGATCAAAGGATTCTCATAGAATCCATCAAGGATTCTCTCATCTCTATGTAGAAGGGTTGGAGACATCAAAAGAGATATATGATAAGATGGTAGATTTATTCTCTGAAATCTCAACTAGACAAGTCGTATCACTAAGGTCTTAACTATACAATTTGAAAACATCAAAGGATGAAGGGATATCTACATGTCTTACTAAAGCATCACAAATAAGGAATCAACTTCAAGATCTAGGAGAGCCAATATTCGATAAAGAAATGATTACCATTGTTCTAAATGGTCTAACTGATGAACACGGAAACCTTGTATCAAAAGTTTATGAAGAGGAGAAAGCTATTCCTTTCAATAATTTGTGGTCACTATGCAAGAGTGAAGAACACATGTTGAAGGCAAAAAGTGATACAGGATCAGATAAACAAGTTCAAACATTTGTTGTCATGTCAAGAAGCGAAGGGATATTTGGCAATTTGGTCTTTAGAAAAAGAAGAAGATCAATATGTCGAAGATTCAATGCTATGGATGTCAAGAATATGCGCAGTACAAGAGAGATTGTCCTAAGCTCAAGAAGGACAACAACAAAAGAGTAAGGGAAGAAGCCCATATCACTGAAGAAGTGGAAGAAGCTGAAAATAATAAATCCAAGAAGGAGGAAGTAAAAGATCTCTACTACTATTGAGATAAGTCTTCTCCACCGAGTTCTTTTCAATTTTTGTGAAATATAGCTATCATGGTAGGAAACATTATAAGCATGATAGGATGCATCATGTGAGGAGATGGCATCATAGAAGCATACGATTGAAATCAAGAGCTCGTCATAAAGAAGCTGAAATAGAAAGTCCATGGTTGTCTCCTATAGAAGGATATAGCTCTTGATAACCTCATTAGAAGCATAAGTAGTACTCATGGGAAAAAGGAAAGTCATCTAGTATAGAGCTCATCATACATCATTCAAAGGAGCATTTGCAGGGTGAGGATGATCAAGATCCTCCGTTGGAATCTTCATTGGAAGGTTCAACTACTGAAAGAAGCAAGTATCTTGCCGAGAATTCCAACTTGTATGGAATTCATGGGATGATGGTATGATGTCAAAAGAAGTAAAGCAGAACAAGGGATTGAAGTTCTATCAATCAAGGAAGCTGCTAAAGGAAGTTTAGATGACCTAAAAGAAGAGATGAGGTATGTATGCATATATTTGGATAAAAGTCAATTCATGTCATATGGTTGCAGGAATAAATGCTCTACCTTGAGAGCATGATCAAAAGATAGGATCTCCTCATTTGGAAAAGATGCAGGAAGGCATGGGTCACACATTGACCAGATGAAATCAACATAATATGTCCTCATATGAAGTATGAGGTGGTTGACTAAACTATGATTAGAAGTTCTTGGGAGGAAATGTGTGACTAAAGAAAGGAAGAGATCATAAAAAAAATGCAACTATGGAGAAGGCAATCAACATCCAAGGAATAGAAGATTTGACTATGATATCTCCATAGGAAAGATATGAAGATTCTGATGAAGTTTGAAAAAGAAAGAGACCCTTGACATTGTATATCTTTTGGATATGCGTCAATATGTATGCAAGATGTTGATGCAAACAAGAAGATGTCATGATGAAAAGACCATCACAAAGGTAATCTTGATTTAATGATTCATTTTTTTCTAATTTGTTTGAACAATCTCTGAATGGGCTATTGTAGGGATGCCAGGGGAAGAGTTATAGATGTCTTCTACAACTAATGCTCACGTGGTAGGATGAAAGGTCCTTAAGGAAACATCACATGAAAAAGGCAACACGGCATGAAGGAAGGCCATATATGGATGAATGGATCACTTTCTCATGAAAAAGAAGGATCACATGACTGACATGATTCATAAATGAAAGTGATGGATGGTCTGTGCCCTATGAAGAAGTCCCAATGGATGAAGACTCCTGAATAAAAAAGAAGAAATTCATGACATCGAAAGGATTACTACAAGTAGTTGTTCGTCCCATGGTCTCCACCTATAGAGTTGCTGGAAGCAATTCCCTGGTCAAGAGGGAGCTTGGTCAACTCCCTGATGAAGAGGGAGCTTGGGTACATTCCTTTTATGGGAATGGGTACATTCCTTCATTGGAATGGGTATTTCCTCCCTAGTTAAGAGGGAGAGATAGACACATCATTCTTGTCTTCACTTGGGAAGATAGAATGGAGGATTAGGTAAGCATCTCGCATCCGATACTCTTTGAGGATGAGATAGGGCATCCAAGACAAGAGTGGTCGTAGAGGACCGATATTCTTTAAGGACTAGGAATCCAAGATAAGAATAGTCTTGATGGATCGTACTCTAAGTGAACTCGGGTGGGGTATGTTTCGAGAGACACAATGATAAGGGTGTCTATAAATCATTGGTCTCGCCAACATTGTGCTCTGATCTTGTGGAGAGATAGAGTTGTTAGTCAAGGCCTTGCTATGTAACAATGCTGGATGATATGATGCTATACAAATGGGTTACCAATCCGAATTTTCTTATCAAAATTATTCAGATTGAGAATTTCCAAGTACCTTGTATGGATTATGAAAACCTCCCTAGTTAAGAGGGTTGTTGAAATATGTTACTAGGTTCATTCTTCATAATTACAAATGTAATCATGATTTTATGTATTTAATGAAAAGAGAAAAATAATTTATTATTGCAAGTCTTAAGGCATGGGTTTTGTTGTCGCACAGATTGTTTAGGCACCGCGACAACGGCTCAGATCGGGGGCTGTCACCCTGATCCCCAATCTCTCTATCTAAGTTGTCTCCTTGCAAGCTAAGGGAGGTAGACCCTAACAAAAATGAAGGAAAAGAACTGGTTGAAAATCAACCAATTCAGGAGACGCAACTGGATAATTAAATACTTGTTGATATTTACGAGATTTTACAAATCCAATTAGATTCAAAAGTTTAAAACCAGTGCCTTATGGAGTCAAAATATCCCGTTATAAAATTAAAGTCAAGTATCTGATATGTAATTGCTGCTATGAAAAATAGATTTGCCACAATGATATTCAATAAAATGCACCACAACTATGCATTAAAATACTTTGAACCCACAGCAATGTTATCATGAGATGACCATCAAATTGAAATGCCAGATCTTTGCAATATTTTCGAATTTATAATGTTCCAAATAATCCCAATCCAGAAATTTAAAAAATTCCTATAGTCAAACTATAGATAAAAATTTAACAGCTCATTGACTATGGAATAAAAATTTTGAGAATTTTCTAAAGTTGAAAATTTAGAAAATTTTGGACCTTTTTCAAATTTTTTATTTTATAATTTTTTTTCTTTCTATATCTTCTAAAAAATGAAACTAAAACTTTTAAATCTAAAATCAAAACTAACACTAAAGCATAAGTAAAAAAATTAAAATCTAAAACTCTAAAATTTTTAAAAAAATCCTAAAACTAAGAATTAAAACTAAAAGCTAAACAAAACTAAACTAAAATCTAAAAAAAAAAAGAGTAAATTTTTTATTTTTATTTTTTGATTTTTCTAAATCTAAAAATTAAATAAAAATAACGAAATTCTAAAACAATTTAAAACTCAACTAAGACAAACGTAATTAAAAAATCTAAAAAAAAAGAAAATTAAACTAAACTAAGTACCTTTTTTATTTCATTTTTTGATTTTTCTAAATCTAAAAATTAAATTAAAAAATGTGTTTCTAAAAAAAATTAAAAGAAAACTAACGCTAACCAAACAATTAAAACTAAAAGGAAAATCGAATTAAACCTGTAACCTAATCGCTAAACTATCTAACATAAAAATGAAACCAAACTAAACAAAAATTAAACACAAGGACGCAGGGTTCTTGGCTTTTGTGTGCAAGTCGAGGAGCTGGACGACGACAATGGAGAAGATTGCCAACAGCGCAAGGAAAGTCTGGACGGCGAAGATAGCAACACGCAGAGGTCAAGGGACGGATGTTGACGGCAAGGTAGTCGAGGGCATAATGGAAGAATGGATGACGACTGGAGAAGAGGGTCACGTGAGGACGACAAGGGAGAGAGGCAAGATTGAGGCAGCGTATGCAGAGAATGGACACAGATTTGAAGGCGAGATGAGGAGCAAAGGGAGGAAAAAGCGTACGGACGGAGGGATTAATAGCAGCGTACGGAAATTTGTTTGCAAGCATCGTGGAATGCGTGAAGGCAGAACTGTAATGGGAATTGGAGGCAGAATGCTAAAATTATCTCAAGAAAAACCTAGTACACTTGAAATTCCTCCAGCAATTAAAATTTTTCCCACATAACTCAGATTTTTAGAATGCTGATTTAGATGCACACGAGATTTCCTCTTTTGTAACAAAATAACACTCAGATCTGCCAGCAGGAACGATCTGAGGCCAGATCTTAACCTCTGGGGTTAGATCTGGCTCAGATCTAAAAAATAAATTTTGAGAAACCCCTTGCAAACCTGCAAAAACTAGAACAAAACCAAAACTATGCACAAAAATAAATAAACCCTTACACCCTATAGAATATTTACAAATTTACAGTGCTAATTTACAGATTAGAGGCCCCCTTGGCCAGATTTAAAACAGTTCAACACGATTTAGAAAATAAAATTTTAAAAGAGAGACACAAGCCCAATAAAGATCCTTGCAAAAAATGGAATTTAAGATAAGCCCGGGGAATTAGATTCGGAGGGTTCTTCAATTATTATTTCCTGGGAGTCAGCTGGTCCAAACTAGGACTTCCCCAAACGCCTAGTTCTAAATCCGGAAAATTTCTGCAAACTTAAAGTTAAACTGTCAGATTACTAGAGAAATAGTGATAAAACATAAAATTTTCAAGAGCTAGAGATAACAGTTAGCTCGATCTAATTAATATTCTTACCCTAGATCCAGTAACTTGGGCAAGATACCTGTACCAAAAATTACTCTACAAGAGCCATTAATGAACAATCCATTAGAATAATCACCAGCAGAATATTAAGAACAAGTTTACCATAAAATGCTGAAGAGGAACACCACCATCAAAATAAAATCCCAAAGTCTTCGTTTGTATTATTCCAGAAAATATTACAGGAGAGCTTCAAGAGCGAGTGCACGATCCAGAGATCGGATGATTTAAAACTGACAAAGACCTGTAACTTATAAGATAGAATCTCCAACGGCTAGTTCAGTTGATCCATGTCAAAGTAATCTCGATCGTCGAAGAGATTTGATCATCTTTTAATCTGGACCGTCGAAATTTTAATTTTGAGGAAATTCGAATTTATCATTTAATTTATTTTTAATTAACTCAAAAATAATATTTTTGAGTTAATTACCTCAAAATTTTGACTTTGACTTAACCACCTAGGCTCAAGGGTCCAAAATTTCTTGAAATTCTCAATATTCCCTTGGCCTGGGACCTTTAAAAATTCATTTTTTAAGGACCAACGAATTTTGCTTTTGAAGAATTTAACTCACCTAGGACTTAAAATTAGTTAAATTTTTGGCTTAGGATGTTTAATTAATTTGGCCAAAAAATTAAATTAATTGACTGAGAGGGGATTTAATTATTTTTTTCAACCCTCTTTACATAAGATAAATACATTTAGACACATGAAGGGGGAATACCCATTCGTATAGACCCTCAAATAGGTACCCAATTCTGCGACTCAAAACATGATCTAGTAGACCAAGTAGCTTGTAATAAAATAATCTAGCCAACTAGCTAGGATTATTCCCAAACTACTTTTACAAAGACTCGATAGAAAACACTAAGACTCATTTAGCATATTGATGACAAAATCCACCCTAGCTTTGGGGTGAGGCTGGAGGGGAAAACTCTTCTGATCACTTGTGTCTAAAAACACAAGTAAATTAGTGAGACAAAAAACCTCCTAGGATAGAAATCGTCACCAACATACTAGGCTTACCTAGGTTGTTACATACATGACGGTCTTACTTAGATCATTTACATCATAAACATGCAGAATGGGTTTACATCATTTATAAAAATGTCCACTGATGATGGAATCTGAATGGCGCGACCACGTCGAACATGATGAATCCCATTTGAAAAAATGGGGGTGTACTGCTATGGGGTCGTTGACAAAGTGTGGTCAACATCTGGCTCTACTTGGGGACACATTGCTTCATCGGAGGAATGTGAGAATCCAGAATCTGTATCCAAGCAACACACAAAATTACATAAGTAGCGTCCATCCAAATATCATCATATAACATTAAACACATGAAAAATAGAAGCTCTTCTTTCATTTATTATTCTACTTAACATGAAAAGTAAATCTACTCTAACTGCAAAATGAATGCTGAAATAACAAGGTGTAGGGTTAGAGATACAATACAAAGGATGCCCTTGTGGCATCAGATGTGCTCAATATAGTGCATGCTAAGCATTTCCCTACTTTCAGGCAAGTCTGTAGGCTGCTTTTCAGATGTGCCATGTCCAATCTTGCTAATTGTAGGACTCTGTCTTATTCGAATGTCAAACTGCTCTCGGCCATCAGACGAATCAAACCGCTTATTTCTATTTTGCTTTTTTCTCTTCTTCTTAGTGGACTGCGATGTCAGTTTTGAGACCATTGTAGATTTCTTGTCCTTATCTTGAAAATTCTTGTATGAAACATCTGATGAACCTGGAGTGTGACCAATCTTATTTTGAATATATTCTGTTAAAGGTGACACATAAGCTTGGTCTTTCTTAACGTCTTTTGTAACCATAGTTAATTTTTCCTTAATGGGAAAAGTGACCTCCGTGTGATGAGATGGAAATTGCTTCAGCAAATTGGGAGGCTTATGATCCATTGACAAATCTGTCTTGGGTCGGAAATTCTGCATGTGTGATCTTTCCATTTTTTCCAACTTATTTTGAATACTAGTAATTTGATTAGAATGCTTAATATTTATAGTACTGATTTCCTTCGCATGACTCTCTTCAATAGTTAACAATTTGTGTTGAAAAGACATCTGACCAATTTCCATGTTTTTTATTGCTTCATCATTATCCGCTTTCATGGCCATGAAGAAATTTTGCATACAGTTCATCTCCTTCTCACGATTTGCTTCCATGATCGTCATATTTTCCTCTAAGGCCAATAACTTGCTCTGCATAGAACCAATTTCCCTGGCGTGATCTGCTATTATTTTTTCTTGATTAAGTTCCATATTCTTAATGATTTGAGTCTGGTTGGCCTCTATATTCTTGATTACCTGAGCTTGATTTAGCTGTATATCCTTAACCATCTGAATCAATTCGTTAACAAGATGCTTATCGTTGTCAACACTGATTTGACAACTTGTTTTTACTTCACCACTATCATGGATTTGTGCTGTCGTGGTACAAGTGGATTCATCCTGAGAATTGTCTGGAAATCTCCTGCTGATAGTTGAGTTCTCTACACGATCAATTTCATTATTTTGCATAATACTGGGAGCACAAGGTGAGTCATCTTGTTTTATATATTTATCTTTAAAAGCATTGATGATGTGTTGTAAACAATACTCCTCAGGACAATTTCGAAACCAATCGATAGCATCACCTTTTAAGGAATAGCCAAAGATACGTATCTTGACATCTTCATGATTATATTGTGAAGGACGACAATATTTATTTATTATATGAGTGACTCTCGATAGATGCTTTAGAGCAATCGCTGCATTACCACCTGAGAAAAAAGGCAATTTAGGAATGGCCTCTTCCGGCATGTCATGAAAGGTGTCATCCATGATGACCTGCTTAAAGGTTAAGTGGATGTTAGAGAAAGAGATCCGTGTTCAAGAATAGTCAAAAGGTCCTCAAGAAGCAAGCTTCTTAGCAGGAACTCTTGTAAGAAATGAAAGAATTGGAGTCGCCACTTGAACATGAAACTAATTTTAAAACAAAAGAAATAATCGAGAGTAGCAGATGGATATCAGGGGGGGATTCTTGTCTGGGAGTAAATAGATGAATAAGTGTTGTCGCCACCCAAACAAGAAACCAACCGAAATGTCTAGGTGCTAAAGGTGTAAATGATGAAATGATTAGTGAAATGATGAGATGAAATGACGCCAAAAAATGTGATCCCTTGTGACAGGCTAATGAATGGCGAAAGAAGATTAGAAGATTGGAAAATGTCGCTAAGAACAAGGACAGAAAAACTCTATCCCCGGCAACGGCGCCAAAAAATGTTGTCGCACAGATTGTCTAGGCACCGCGACAACAGCTCAGATCGGGGGTTGTCACCCTGATCCCCAATCTCTCTATCTAAGCTGTCTCCTTGCAAGCTAAGGGAGTTAGACCCTAACAAAAATGAAGGAAAAGAACTGGTTGAAAATCAACTAATTCAGGAGACATAGCTAGATAATCAAATACTTGTTGATATTTACGAGATTTTACAAATCCAATTAGATTCAGAAGTTTAAAACCAGTGCCTTATGGAGTCAAAATATCCCGTTATAAAATTAAAGTCAAGTATCTGATATGTAACTGCTGCTATGAAAAATAGATTTGCCACAATGATATTCAATAAAACGCACCACAACTATGCATTAAAATACTTTGAACCCACAACAATGTTATCATGAGATGACCATCAAATTGAAATGCCAGATCTTTGCAATATTTCCGAATTTATAATGTTCCAAATAATTGCAATCCATAAATTTAAAAAATTCCTATAGTCAAACTTTAGATAAAAATTTAAAAGCTCATTGACTATGGAATAAAAATTTTGAGAATTTTCTGAAGTTGAAAATTTAGAAAATTTTGGACCTTTTTTAAATTTTTTATTTTAGAAATTATTTTATTTTTTTATCTTTTAAAAAATGAAACTAAAACTTTTAAATCTAAAATCAAAAGTAAAACTAAAGCATAAGTAAAAAATTAAAATCTAAAACTCTAAAAATTTAAAAAAAAATCCTAAAACTAAGAATTAAAACTAAAAGCTAAACAAAACTAAACTAAAATCTAAAAAAAAAAAGTAATTTTTTTATTTTTATTTTTTGATTTTTCTATATCTAAAAATTAAATAAAAAAATGAAATTCTAAAACAATTTAAAACTAAACTAAAACAAACGTAATTAAAAAATCTAAAAATAATGAAAATTAAACTAAAGCCCAACAAAAAAAAAACTAAGGCCTAAAAAGGTACCTTTTTTATTTCATTTTTTGATTGTTCTAAATCTAAAAATTAAATTAAAAAATGTGATTCTAAAAAAAATTAAAACAAAACTAATGCTAACCAAACAATTAAAACTAAAAGGAAAATCGAATTAAACCTGGAACCTAATCGCTAAACTATCTAACATAAAAATGAAACCAAACTAAACAAAAATTAAACGCAAGGATGCGGGGTTTTTGGCTTATGTGTGCAGGTCGAGGAGCTGGATGGCGGCAATGGAGAAGACTGCCGACAGTGCAAGGAAAGTCTGAACGACGGAGATAGCAACACGCAAAGGTTAAGGGACGGATGTCGACGGCAAGGAAGTCGAGGGAACAATGGAAGAATGGACGACGATAGGAGAAGAGGGGCATGTGAGGACGACAAGGGAGAGAGGCAAGATTGAGGTAGCATATGCAGAGAATGGACGCAGATTTGAAGGAGAGATGAGGAGAAAAGGGAGGAAAAAGCATATGGACGGAGGGATTAATAACAGCGTACGGAAATTTGTTTGCAGGCAGCGTGGAATTCGTGAAGGCAGAACTGTAATGGGAATTGGAGGCAGAATGCTAAAATTATCTCAAGAAAAACCCAGTACACTTGAAATTCCTCCAGCAATTAAAATCTTTCCCACATAACTCAGATTTTTAGAATGCTGATTTAGATGCACTTGAGATTTTCTCTTTTGTAACAAAATAACACTCAAATCTGCCAGCAGGAACGATCTGAGGCCAGATCTTAACCTCTGGGGTTAGATCTAGCTCAAATCTAAAAAAAAAATTCTGAGAAACCCCTTGCAAACCTGCAAAAAACTAGAACAAAACCAAAACTATGCACAAAAATAAATAAACCTTTACACCCTAGAGAATATTTACAAATTTACAATGCTAATTTACAGATTAGAGGCCCCCCTGGCCAGATTTAAAACAGTTCAGCACAATTCAGAAAATAAAATTTTAAAAGAGAGACACAAGCCCAATAAAGATCCCTGCAAAAAATGGAATTTAAGATAAGCCCGAGGAATTAGATCTGGAGGGCTCTTCAGATATTATTTCCTGGGAGTCAGCTGGTCCAAACTAGGACTTCTCCAAACGCCCAGTTCTAAATCCGGAAAATTTCTGCAAACTTAAACTGTTAGATTAATAGAGAAATAGTGATAAAACATAAAATTTTCAAGAGCTAGAAATAACAGTTAGCTTGATCCAATTAATATTCTTACCTTAGATCCAGTAACCTGGGCAAGATACCTGTACCCAAAATTACTCTACAAGAGCCATTAATCAACAATCCATTAGATTATCACCAACAGAATATTAAGAACAAGTTTACCATAAAATGCCGAAGAGGAACACCACCATCAAAATAAAACCCCAAAGTCTTCATTTGTATTATTCCAGAAAATATTACAGGAGAGCTTCAAGAGCGAGTGCACGATCCAGAGATCGGATGATTTAAAACTGACAAAGACCTCTAACTTATAAGATAAAATCTCCAACGGTTAGTTCAGTTGATCCATGTCAAAGTAATTTCGATCGTCGAAGAGATTTGATCATCTTTTAATCTGGATCGTCGAAATTTTAATTTTGAGGAAATTCAAATTTATCATTTAATTTATTTTTAATTAACTCAACAATAATATTTTTGAGTTAATTACCTCAAAATTTTGACTTTGACTTAACCACCTAGGCCCAAGGGTCCAAAATTTCTTGAAATTCTCAATATTCCCTTGGCCTGGGACCTTTAAAAATTCATTTTTTAAGGACCAACGAATTTTGCTTTTGAAAATTTTTAACTCATCTAGGACATAAAATTAATTAAATTTCTGGCTTGGGATTTTTAATTAATTTGGCCAGAAAATTTAATTAATTGACTGAGAGGGGATTTAATTATTTTTTCCAACCCTTTTTACATAAGATAAATACATTTAGACACATGAAGGGGGAATACCCATTCGTATAGACCCTCAAATAGGTACCCAATTCTGCGACTCAAAACATGATCTAGTAGACCAAGCAACTTGTAATAAAATAATCTAGCCAATTAGCTAGGATTATTCCCAAACTACTTTTACAAAGAATTGATTGAAAACACTAGGACTCACTTAGCATCTTGATGACAAAATCCATCCTAGCTTTGGGGTGAAGCTAGAGGGGAAAACTCTGCCGATCACTTGTGTCGAAAAACACAAGTAAATCAGTGAGACAAAAAACCTCCTAGGATAGAAATCGTCGCCAACATACTAGGCTTACGTAGGTTGTTACATACATGATGGTTTTACTTAGATCATTTACATCATAAACATGCAGAATGGGTTTACATCATTTATAAAAATGTCCGCTGTCAATGAAATCTGCATGGCGTGAATCTCGAACATGATGAGTCCCATTTGAAAAAATGGGGGTGTACTACTATGGGGTCGTTGACAAAGTGTGGTCAATAGGTTTCATGCTCAAGAGAATTTATTTTTATAGGTCAAAGCACCCATTGAGTGCTTCTAGGTTTGTCATAAAGTCATTGAGTCATTGCCATGTATGAATGACCCATTTGGGCCTGTTACATATGGTAAAGAAAAATTTATTGAGTCATAATCAAGTCAATAGACCTTCTAAGACCTCGTCATGGCACAAAGTTCATGTCGGCCTAAGGAAACTTCTAGTCGGTATAAAAGGAAGCAATTCGACCCTATGTGAGGCCTATATAAAGAAGACCTTGACCTCATTTGGAGAACACACTCTCAGTCACACAAGTTCGATCTTAACGACGAAAGGAAGTGCGAAGAAGAGGAAGACTAAAGAAGGAGAAAATTCAAAATTTTGGATTTGCTTTTGGTCTACTTCTCTCCACACGTGTGAAGGAATTAGGGCAGATATTGTTGCAGTGAAGCCAAGTTGCAGAATTGAAGTTAGGTCACCAAGAAGAGTTGTTTTGGAAGTTGAATTCTCTAGGAGAGAGAATCTACCCAAGCGAAGAAGAGAAGTTGCAGTTTCTGGGCTTATCGAAGTTGCAGTTGCATTTGCAGTCGAAGTTGCTGTTTTTGGTTGTAGTTTGTGGGCAAGTCAAAATTGCAGTTTGTGGGCAAGTCGAAGTTGCAGTTTTTGGGCAAGTCGAAGTTATAGTTGCTGAGTAAGTTCTTGGAAGAAGAAACTATTCAAAGAGGAAGCATTCACTTGGTCTTGGAGGGGTTCTTGGTCATGGGTCTAGCTCTTGGAATTCGTCAATTGAAGATTCTATAATAAGAATTCCTGTGGTTTTCCTCTCAGGTTGGAGAGGTTTTGCCCTTGGCTGATCGCCTACATCTTGTGTCTTTTGTCGCATTGTTCTTTATGGTTTGGTAGTTGTTTGATGAAGAAGAACACATACTATTAATGAAGTACAAGAAGAACCTAATTAAGAAAAGTGAAAAGACCTCACAAGAAGAACCTAATTAAGAAAAGTGAAAAGACCTCACAAGAAGTTATCATTATAAGAGAAATCATCTAATATCTCTACCCTAGATTTATCAACATGCATGTCCCAAATACCCCACGTTAAGGGGGTAATCACTGCTTATATCATACACATCATGCTCTCATCCCTTGGAACCCCAAGTAGTAAAAAAAAAAAAAAAATCAATAAAAGGAAAAAATCAAATGAAGAAGGGTGGAAAAACAAAGATGATGGTAACTCATGTACCACGATATGCTCCCTCCTACATTCATACACACAAATATGTGGGCATCCCTCATCATTAATACCCTTGAGTCCATGGCATTTGGCCTAGAGATCCCTGTGTCCCAATCCGCCTTATCATTATCCACATGACTCTTACCACTTGAAGGATGTACCTCAGACAAGTTTTTTCCTTTATGGGTTGGGAACACCTAATAGGGTTGTTTATTAGCCACTCCTACCTAGGGAGGTAACACCATTACATGCTCAAAGCCCCAAATTTGGAAGAGAAACCCATTATGAAGTCTCATTTGTGCCCTTGACTAACAAGTTTGGTTCACTCAAATACTAATGAATTATTGTACTTCAAGGTGAGGAGACGCATTGGATCTTATGCGTAATTGGTAGGTGGTTTCATCACAGGTTGGGCAACTTAACTAGGGCCCAAGCTCACCAGAGGATCATATTAACACTTGTAGGGGACTCCATCATGTGATATGGCATTATCTCATCTTATGGGCGTCCTTAGCAACTTCAGCAATTTGTTCATCGCCCCACATGGATTAGCGGTGCCTCCAATCAACTTAGAAGTATATACAAGGTTTAGCAACTAATTTGAGGTTGAGAGGAGGTTTGTCTTATACTTGAGACATGGGAGGGAAAGCACCATCTTCTGTGCCCTCCTTTGGAGCTGTCTACATGCTTATTTTTCAGGAGGAGACTCATGAGACCATTACTTGTGCCCTAGAGCCACTTTGGAGCACCACATGATCATTTACATAGAGATTAAGGGGCCAACCCCTTGTCCATCGTTCATGGAGCACTCTCCTTCATTATGGCATCTTGAGGACTCAACTTTGCCTTCCAATGACCCTTCTACACCACGATTTCATCATTTCAGCTCACTTATGGATGGCTTCTTTATCACTTTATGAGCTACTTGGTGGGCTTTTCACGAAGGACTTGTTATTTGCACATTGTATTATAATTGTAGAGGCTATTAGGCTAATTCGAATTAGGAAAAGGATCATATAAATAAAGATGACTCTCATTGTGAGAGATCACCATCATCATCACTTGGATCTCTCTTGTAAAAGAATTTTGCACTTCTTCTTGGATGAATTGGATGTTCTTTGATGCATTTCGATATCTTTGGAAACTAATTTCGATCTCTCTTAGAGCTACTTCTTGTTATGGTTGGATATATCTCTTGTCATTTTTTAGTGTTATCTTGTTGAAATTTTGCTGGGATAATGTCTAATGTGTGAAAGTATTGCAACTAGCTAGATATTTTGTGCCCTAATTTATTGAATATCATTGTAAAAGATTGTTTGATTGCAAATTGCACATGTTACTCATTGAATGGAAATAGATGAATGTTCCTAGTGGATGGGATTTTGTATTCTTCCATGAAACGCCATAGATATTTAGTAGGTAATTGTTGAAAAGTTGTTGCTAGGGAATCACTTTTTAGCCTCCTTGAAGATGAATTTAGCAAAATTTGAGTAATCATTGACTCCATAGCCAAGGGAAGTAGGCACTAGTCCAAGAAAATTAGTGGTCATCCTTCTTTTCCTTTTCTTTTCTCTCCAAAGTTTTTGGCTCCTTTCCCTAGATGTCCTAGCTAGGGCACCCTGTGAAATTCCTTAGAGGGGGTATTTTTCAAATCCATTTGGACAAGAATCTGCGTCGGTGTCTCCTCCAGTGAGTCTCAAAGTTTGGTGGTGTTGACCACTGGAGTGGCACCTGATGATAAGGAGAAGACTCCATGCCCAAGGATGAACCAGAAGACATTTGTACCATGGGATATCATCAAATATCATCAGTTCAATAGAGTTTTTAAACTCTACTTCTACTTCTTATCATTTTCTCTTGTACCCAGATTCTAGGCCCTACGGGGAATTGTAATAAGTGATGCTAGTAATGATGAGTTTTGAGTCAGTATTGAGTCTGTAACAGGCCTAGGTAGCCTAGGACCTTGCCAACAAGTGAGTATTACTCTGAGAGGTTTTTTTTTCGAAGAATATCAATCTCTACTAGGGAGTTAGTAATTAATGAGTTTTTCCTCCACTTTACCCCAAAGTCAGTAGTAATAAAATTTTGATGTATATGCCTTGGGTGAGTCCTTAGTGTTCAGAGTCAATGTATATTACCATACTAGACTGCCACAAAAAATTTCCTGTGAATTTGGTTAGGTCTAGTAGGTGATTTTTTAATTTTTGGGATTTCTCCTGCTAAAGCTTCAAAATTGCAATAAAAATTGTAATTGAATTGTAATAAGTGTTGCCTAGAGAAGTTGTATGGGAAATGAGTAATCAACGTTACACCTCTCACGCTCAACTTTCTACTATAACACACTTTGAGGGGTTAAAAATGTGTTTTGAACCCTCAAAATCCACTTTTCTTAAGTTTAGTGGGAAATCTGGCAATTAATTAAGTCAGAAATTGAATAAATGGAGAAAAATAAATATCCACATATGCTAAATAAGGTGGGAATGAGGTGGAAAATTATGGAGGAGTTAAAGTGAAGTCCCAAGGTGATGTGGACTCCTAAAATCAAGGAAAAGACATGTGCTCAAATAAAATTGAATTTCCGGCATTAAATGAGAGCTGATTACTTGGAAATTCGAATTTGTGAAGCTAGTGCATATTTGTGAGGATTTGGGAGAATATTTGGTGGAGATTTTTGCGTGAAATTATCCCCACATGGGTTACCAGCCATATACATGTCATTCCATCATAAAATTCGAATTTGGCACATAAGAGAAGAAGAAAATGATGTCCACTTGCCAGAATTCGATTTTTACACTTGGCATTGGAGCTCCACTTACCAAATTCGATTTTTACACTTGGCATTGGAGCTCCACTTACCAAATTCGAATTTGCCTTGAGATCTCCTCCCTCTCACCACTTGGCATATGGTTTTTCATTGAAATTTGCTCCCAAATTTCTATATAATGGAGCCATGGGCTCTCATATTGAATCATTGTTTACTAGCTATTGTGCTTGCGGAAGCACTGCTGCCTTGTACACTTTCAGAAATATCAATAAATACTGTGGTTTCATTCATGAGGTGTTCCTCCTTTTGGAGTGTGATGAATTGTTGATCATTGGTATAATTCCTTTTACTCATGCTTTGATCTAATTTGTTTCTGTATGCTCTTGTAGATTTGTTAATGTAGAGCTATTTTACATTGACATTTGATTTAGGAGTATGCTCTAGGTATAGAATGTTCTAGTTGGTTTCAAATAAATCTCGAGAGTTTCTTATCATTGTTTATTGCTAGATCTATATGGAACTAATTCTTGATTGAAGTTTTGTAGAGGGAATATCTTGTTGGGATCAAAGAATCAAGTGTTGGAGGAAGTCTTTGGAGAGACCAACCCACTCTTGATACATTCTCAAAGGAGCTCTCATTTGTTCTTTGAACCTTCATAGTCCTATCTTACAAAGTGGTTTTGTAGGGGTTTTGGGACATAGCTTGTATACAAGCTGAATACTTCTAAATTTGAATATCTTTTAAAACATTATACTTCATTGCTTTCATTTGCTATTTAAAAGCTTGAAGATGACTAAGCAAAGAGGAGAGTTTACTCGAACTCTTTTGGCTTAGCCCTTTGTAAATTGTTGTGCAATATTTTGTAATTTTATCTATCTAATATTTGATTGGTTTTGTAGCCTTTTTTCCAAATTTTTTGTTGTGACAGCTTGAGTGGACAACTACAGGAAATTACTAACAAGTTGTTGCAGGACCTTTGGGCTACGAATTTGAAATGAGGAGGATAACTCTCTCTTCTTTGGTTGTGGGAATTGAAGGGGCTTAGCTTCTCTTCTCCTTTTGTAAAGTTTGAATTCTTTTGAGTTTTTTTAAAAAAAAATTCTCACCGAGGAAAAGTCTATGGTCTCAATACTTGTAAAGACTTTTCTTGGTTTAGAAAATGCCTCATGGTCATTTCATTCTTGTAAAACTAATAAAATTTATGTTTTTGTTGTGGGAGCGTGGGTTTTACCCATTGGCATCCTTATCTCTCCATTTCAAAGGAGAGAATTTGTAGATGGATTGACTTAGTGGTTTTGACATTTCCGTTTTCTTTCACATCATATATGCATGCTCTAATTGGGAAGTAACACAAATTGCATAGTTATTTAATTTCTTAATTTGCAATCTCATTTGCTATCACTTACTTATGTTTTGTGATCTATTTCTCATTTGGATAAGTTTCACAATATGCTACAAGTAAAGAAGCATAGCATTTTCAATTTATGGCAACTTGAGTAATTGTTCTAACTATGAAGCATATTTAATTGAATCATCTCCATCTTTTACATAGCACTTGCAAACTCACTTTCATATCATTTAGGCATTTTACTTTTCATACTAGACTTGCATCTCTAAAATTTACTTCCAACTTAAGTTGGTTGAATAGACGTTTTAGAGACCCTCTACCTTTATGGACTCCTCACTGTGAGATCCAAATATTTGGGCGAGGGTGAGGTCTGAGGATTAGAGTTCAATTGTAACCTTGCTTTAGAACTAATTAATAAAATAAACCAAGAGCACTATCTCATCACATTTACTTGCAAAGTTCCCAAATTTTTTGCTATCTTCATCGTTTAAAGATTCACATGCAAATATTATCTCAAGAAACACTTTGGATGCAAGCATTTTAATTCCTTAAATTTTGCAACAAGTTTAATTCTATGGTACTTGGAAATTTGCTTCTACATGCAACTTCATTGCATGTTGTCATTTTAATGATCATTATGCTTATGGATGATTGATATATCTCGTTTTATTGGCAAATACCCTTATTTGGTGTTGCAAATTTAATTGCATGTTGTGATCTTGGTCTAACATTTGAGTTTTTCTATCATCTCATTTACATTCTCCAAAAGTAGAACACTAAATGTTTCCTTATGAGCAA
>CM076584.1:1555548179-1555874989 GCA_034641835.2 Pinus albicaulis
TCTCATGCTTTGATTCATAAATCTATTTATCTTGAGAGCATTTTTGATATCTTGTGCTAACAATTTTTTGTTTCCATTTCAGGATTACTGTGTTCTCATCTCTTTGAGCATTTCTTTTACTTTTGAGCATGTTATTTGTAAAGGCACTGGTGAAATGGTTTGTCATTATTTCAAAGTTGCTCATAAATGTTTATGAATCTTCAAAAGTAATCCAATCTCACTCTAATATTCTCTTAGAAAATTCACATCTTTAACTTAGTTTTTTCTTTAGGGACCACCCCCCATAGCTAACCTAGGAGATAGCTTAAACGGAGAGAGTCGGGAATAGATGACAACCTCTTCTCTGAGTTCCTTGCCACCAACCACACCTTGTGGGGTTAAAAGCTTTTCCCGTTAACTGTAGGTAGGTGTAGGCGGCAAGTGATAACAGGTGGAATTCCCATGGTTAGTTTGCGAGAAAACTTGTGGACTAGTTGTGTCTTTGGAAACCTACCTTGAGTGTCTTGGATAAGGTTGTCTTCTTGAGGGTCATTTGCACATAGTATTCGAAGAATTGATCATTCTAGACCCTTTTCCCTGTCCTATCTTGACCTAGTGAGCACATTGGAGGAGCTCGTCCTGTGATTATTCATAAACCCTAATTCTTGCATAGGCTCGTTCTAGGTCTCTCTAGTGAAGCAAAAACCATTTTCAAGTGATAGATCACCTTGTAAAGCTTCTAGAAGGGTCTTATATCACATTGGAAGTCTTGACCTTAGGCATACTCATCATCATTGAATATCTCTAACCCTAAGTCTAGATCTTCCTCCTAGGTCTTTCTTCGAGAGCCTTTAGCTTCTTTAAAAGCATTGAGCCCTAATTGAGTATCTCGTTGAATGAGCCTTGGGAATCACTTCATACCCTATCATTGATCCCTTCGTTACAAGTGATTTCCTTCATACCGGGACTCCTCCCATCTGTGAAAGTTCATAAAGAGCAGAGGACGCTTACTGAGGTGACAGTGGGCCTTTGTCCCATAGGTTCCCCTCCTAGGACCCTTGCTAGATTGTGTGGCAACAAGCGGCTCGATAGGAAGTAAACGGAGAATATGGCTGATGCAAGTAGAGGCGGACGATTGATGACATGTTGAGTAGGCAGAGATTGTTGCGCAGGTTGTTAAGGCAGATTAGAACTAAATCAGGCCATGCATAGGCTAAGGTCGAGTGGTAGAGAGGTTGTGTTAAGGCACAAACTACAAAGGAGAGTGGACATAGAGTCAGGCAACTGAAAACTGACAAAGGCCAATCGTTACGAAAATCAGTGCAGCAAGGGATAAAGCAGGACCCAAGAGTGGCTCTGGCGGCAAAGAAAAGTCAATAATCGTAGGAGCAAAGAAAGATTAACCAGCAACTGCGAGGGCGAAAGCTGATCGAAAATTGTGGAAAGTTGATCGAGATACTAGCCATTAGGAATAAAGGATCGGTGGATTGTGGGACAGGCCCCAGAGTCGTTGGGGTAGTTGAGCATGTAGGTGCTTGAGGAGATTGGCAACAAAGGCTAAGCATAGAGTCAAACATAGAGATTAGGCACAGGTAGTAGCTAGGCATCGAATTAGGAACACAATCATGTGCAAGTGACATAGGCACGAGGACACAACGCAGCCTTGGACAACCAACCGTGTGTAGGTAACTGTTTAGGGCCCTGTGCCTCAAAATCTAGCAAGCCTTGTGAGGGGAGCTCCTAAGGCAAGAACTAATCCAACGGACAACAATATGAGGTGTGGCCCACTGTCACCACAACCACTACCTCGTGCTCTTTTGTGGAATTTCACCACTACGAAGGCCTCCCTTTAGTAAGGTCACCTAGAAGAATATGCTAAGTACAACTACAAGAAATAAGGTGACTGGATAGGCTTATGGAGGACAACTCTTCCTAAGAATAAGGCTTAGAAATCATGCTAGGGCAATTCACATCCTCCAATACACCTAGTTAGGGTACAATGTGACCTAGTGCTTGAGAAATAACAGAGCAAAATGATTTACCTAGAATCATAAGGCCAAGAAAAGGCATCCAGGCATTGTATACCTCAACCTATGGAACAAGAAGCCTCCGATAAGCCCCAAGTTGAAGCCTAGGGAAAATTAGGGCTTTCATAGGGAAAAATCTACTTAAGGCAAAAGACTCTAGCCTTAATATGGATGGATTAGCCACTAAAAGGAGTTGATTTTGAGGCAATTAACTTTCCTTCAAATGTTGAATCCTTCCACGAGCCAACGACTTCAACCCTATTTGGAATTCGTGCCCTAGCCCTAGCTAGCAGCTTATCCTTGAGGGGTCGAAAAGCAATTTTAGAGAGAGAAAATGAGATTTAGTGTAGGTTTTATGGATGACCAACAAAGTGACCAGGGATAGTGCCTAATCCTTGGCTGATGGTGTCTATGGGAGTGTAAAATCGGCTAGATCTTGGCAAGGAGTAAGGAAATAATGAAACCCTAGTTTTCAAAACCCTAGCTATCACTTTTGTGAGGAAGAAAAATCATTTTGGGAGAGCTAGTTGAAAGATTCACCAATGGGATTGACATTCACATTCTATAAGTGAGTAATGCATGCAATACTATCATCAAGAATCCATACAATGGTTTTCAACAATAACTAGCATAATAGAAAACCTAGATAATCAACCATTCCTTACATTAGACACGAGTAAAAATTTATCAAATCCAAGGTACACTTACAAGATAAAATGCATGGACAAGACTTTATTTCTCCAAAATGACATCTTGTTAAAATTGGACAACTAGGTCCAAACTCCATGTTGTGATGCTCAGATGAAGACACCAATATTTTTATTGGGTTCCTCTTTCGAAGAGGTGCAATATCGATGTAAAGATCATCTTGATCCGATGAGCAGAACATTTATTTTGAATTTATTTTTAATACTTTCAAAATATGTGCAGGTCGGCCTTGAGGTTTTACGCCCCCAACAAATGTGTCACACACCCTCAGTGATTGATATAAATAGAGTCAACGTTGGAGGACATTTCAATCATCTCATCACACACATCCTCATGATCTAAATATGGATGCCGTAAATCTGGATGCCATAAATATGGATGATGCCGTAAATCTGGATGATGCCGTAAATGGATGTCGTAAATTTGGATGATGTCGGAAATGGATGTCGTAAATCTGGATGATGTCGGAAATGGATGCTGTAAATATGGATGATGCCGTAAATCTAGATGATGCCGGAAATGGATGCCGTAAATATGGATGATGCTGTAAATCTGGATGATGCCAGAAATCTAGATGTGGGATTCCTTTGTTGAATTATGTTGATTTTTGATGAACTGCTTTAAGGGCTGTGTGTGTGACACTTCTGGTTGGCTGATCGTATTGAGACTTTGTTGGTTGACACTTCTGGTTGGCTGATCGTATTGAGACTTTGTTGGTTGAAGCATCCTATTGACCGCCGTAGCGCACCAACACACTTATATTTTTCTGGCTTGTCTTCTGTCGATCTACTAGTATGTTCTATCAACACTTTACTTTCTTGTTTATGTGATTGCTAACTGACATTGGGGATAAAAGTAAAGTTGCATCAAGCATAGAACATCTTCAAAAATTGACATGGTATCAGAGTTGAGGTGAAGACAAAGCCCTAGTTTGTAGCAATCATCGAAGAAGAGGATGGGTTCCTCAAACTACAATGGCTTTAAGGCTGATGAAAAAATTGATTGGGAAGGATGACTTCCATGCTTGGAAGATGACATTGGATCTTAATTTGGAAGATCGAGATGTCATGGACTATGTGCAGGGCAAAATCCAAGAGCCTCCATCCACTGCAACTGCTGCTGCCAAATCAAAGTACAAGAAGGGGGAAATAAAAGCAAAGTTGATGATCAGGGACTCATTCATAAGAGTCTGGTTGCCTACATCTTTGAGCTAGGTCACTATGCTAGAGAATGCCCTTTCAAGAAGGTCAAGAAAAGGAAGGCTCTCTCCGGCGGAAATGGGCAACGTTTCAAAAGGTCGAGAAATTCTAGGTATGAGGAATCAAATGTTTTTGATGATAAAAGAAATGAATTCATTCTTGTATCTGCCCTCTCTGTTGCATCTCCACTTGACACTATGGATGTCTAGTTGATAGATAATGGTGCCTCAAGGCACATCATTGGGATCAAGGAAGCACTTACTGATATGGTTGAGAAGGATACTAATCTACAAATTATCCTTGGAGATAATGCCACATATCCCGTGAAAGGGACAAGGACTGTGACCCTCCACTTGTCTCAAGGTCAGGTCCTCCGCCTGTAAGATGTACTATATGTACCTAATTTGAAGAAAAACCTTGTGTTTGTTTCGGCCATGGAAGACAAAAGTTTCAATGTGGCATTCATTGATGGAAGGTGCACATGTAGAAGAAGAGTTTCAAGGAAGCTATCACGATTGGGTTTAGAGTTGGTACACTCTACCAGGTTGGAGGAAGTCCACTGGGAGCGATGACATGTGATACTATCCGACAGACTGAACTATGGCACCGGAGGTTTGAACAACTTCACTACAAGGCCCTTCCCGAAGCAAGGAAGGTGGTGACGGGGATGCCTGAGTTCTCAAATAATCATGAAGGTGTATGTCAGGGTTGTGCCGAAGGAAAGCATACAAGGGGACCTTTCCCCTCAAGTGTCACAAAGATATCTAATGTCTTGCAATTAGTACATTCTGATCTGTCTGGTATGTTGCCTGTGACATCCTTGGGAGGATGTTCTTATTATATGAGACGAATGAGTTCAAGAACTTTTGCAGAGGAGCTAGCATCAAGAGGGAGACCACAATGTCTGTGGGCTACAGTGAAACTTCGAAGGCCTATAAAGTATATGTGCCTGATCAAAGGGAAGTGGAGATATGCCACGATGTTACCTTTGACAATGATGCTTCCCTGAGGAAAGTAGTCAATCTTCCGAGATCTAAGGAAGATCATGAAGCAAGGCCTGGAAATCAAGAAGAACCGAAGGATGAGACGATGCTCGATGCTGAAGGACCAATGGACCCGATTGATCCACCTCCTTCAATAGGGAAGAGACCATCATGGCTCAGGGACACTCTTGAGGATGCCGAGGGACATATGGCCCCAAAGGGGGACATTCGTGAAAGCAAGAAGCTAAGTAGATACCAAGGGTATCTAGCAACCATGAGTACTATTGTACAATCTGAGCCTGGATCTTTTGAGGAAGCCGTAAAGCATCAAGTCTGGAAGGATGCTATGCACGAAGAGTATGAGTGCATAATGAAGAATGATGTCTGTGATGTGGTTCCAAGACCGGAGGACAAAGCAGTTGTCACCTCGAAATGGCTCTACAAGATCAAGCATGGATTTGATGGAAGTGTTGAAAAGTTCAAGGCAAGATTCGTTTCCTGTGGCTTCTCCCAAAAGGAAGGCATAAACTATGATGATATATTTGCACCTGTGGCCCAATATACCACCATTCGATCTATCATAGCCCTTGCTGCTACGCAAGGATGGAGTCTTCATCAGATGGATGTGAAGACCGCATTTCTGCATGGTGTGATAAAGGAAGAGGTGTATGTGGAGCAATCTCTGGGGTTCGAAGTCTAGGATCGGGACACCCATGTTTGCAGGTTGAAGAAAGCCCTCCATGGGTTGAAGCAAGCACCCAGAGCTTGGTACGAGAGGATAGATAGCTACCTAATGAAGCCAGGCTTCACTCGTTGTAATGCTGATCCGAACCTTTACTTCAAGGTTGATAGAGAGAAGCCTCTCATTCTAGTGCTGTATGTGGACGACCTCTTCCTGACAGGTGCTGTCCCTCTCATTCGTTAGTGCAAGAGGGAGCTTGCTGTTGTGTTCAAGATGAAGGACCTAGGACTGATGCACTACTTCCTAGGCCTGGAGGTCTGGCAGAGACTTGGCAAGATTTTCCTTTCTCAAGGAAAAGACATTGTGAAGCTTCTGGAAAGATTTAGTATGATGGACTATAAGTCCGTGTCGACACCAATGGAGCTCAACTTTAAGAAGTTGAGTGGCAGCGCTGCTGGGCTCGTCCTATCAAATCCTACTGAGTATCTTCAACTCGTAGGGGCCCTGATGTTCTTAGTGAACACCCGTCCGGACGTATGTTGTGCAGTGAACACTTTGAGTCAACACATGGTTGATCATAACATTCATTGGGTTGGTGCCAAGAAACTCTTGAGATATCTCTGAGGCATGATAGACCATGGGCTGAGATACACCGCCAGGAGTATGACACTCCATGGATATACTAATGCCGATTGGGCTGGCAGTGTGGTGGATCGCAAGAGCACATCTGGATGCTACTTCACACGTAGATCTGCTTCGGGTAGGAAACTGAAGTCGGTAACCTTGCGCACCACTGAGGCCGAATACATTGTAACATGTATGGCCTGTTGTGAAGTCACTTGGTTGCGAAAGCTCTTCAGTGAGCTGTTCGAGCATGTGTTATATGTCACAGTTATCCTTTGTGATAACTAGAGGGGGATTCGTTTGTCATAGAATCCCGTGTTCCACGAATGATCCAAGCATATTGATGGCTGGTACCACTTTATCTAGGATATGGTACAGTGAGGCGTCATAAGGCTCGATCATATAGGAACTGATGAGCAGGTCATGGATATTCTCACAATGCTCTTTGGGAAGGTCATGTTCCTAACCTTTCGTGAGAATCTTGGTATCGTGGAATGACCCTATTCTGAGGGTCCTGTTGGACGATGAGCTCTGGGAGCTATGGGGGGCTTTGGGGATAGCTTCTTAAAGCTATAAGCAACCACAGGGCTAGGCTTGCCGAACCTTGTTGGTGTGCTTGGGCCCCGCCGTTATGATGATTTAGTTGGTTTGCCTCTCATGATCTATGCCTCGTATGCATCCTACCCATTTGAGTTCCGGACTCATGGGAAGTACCTCTCATTTGGCCAATGAGGTGGAAAAGCTAGAGACTAGTAGCAAAGACTGATGGATGCATCAGAGATTGCTGTACTCTCTATCTAGGATGACACGTGTCCAACCACTTGATCTGGGATCAAGTCTAGTGAGGTTTCAGACCTCCTACTGACTTCTGATCAGATAAACCAACTTCGGGTTGGTATGTGACTCTTTGAGTCCATGTGAGGTTTCAGACCTCCAACTGACTTCAGGTCAGTGAGACTAACTTCGGGTTAGTATATATGACTCTCTTGAGTCCAAGTGAGGTTTCGGACCTCCTATCGACTTCGGGTCAGATAAACCAACTTCGGGTTGGTATGTGACTCTTTGAGTCCATGTGAGGTTTCGAACCTCCTACTAACTTCGGGTTGGTATGTGACTCTTTGAGTCCATGTGAGGTTTCAGACCTCCTACTGACTTCGGGTCAGATAAACCGACTCCGGGTTGGTATGGGACTCTTTGTGAGTCTTATAGAGGTTTTGGACCTCTGGGCTGAATCTGTCAGCCGGAAATGATGTCTTTGTGACTGACCCACTTCTGTTCTGAAATAAAGAGGCTAGCAAAGCAAGTTACGGCAGGATGACGCACGATGTTTGATTGCACAGGTGGATGGAGTTCTCCCTAGTTGAGAGGGAGTGTTAAAATTGGACAACTAGGTCCAAACTCCATGTTGTGATGCTCAAATGAAGACACCAATATTTTATTGGGTTCCTATTTCGAAGAGGTGCAAGATCGATCTAAAGATCATCTTGATCCGATGAGCAAAACATTTATTTTGAAATTATTTTTAATACTTTCAAAATATGTGCAGGTCGGCCTTAAGGTTTTACACCCCCAGCAAATGTGTCACACACCCTTAGTGATTGATATAAATAGAGTCAACTTTGGAGGACATTTCAATCATCTCATCACACACATCCTCATGATCTAAATATGGATGCCGTAAATATGGATGATGTCGTAAATCTGGATGATGCCGGAAATGGATGCCGTAAATATGGATGATAACGTAAATCTGGATGATCCCGGAAATGGATGCCGTTTATCTGGATGATGCCGGAAATGGATGCCGTAAATCTGGATGATGCCGGAAATGTATGCCGTAAATCTGGATGATGCCGGAAATCTGGATGTGGGATTCCTTTGTTGAATTATGTGGATTTTTGATGAGCTGTCTTTAAGGGCTGTGTGTGTGACACGTATGGTTGGTTGACTACTTTGCTGGTTGAAGCATCCTGTTGACCGCCGTAACGCACCAACACACTTATATTTTTTTTGGCTTGTCTTCTGTCGATCTACTGGTATGTTCTATCAGCACTTTACTTTCTTGTTTATGTGATTGCTGACTGACATTGGGGATAAAAGTAAAGTTGCATCAAGCACAGAACATCTTCAAAAATTGATACATCTCCAAGGCCAAAGAAATAGCTCCAATAGCAAAATCCACCATAGAGTTACATCTCCACAAGACGTTAGCTAGGTTGAAATTCTCTAAGAGGATTGACAATAGTCACAAGTGATGATGAACAATGAAATGAATCTATCCTCTACTTGTATGAGAACCAGGACTACTAATTTTGCCTAACAAAGACCCTAAAACAAGTTTGGTCCTCAAATGTACTTGGGTTACAAGCCAACCCATTAGCTAACAATAAAATGAGCCTAGGTTTCCCATACGTGTGAGTTGTAGCTTCCTTTATTGCTGACATCATGCCTAATTTAGGCTCCAAATTCCATGCCAAGGTACAATGAGGTGTCCAAATGTGTGTAGATGCATGTGTGATCCAAAATTTGAGGGTTGTCCCTCAAATTCACCTCAGTATCTTTATTGGGGTCCCAAGATCCAGCTAGGGTGCCATACAATGGTGTCCATGGGTTTCCAAGTCAAACAAGGCCTCCTTCTCTCTTGCGTTAGGGCTTACTCTGGTGCAACAAGCCCTCCCTAGTCTCTAAGTGTGAGACCAACCCCATTTGGGCCCTGAATCACCTCTCGTGCATTAAATTGTGTTAAGGCTAGCATGGGGGCAAGCTGGGTGCAGGGGTGTGATCTTGAAGAATCCTCAAATCTGGGTTAAAGTCAACCAACATCTTGGGTCTTGTATGTACCCTAGGACATGTGTCATGTGATAGTGTTGCTACGAGGCTCGAGACTCTCAACGCTTCACTTATTTGGGCCAATGTACTCCTTTGTAGGGCCTGGGTACCTGTGGAGTGGGTGCCCAAGGCCTAGGCTGTTGAACTACCTGACAAGAGAAACATTCATTCTAGTGAAAGCAACCGGTTGTTAGGGATCAAGATCAATAATGCAACTTAAGTGAACCAAACCTGAATGCCAAGGGAAATTTAATACTTCAAACAAGGATCCCTTTCCAAAATCAAGACCATGATCTTACAAAGGTGTTTTCTCCCTAGGTATGGGTGGTTAAAGGTCAACCCTATTAGGTGCTTCTAGCCCCTAAGTGGAAGTAATAGTTCCTTGCTCCACCCTTCAAATGATAGGTGTTGGTGAATAATAATGTGGTAACGGAGGGGAGAAGACTTCATGGCCAAGTGCCATCGTCAAAGGGACCTGTTGATGGCATGTCCACATCCTAAGTGTATAGATGTGAGGAGGGAGCATTCATGGATGCATGAGTTTCCAGCTTGGCCTTCGTTTTTCCAACCCTCTTGTGCGTCTTTTTCTTCTTATTGATTTTTACTTGAATTACCGCTCATAGCTCAAGTGTTAGAGCTTGCTTTGTATGATGTAGCATTTTTACTACCCCTTTAGGATGAGTCAATTTATCGCTCATCGGTGGTGGGACATGCAAGGGCTCCTTCTTTGATGTAATGGAACATCATGTGCTGAGGAACCAGGTGATGGCCATATGAGGTAGGTAAAGCTCATGCTAGGCTTTTGCCCACATGCTTTGTGTGAAATTTTCTGCATATCTCAAACATAAACCCTACTGTTAAATTTTAGATTTACTTCTCCTACTTACATTAAGTTATTAATGCGAAATATTCAGCATTAACATCGAAGTAAATACATTGACAACCTACACATACAAATCTAAACTAAATAACATGCACAATGACAAAGTGACACACAAGGATTTTCTAGACAATTGTCCCCGGAAAAACCCAATGCGGGAAAACCGGTCTTCTGGCTGTTGGAGGGTTTTATTATTAAGTAGAATCTAAGTACAACAAATCTGGGCACCACACTGGTTAACCCGACAGAGAAATACATAAACTGCAACTATACCTCTATTCTGGAGACAAAAAACTGACTAATTCACACCCTCAAACAGGATTTACAGAACTTAGACCTTTTCAGTCTTCAGAAACCCCAGCGCTGCTTCGAAGCCCTTTGCGTCAGCCCTGATGGCTTGCGTCATCCCCTGCAATGCTCAGGAAGGGCTTGCATCACCCCAGGTTGGGTTACGTTGCCCTTGCGTTGCCCTGGTTGGGCCTGCATTAGCCCTGCTGGCCTCCTGTTGCGCCTTAAGCCTCTGCGCGGCCTTTGTTGGGCTCTTGGCTGAGTTGCGTAGCTGCTACCTCTGTGCTGACTCGGTCTGCTGCTTCTATGCCCTTGTTGCACTCTTGGCCTGGGATCAAATCATCCCTTTTGCCAATACTACCCCTCACTGCAGCTGAAACACTTCTGAAATTCTTAGCGAACCACACCCCAGAATTCCAGCTTAGTTTTAGTGCGCTGCCACTGTGTGTGTGTTCTCCAACTAACCCCAAGCTCTCTTCTTATACTTTTCTCATTGACACATCAACGACCGTGATCTAATCTTGAATCGATGGCTAAGATTAGAAGATGCTTGATCCGTGTGACTTAAGTCATTTTCATCACATGTTTAATTTAATTAACTTTAATCTTTTAATTTTCCTAAGTTAGACTTAGGGTCCTTAATTAAAAAGATTAATTAATTACATATCTCTTAAACATGATGAAATTTCTTAAATTGCTTTCAGGGTCTTGGAGATCTCATGTACTCTAGTCCCTCCACAAAGTTTGGGAGCTAGAGCTCATTCGATGCTACCCCAACACTCCAAAATCTCAACACTCCCTCTTAGCAAGGAATGTGCTCTAGCAATAATACTTTACCCCGAAGTTTTGCACTGATCTGTGGTGTGGTTCTCTGCGCTGATGCTTGGCTTGCTGCCCTTCTGCTCTGCTGTTGCTTTCCTGTACTGTTGGCCATGACGCTGCCACCATCACTGCTACATCCATACTACAGCTCCCTCTCAATCTGTTGCATCGTTCTGCCATTGCTGCACTGCAACTCAGTTGCTGAGAGTAAGCAACTGAAGTACTCCTGCCCAATCTTTGACAGACAAGTCAGTTGGGCTGCATCTCATCATTGAAGCTCCATAGGTTGTTGCTCTGTGTTGACATCTGGAGGCTGCTGCGCTGCTGCAGCTCTGCACTACGTAATCAGACCTCCTTTGCGCTGCCTCTGCGTTGAAGTCCTCTAAACTGCTGATGCGCTGTGCTATCCTCCTGAAGCCTCTGCGCTGCTGCAACTCTGCACTGTGTAAGCAAGCCTGCTTTGTGCTGCTGAAGTTACATCAGCCCCTCTGCGCTGTTGTTGCTACGCTGCTGCTGCATCTGCACTGCAGTGCTCCCTCTCAACATCCAGCTCTGCCTCTGCTCCATCTATGATTCTCTACACCCACTGCTTCACTTGCCCCGCTACCGTCTTAAGGCTCCTGTAGCTTGTATGTGATCCAAGAGTTGGGATACTCGAGGATCCTGCCCTTACTCTGTAGTTGCTCTATAGATCAAGATTGCCCCACTTTCGTGGTTCATGAGCGCTCATGGCTACGTCATCTCCAGAGCCATCGTTCACCACAACAACCTTGGAGCTAGAAGCTTCCTTGTCCTTTTTCTTCTGAGGACAATTGTTAGCGAAATGTCCTAGTTCGCCACACTGGAAACACTTGATATTTGACAGATAATGCTTCTTTCTCCCTTGCTTCCTCTTTGATGCCAAGGCTGCATATTCCTCTTCTTCCTTCTTCGCTTTGCTCGAACCAGTGCTGAACTATCTTTTTGTCATCCAGCAGATTTCCTCTTGTCCAAGGATAGCCCACATGTTGTCCCTGTTGGGAAGGTCTGCTCTGCCCAAGAGACTTTGGACAAAAGTTTCCCAGTCCTTTGTGACTGCGTTGAGAGCAGCCCTCACCATGACATCGTCATCTACCTTTACTCCCATGCCAGTCAGCTGATCCCAGATCGATTGTAGTTTGGATAGAAAAGGGTCGATCTCCTCTCCCTTGGCCATCATGAATAACCTCAGCTTGTTCTCCAAAAGCATCTTCCTCTGGACGGATCTTCCTTCATATAGTTGTTGGACATTGGGTTCAATGCTCCCCATGTGTTTCTCGACATGGACTAACCGCCTCTCGTGGATCCTAACTTTGGCGATTGTAGCGGAGACTAAAGCCTGCGGGTTTTGGTCTAATGGCAATCGTGATTCCAACAAGTGGTATCAGAGCGACAGGTCTTGAGTCTGAAACTCACCCGACTCGGATTGGGGGGGAGATTGTTGGACATTGGGTTCAACGCTCCCTGTGTGTTTCGCGACATGGACTAACTGCTTCTCGTGGATCCTAGCTCTGGAGATTGTAGCGGAGACTAAAGCCTGTGGGTTTTGGTCTAACGGCAATCGTGATTCCAACAATAGTGTGGTTAGAGCTACCTACATCTCATTAGCCTTTGCCTTCTTGGCTATGTGTGGAACCACATGATCTTTGACCTAGTCCATAATGAAGCGATTGGCCCTTAGAGTCTATTTTGGAGACAAAAAACGGGATTTACAGAACTCAACCCTTTAGAGTCTTCAGAAACCCCAGCGCTACTTCGAAACCCTTTGCGGCAACCCTGATGACTTGAGTCAGCCCCTACGCTGCTCAGGAAGGGCTTGCGTCACCCCATACCCAGTGACGCTGCCCTCGCGCTGCCCTGGCTGGGTCTGCGTCAGCCCTGCTAGCCTCCTGTTGCCCCTATGCTGCCCTCGCGCTGCCCTGGCTGGGTCTGCGTCAGCCCTGCTAGCCTCCTGTTGCCCCTATGCTGCCCTCTCTGGGCCTCCGTCAAGCTAGCATAGCCCTTGAAGCCTCTGTGTTGCCTATTTATTTATGGTAGCATCGGATGTGCTCTAGCCTTGTAACTTTGTATATAGGCTAAAGCCTAAGACACATGGATTCCACAAAATCCGAAAATGGTTTTGGAAAGTTCCACTTAGAGATGGTTTAATTAAATTAATTAATCGTTTTTAATTGTTTTCCTAAGTCTAAACTTAGGGAAACTAATTAATTAAAGGGTATTAATTAAACTAAGTGTGAATCTTCTAGATAAAGTCATGGATCACCTCCAAGTTAATCTTAGCCCTTGATTATGTTTTAATTTTGGCCGTTGAAGAGTCAATAGAAGAATATAAGAAGGACAGTGAGAGGCTTATGGAAAACACATCAGATAGAGAAAGAATCAAGAGATCGATTTCTTTAGCCGAAGGAAGAACTAAAGTGATTCTCGATTGCAGAGAGGGGAAGTGTTGATTTATGGTAGCATCGGATGTGCTCTAGCCTTGTAACTTTGTATATAGGCTAAGACATGTGTTCTATAAAACCCAAAAATGGTTTTGGAAAATTCCACTTAGAGATGGTTTAAATAATTTAATTAATCGTTTTTTTAATTTTTTCCTAAACTTAGGGAAACTGATAAATTAAAGGGTATTAATTAAACTAAGTGTGAATCTTCTAGATAAAGTCATGGATCACCTCCAAGTTTAATCTTAGCCCTTGATTATATTTTAATCTTGGACGTTGAAGGGTCAACGGACGAATATAAGAAGCAGGGTGAGGGGCCTATGGAAATCACGTTGAGCTCATTGATCATTTGACATTTTCGAGTTTGTGTGAGGAAACACAGCTTTTGGTCAGAATTGAATCACTAGGGTAGGGTTTGCTAAGTGATTTTGATTCAGTGATCAGATCCAGAGAGGGGCAGATGCAGTAATTGGTCAGGAGGGCCAAGAGTACATTTTAGAGAGAGGCAGAGGTGACGCAGAGAAGAGGCAACACAATTTTCTGAAGGGGTGACGCAGTCCCTACAGGAAAATCACGCAGAAGTGACACAGTGCCTCCCAAAGTCAGTCTGGAATAGCTAGAGGTTGGGGTTTCTGAGCCAGGAGGGCCAAAATACAGTCTCAGATCAGCTTGATCAGTTGCAGAGAGAGGTGACATAGTTTCTCAAGTTTGCCCGCGCAGGCTTACACAGTTCCAGCGTAGGCAATCACACAGAGGCAGAGAGGGGCTTCACTAGCACTGTTTGGATCGGCGAGAGACTTGCAAAGTGAGGTATGTCTCACAATTTCATCAACAGTCTAGATTTCTCTGAAGAGTGAGCCGGATATTGGCACCCTAGTTGTACTCAAGATTCTATTGCTTAATAATATAAAACCCTCAGATCTGCTGCACTGGTTTTCCCAAGTTGGGTTTTTTTCCGGGGACTTATTCCAAAAATAACTGTGTCAAATGTGGTTGTTTTTCATTGCATTTTGTTCAGTTGGTTTCAGCACTTAGATTTATTTCGCAGCATTATTTGTGTAGACTGCTTCAGTAATTACTTTGGTATTTCAATGTAATGAAATAATTATCAAAATAATAGAAGAAGTAATTCAGATTTGTTCCAGTAGGAATCCAGATTTAGGATTTTTCACATGGTATCAGAGCTTATTCAAGCTAAAGTGCAGGAGAAAGAAGAGTGAACCAGCAGGAGAGGGTCTGCTACTACTTAGACAGATCAGTGCAGGAGAGACTCCGATCTGTCTAAGTAGTAGCAGACCCTCCCAGAGATTACGTTGTTCAGGCTAGGAGGGCAATCCAGTGCAGAAAAAGCCTCCCTCTGAGAGAGTTGACAGAGGGGTAAGCATTTTTCAGTTGCAGAAGAGGCAGCGTAGCAGACTAGCGTCGCTGAAGTGATGCAGTTACTGCACAACAGTAGGAGCTGGTGCATAAGCGTCAGAAAATTTATGAAAAACACAGAGTGGGGGATTTCTTGACCTCAGAGAGTTTCTAACTCAAAGAAGCTCGGTTTTCCCGTGCAGCATCAGAAGCAGTGACTTACTTCACAAGGAGTGCATAAGTCTAGCTGAGCAAAGGGTAGAGAAAGAAATCGACAGTTGAGGAGATAGCTAGCAACGGACTGTGTGACCAAGATAGATTGGAGGGTGCCTCCAACTATGTCATTTGGAAATCAAGGATTGAGTTTCTCCTTGATGAGCATGATCTAGAGGCCCTCATTGAAAGTGCAGTTGCAGAACCCTTGGATGTAGCACATCTAAGACAATTCAAGAAGAATATGGCAAGAGCCAAGCGATTGATCCTAGATGGTGTGAAGGATCACATCGTACCTCACATAGCAGCAAAGGGCACTGCTAGGGAAATGTGGGTAGGGCTGGAAAAGCTATACCAAGGATCTTTCGAGCAACAGAAGATGTACCTGGAAGAAAATATGCGTAATACCAGAATGAAGAAGGGAGTGCGTTTTGACTCTTTCCTGTCTCGAATTCAGGAGAACCGAGATCCGCTATCAGTAGTAGGGGTAGCTCCTAGAGACTCAGAGTTGGTAAGGCTCACTCTGAACTCTGTTTTAGAAGATTATTAGGTCTTTGTCCAAAGCATTTTGGGCAGAGAAAGACTCCCTGGATGGGAGGCGATGTGGGCAACCTTGCAGCAAGAAGAGCTAAGGAGAGACCTCCTCAAAATCCATATTGAGAATGGCAACAACAATTCAAAGGTCATGAAGGAAGAGGAAGAAAACACAACCCTTGCATCAAAGGGGCAACATAGGTAGAAGAAGAAAGATCTATCTAAGATCAAGTGCTTCAGGTGTGGGGAAATGGGACATTATGCCACACAATGTCGTCTTAAGAAAAAGGATAAGGAGGAGAAGCAAGATCCTCAAGCCGGAGCTGCCAAGATTGAGGTAGAAGGAGATTGTGCTATGTTAGGTCATATTCCGAAAGGAGAGAAATGAGCTGACTTGGAGTTGTAGATCCAGAATCTACAAGTGGCAGGATCCTTGAGTATTTCCGGACTCTTGGATCACATGTGAGCTATGCCAGCCTAAAGATAGTAGCAGGATGGATAGTTGCAGCGGAAAATGAGAATACAATGCAATGGCCAACAATACTAGAACCTGATTAGCGCAGAGAGGGAGTAGCAGCATCAACAGTTGTGCAGTAGTAGTGCAGTGCACACCGGTGCAGCGCAGTGCAGTGCAGTGCAGAGCAGCAACAACGCAGTATTTTTAGAGAGCTAGTGCAAAAGCTAGCAACATTCTGTCTTATTTTTCAATTGCAGATTTACTTGTCCAATTTCGAATGTTTTTCTGTTGCAACTAGAAATAGTGCAGCAATAGTAGGAGATGCATAGCAACAACAGATGAGCAGCAACAACGCAGTGCAGAGCAGTGCTCATGCAGTACAATAGCATGGTTGTAGAATTCAGAGGGAGTTGCAGTACAATAGCAGTTGGCAGTAGGTTGTTGAGTCAGCAGCAATACAGATGCATCATTTTCTTGTGCAGTATTGGTGAGCAGCATCAATAGCACAGCGGTAGATGTTCCAGAAGTCATAACAACAACGCATTGAGTTGTTTTGCTAGAGCACTTTCCTCGCTAAGAGGGAGTGTTGATTTATGGTAGCATCGGATGTGCTCTAGCCTTGTAACTTTGTATATAGGCTAAGACACGTGTTCCATAAAACCTAGAAATGGGTTTGGAAAATTCCACTTAGAGATGGTTTAATTAAATTAATTAATCATTTTTTTAATGTTTTCCTAAGTCTAAACTTAGGGAAACTGATTAATTAAAGGGTATTATTTAAACTAAGTGTGAATCTTCTAGATAAAGTCATGGATCACCTCCAAGTTAATCTTAGCCCTTGATTATATTTTAATCTTGGTCGTTGAAGGGTCAACAGAAGAATATAAGAAGGAGGGTGAGGGGCCTCTGGAAATCACGTTGAGCACATTGAGCATTTGACATTTTCGAGTTTGTGTAAGGAGACACAGTTTTTGGTCAAAATCGAATCACTAGGGCAGGGCTTGCTAAGTGATTTTGATTCAGTGATCAGATTCAGAGGGGCAGATGCAGTAACTGGTCAGGAGGACTAGGAGTACATTTCAAAGAGAGGCAGAGGTGACGCAGAGAAGAGGCAGCGCAATTTTCTGAAGGGGTGACGTAGTCCCTGCAGGAAAATCACACAGAAGTGACACAGTGCCTCCTAGAGTCAGTCCGGAATAGCTAGAGGCTGGGGTTTCTGAGCCAGGAGGGCCAAAATGCAGTCTCAGATCAGCTTGATCAGTTGCAGAGAGAGGTGACGCAGTTTCTCAAGCTTGCCCACACAGGCTTACACAGTTCCAGTGTAGGCAGTCACGCAGAGGCAGAGAGGGGCTTCACCAACACTATTTGGATCAGCCGAAGACTTGCAGAGTGAGGTATATCTCACAATTTCATCAGTTGTCTAGATTTCTCTAAAGGGTGAGCCAGATATTGGCGCCCTAGATGTACTAAAGATTCTGTTGCTTAATAATATAAAACCCTCAGATCTGCTGCATCGGTTTTCCCAAGTTGGGTTTTTTTCCGGGGACTTAGTCCAAAAATAACTGTGTCAAATGTGGTTGTTTTTCATTGCATTTTGTTCAGTTTGTTTCAACGCTTAGATTTATTCCGCAACATTTTTTGTGTAGACTGCTTCAGTAATTACTTCGGTATTTCAATGTAATGAAATAATTATCAAAATTAAAGAAGAAGTAATTCATATTTGTTGCAGTACGAATCCAGATTTAGGATTTTTCATACGAAGGTGAAATCTCCAGGAGGGAGAATTTCTGAAGGGTAAAGAGTGCAGGAAGAGAAGAGTGAAGGGTGCCATAGCAGCAGCGCAAAGATAGCCAAGCAACAGTTACGCTGGGCCAGCGCAGAGCAGCAGAGGGAGTTTCGATTTCAGTTGGAGAGACAGTTGAGGGTTTATCTAGCATCTGGAGGGCATTTCTGGAAGAGGAGAAAACTAGAGTCTCACACAGCAGTAAGCACAGAAGGCAGCCATTACAAGAAGCAGCAGCAGTGACAATGTGACAATGTGAGTGACGCAGTCACTACGTAGAAATCGCGCAGAGCCATTCAGTGTGGGTGCAAGTTAGTGCCGGAACTCAGTGGCAAAGTGAAAATTGTCTGACTAAGCCTATTCTCATCAGATTCCTTCAGGTGATTGATTGATGATTACAATCACACATTTGTACTCATAATTTCTGCATAATAAAGAAACCCTCAGATCTGCTGCATCGGTTTTCCCGCATTGGGTTTTTCCAGGGACAATTGTCCGAAAATAACTGTTTATGTGTGAATACTTGTGCTATTTCCTTTATGTTGTTTATTGATCATGAACTCTGCAGCATATTTTATTTTGCTATTTAACACTGTGAAATGTTAAATAATTGTATTTGAGAATGCAATAGAAGAAATATAATAAGTGGCTGCAATAGGATTCTACATTACAGAATTTTCACATGGTATCAAAGCTATTAGATCCAAAGAAAGCAGGGTCAGAGAAGGGACTGCGCAAACCAGAAGCTTCAAAGGGGACGCAACACAGAGAAAAGGAAGCACAGATAAGTATGGCAGACTTAGATGTTTTGTTCTCTAGGTTAAAAGAGGATTGTGCATGCTTGTCAAGTTCAGCATCTGTAGGGATCTGGTATATTGATAGCAGGGCTTCCACTCATATGACTGGAGTACAAGAATACTTCTCGAACTATAGGGAGGAGCAGATGAACTTCCAAATCACTATGGGGAATAGCACGAAATGCACTCCAGTTGGGAGAGAAGTCGTAGTGTTACAAACGGAAGCCGGAAGCAGTGTCAAGGTCACAAATCATGTGCCAGGGCTTGGGATGAATCTAATCTCAGTATCCCAGTTGTAGGACAAAGGGTATGACATACACTTTATCGGGAAGAAAGTATATGTCAAGCATCCTAGTTGGAGGCAAACACGGGAGATCGGGGTTAGAAGCAACAGACTATACAGGTTGTAGCTTGAAACTCCGATGGCACTAATCAGTAGTAATCTTGAAGACAAGAAAGGGTTGAATGAACTTTGACATAGAAGAATGGGGCACTTACACCATGGTGCATTTAAGATGCTCAGAGAAACAGTTGACGGGGCACTTGTTCTCAACACGGAGCATGATGATGTATGCTGAGGATGTGTACTTGGGAAGTACGCTAAGGCAGCCTTTCCCAGAACTTAGATGTGAAAACAGGGCAGCAAGCATATTAGGATTGATACACTCAGATATCTGTGGACCAATGTCCACTAACGCTCTCAAGGGTGGCAAATATTTTGTCACATTCATTGATGATCACTCCAGGAAAACCTGGATCTACTTCTTGAAGACAAAAGATGACGCCTTTGAAAAGTTCAAAGAATTCAAAGCTCTTGTTGAAAATATGATGGGGAAGAAGATCAAGACATTGCACTCAAATAATGGTGGAGAATACATAGATGGAGACTTCATAGATTTCTGCGCAAAGGAGGGCATCAGAAGAGAGTGGACTGCGCCTTACAATCCCGAACAAAATGGTTTGGCAGAATGGAAAAACAGGACAATTGTAGGCGCAACCAAGGCCATGTTATTTGACCTTGATTTGCCGCGATACTTATGGGCTGAAGCCTGCAATACGGTAGTGTACATCCGGAACAAGACTCCTCATAGAGCCTTGGGGAAGAAGACTCCTAAAGAGGTTTTCACAGGGAAGAAACCAGAGGTAGGGCACCTTCGGATATTAGGTAGCATGGCATATTGTCATGTACCAAGCGAGAAGAGACACAAGCTTGATCAAATTGCAGAAGGGGGATTTCTTGTAGGATACAGTGAAGTCTCCAAGGCATATAGGATCTATATTCCTAGCAGTAGGAAAGTTGTGATAAGATGTGATGTTAAGTTCATGGAGGATAGATATTTTTAGAAATCACGTGATATGCCGACAGAGGATCATACTGCAGAAGTTCCCTTGGTCTAAGAACAACAGGGGCACCAAGAAGAACATACAGAAAGATAGACTTTAGTACCCAGTACAGGTACTAACGTTTTCTTAGAAGATCATGAGGATCAGGAGGATACTCAATCTGAGGAACAACAAAATTAGGAGGAAGAGCTGAGAGAGCAGCCTTCCACTAGTGGTCAGATAAGCAGGGAAGCTTAGCAGATACTGAGGAAGGCAGAAAATTTTATTAGGACTCCCAGGAATGGGAAGAGGTAGCGTAGACCTCCTAACAAGTACCGGGCTTTGGTTGCCCAAGTAGAAGAACCCTTCAACTTTCAGGAAGTTGTTCAGCACCAGGTATGGGTTGATGCCATGATAGAGGAGTATGCTTCTATCATGACAAATGATGTCTGGGAAGTTGTGCCCAGACCTCAAAGCAGATCAATTGTTGGATCTCGATGGATCTACAAGATTAAATACGTTGCAGATGGTAGCGTAGAGAAATATAAGGCTAGGTTCGTGGCAAAAGGGTATGCTTAGAAGGAAGGCATTGACTATGAAGAGACCTTCGCACCAGTTGCCAGATATACCTCCATCCGGACTATCGTATCCTTATCAACGCAGATGGGATGGGAGATTCATCAAATGGATGTCAAGACAACGTTCTTAAATGAAGAGATTGAGGAAGAGGTTTATATCGAACAACCAGAAGGTTTTGAGACTCATGAAAGGAAGTCTCATGTATGCCGATTGAAGAAGGCCCTGTACGGGCGCAAGCAGGCTCTGAGAGCATGGTATGGTCGAATAGATAGCTATTTGCAGAAAATGGGGTTTGTCAAGAGTGACGCAGATCCCAATCTTGACAATTGGGTATGATCACAAATTGGAAAAAGATAGATGCATCAGAAGACGCAGAAGTAGACCCCACCTTATACAGACAGCTCATCGGATCATTGATGTATCTGGTTAACACCAGACCAAACATTTTCTTTGTTGTCAACACTCTTAGTCAGTTCATGGTGGAACCCAAAAGAGTGCACTGGGAAACAACAAGACATGTCCTGAGGTATATACGAGGAACAATCAAATATGGTATAAGGTATGGCTGAGGAGAGGATGTTAGACTCAGTGGATTCACAGATGTAGATTGGGCAGGAAACGCAGTGGACAGGAAAAGTACCTCCGGGTACTGTTTCAGCGTTGGGAACAGGAATGGTGTCCTGGTGCAGCAAGAAACAGAAGTCAGTAGCATTGAGCACAACCGAAGCAGAGTACATGGTAGCTAGTACAGCTACATGTGAAGCCATCTGGCTTCGGAAGCTTCTTGTGAGTCTATTCAAGAACAGGATGGAGCCGACTAGCATTTACTGTGATAATCAGAGTTGTATCAAACTCTCCGAAAATCCAGTGTTTCATGATCGGTCCAAACATATTGACATCAGGTGTCATTTTATCAGAGACTCTGTTCAGCGTGGGGCAGTACAACTCCAGTACATTCCCACAGGGGAACAAACAACAGATATTCTAACTAAATCTCTGGGGAGGATTAAGTTCACTCGGTTCAAGGAACAGTTGGCTATGACTGAAAATCCATTTCAGTAGTCAATGGATCTTCAGCGGAGTTGAAGTAGGGAGTTGCAGTATAGTGGCAGTTGGCAGCAATTTGTAGAGTCAGTCGCAGTACAGATGCAACATTTTTTGTGCAGTGTTGGTGAGCCACATCAACAGCACAACAACAGATGTTCCAGAAGTCAGAACAACAACACATTGAGTTGTTTTGCTAGAGAACTTTCCTCGCTAAGAGGAAGTGTTGATTTATGGTAGCTTCAGATGTGCTCTAGCCTTGTAACTTTGTATATAGGCTAAGACATGTGGATTCCATAAATCCCAGAAATGGTTTTGGAAAATTCCACTTAGAGATGGTTTAATTAAATTAATTAATCGTTTTTTAATGTTTTCCTAAGTCTAAACTTAGGGAAACTGATTAATTAAAGGGTATTAATTAAACTAAGTGTGAATCTTCTAGATAAAGTCATGGATTACCTCCAAGTTAATCTTAGCCCTTGATTATGTTTTAATCTTGGTTGTTGAAGAGTCAACAAAAGAATATAAGAAGGAGAGTGAGGGGCTTATGGAAAACACATCAGACGGAGAAAGAATCAAGAGATCGATTTCTTCAGCCAAAGGAAGAATTAAAGTGATTCTCGATTGTAGAGAGGGGAAGGTGAAATCTCCAGGAGGGAGAATTTCTAAAGGATAAAGAGTGCAGGAAGAGAAGAGAGAAGGGTGCCATAGCAGCAAAGAAGAGATAGCCAAGCAACATTTATGTTGGGCCAGCGCAAAGCAGCAGAGGGAGTTTCGATTTTAGTTGGAGAGACAACTGAGGGATTATACAGTATCCGGAGGGCATTTCTGGAAGAGGAGAAAACTAGAGTCTCACACAGCAGTAAGGACAAAAGGCAACCATAACAAGTAGCAACAGCAGTGATGCAGTGACAGTGTGAGTGACGCAGTCACTGCATAGAAATCACGCAGAGCCATTCAGTGTGGGTGCAAGTTAGTGCTGGAACTCAGTGGCAAAGTGAAAATTTTCTCACTAAGCCTATTCTCATCAGATTTCTTCAGGTGATTGATTGATGATTAAAATCACACATTTGTACTCATAATTTTTGCATAATAAAGAAACCCTTAGATCTGTTGCACCAGTTTTCCTACACTGGGCTTTTCCGAGGACAATTGTCTAAAAATAATTGTGTCTATGTGTGAATACTTGTGCTATTTCATTTATGTTGTTTATTGATCGTGAAGTCTGCAACGTATTTTATTTTTCTATTTAACACTATGAAATGTTAAATAATTGTATTTGAGAATGCAATAGAAGAAATATAAGAAGTGGCTGCAGTAGGATTCTACATTACAAAATTTTCACATTGCCCCTGCTGGGCTCTTGGCTGAGCTGCGTAGCTGCTGCCTCTTCACTGCCTTGGTCTGCTGCTTCTTTGCCCTTGTTACACTCTTGGCCTGGGATCAAATCATCCCTTTCGCCAATATTACCCCTCGCTGCAACTGAAGCACTTCTGAAGTTCTTAGCAAACAACGCCTTAGAATTCCAGCTTAGTTTCAGTGCTCTGCCACTGTGTGTGCATTCTCGAACTGACCCCAAGCCCTCTTCTTATACTTTTCTCGTTGACACATCAACGACCGTGATCTAATCTTGAATCGACGGCTAAGATTAGAAGATGCTTGATCCGTGTGACTTGAGTCATTTTCATCACATGTTTAATTTAATTAATTTTAATCTTTTAATTTTCGTAAGTTAGACTTAGGGTCCTTAATTAAAAAGATTAATTAATTAAATATCTCTTAAACAAGATGGAATTTCTGAAATCGTTTTCTGGGTCTTGGAGATCTCATGTACTCTAGTTCCTCCAAAAAGTTTGGGAGATAGAGCACATCCGATGCTACCCCATCAGTCCAAAATCTCAACACTTTGTTCATGCATTTTAATTTTTCTTTCTTTGTTTTGTTGTGGCCATGATATGCTTTTTCCTTCTCTTCTAGCTATGTCAACCTCCCAAGGCAATTTTTTGACCCCTACTGAAGGTATATGAACATGTGAATGCCAAATCCCTAAGAACCAATGACAAGTTGTACCCCAAGAATGGAGGTGAGACATGGGGTTTATAATGTAGGGTGAAGGTGTTAAGTATGATATAGGGAAGATGGAACACACTATCTTAATCATGGCTTCCTAGGTAGGTCCCCTCTTATAACCCTAAAGGCCTTAAGGGAGGTCCCACTGGACTAGGGTCAAAGATTAACTCTCTTGGTAAGGTGATAACAAGAATATGGTCAAGGTTTTTCACTCTTCCAGATCACCCCACAATCCATACTAAATGCCCAAAAACAAACAAGTATAAGAACCTGATTACAAAATGATCAAAGTACCTTTTGAGTGGCAACCCACCTTCATCCAAGTGCTAATGTTAGATGGGTGAGAAGCACATGGTTGATGCAAGTGGCAGAGGCACATGGCATATCATCATCTAATAGTGGCTGAGAGGGGTTGTTGGCTCTCTAGCGAATCAACTGGCTGTCAAGTGTAGGAGAAAATTTTCTCCTATGGGGTCACCCATTTAGGTGGGTAACAGGCCTGACAGAGTTGCGAGGAGTTCGATGCAATAATGCAAAGGGGCTTAACAATGGTAGGAGGTTGTTGCGATTAAGATGGATCGGTAATAGAGGCCCATGCATGAGGAAACTTGGGCTGAGAAGAAGAAGTTGTTAGGGCAGAGCCCAAGTTCAGGCGTAGAGGTTACAGGCCGCGCATGATAGATTGGGTACACATGGGAGTTGGGATCGTGCGAAAGACTAGACATGCCGGAGCTTAAGAGAGATCTAAGGCCAGAAAAACTAGGCATTCAAACAGGTGATCTGTTGATTTTTGGTAGCATCGGAAGTGCTCTAAGTCTCAAAATTTGTGGAGAGGCTTAGGCACATGTATTCCAAAGAACCCATAAATCGTTTGTGAAAATTCCACTCAGAATGTGTTTTATTAAAACAATTAATTATTTTAATGTGACCCTAAGTTTAAACTTAAGAAAATTAAATAATTAAAGGGTATTAATAAAACAAAGTGTGAATCTTCTAGAGAACATGGATCAAGTCAAGTTATAATCTTAGCCGTTGATTGGAGATTTAATCTTGACCATTGAAGTCTCAACGAGAAGGCTATAGAGGAAGGCTTGAGGGTCATTTGGAAAGACGCACCGAGTGAATCTAAGTGATCAATTTTCTGAAGTGAGCAATGGTCAAAGGAGAATTCGATCTAAGTGATTCCAACACAGTGAGGGGCAGGGATAACTTCCAGAGAGAGATTTTCTCAGTCGGAGAATCATCGACAGAGAGAGGTATAGAGTGATCCAACAACTCTCATGAAGAGGCTAATGCAGGGCCACGCAGAGGGTGAGAAAGAGTCCGAGGTTTTGCAGAAGAGTCAGTTTCAGAAGTCGGGAACCGGGGTGTGATACCGGGAGGCTGGGAGCAGTGATTATGGGATGCAGATCAATCACCTAGCTGGGTGACACAATGCCTTGAGAGGCTCACGCAGGGACTGCGTAGGGATTGCGCAGAGGCAGCACAGGGCTTGCCAGAGGCACTTCATCCAGTGATCAGATCAACCGGGATTTTTCAGTGATTGAGTGAGGTAAAACTCACAATCTTTCTGCCAGTATTTCTCTCTCTGTAACTGAATTACCTTTGTGGTATTCATAGATATATTCAGAATTTGCCACTTCTTAATAAAATCAAACCCTAAGATCTGCTCCACTGGTTTTCCTGCATTTGGTTTTTCCAAGGACTTTCATCCAAAAATAACGGTGTCCTATGTGTATATTTTCTTTGCTCAGTTTCCTTGTTTCAGAATCATAAGTAATTAAGTGTAGGTTGCTTTAGTAATTTGCTTCAATATTTCATGAAGAAATCTGAAATAATTTTGTAATGTAATTTACAAATAAGAGAAGTAAATTCAGCTGGTTGTAGTAGGATTCAAGAGATCATTTAGATCTAGGAATTTTCACATGGTTTCAAAGCCAAGTTTGATGTGAAACAGGAAGAGCAGATGTAGCTGATGTGAAACAGGAAGAGCAGATCTCGCTAATGTGAAACAGGAAGAGTAGATCTAGGTCGAATTGCTGTAGCAGCAGCAGATTGAATCCCCAGAGGGATTGCGCAATTCGAGCCAGAAAGGCTGAATTTTCAAGGTGGTCTCTGTCTGAGTGAGTGGACAGAGAGGTAAGGCTTCCAAATCGAGACCTTGCCGAGGCAGAGGGAGCAGCACATAGCCTTGACGCAGAGCCAGAGGGATGCAGTTTTTTTTCTACAAGTAGTGGTTGGGCAGAGAAGCGTTAGACAAAGAAGAAGAGCACATAGTGAGGGAATTCTTCCTTAGTGAGTTCCTTGCTGAGGAATTCAGGTTTTCTCGTATTGTGGGAAGAAGAGGAGCAGTAGACTTACCGGCTCCATCAGGGAGTGCTTAAGCCAACCTAGAAGCTACGCAGTAGGGAGAAAGAGGGATCGGTTCAACAGTTTTCGGCTGAGATGGCAGCTCACAGACTAAGAGATCAGAATCGGTTGGAGGGATCCTCCAACTACGTGATTTGCAAGGAAAGAATCAAATTCCTTCTGGACGAGTATGATCTCATGGCGTTTGTAGACAACGTGTTTGTTGTGCCTATAGATCCAAATTAGAATAAAAAATACGAGTCTGATATGGCAAAGGCCAAGAGACTTATCCTTGATGGTGTCAAGGATCATATAGTCTCTCATATAGCTGGAAACAACACAAACAGGGAGATATGGGAGTCCTTGTCTATGCTTTAAGAAGGAACTTTCAAGCACCGGAATATGTACTTAGAGCATAAACTCTGGATGATCCAGATGTAGAAGGGGGAGCACATTGTTCCATTCCTAACGAGACTTCTGGAAATCCGTGATCAGTTGGCGGCTGTGGGATCTACCCCATCTACTACAACTATGGTGAGATTGGCCCTTAACGCGGTCACTGAGGAGTGGCAAGTTTTTGTCCAAAGTATCTTGGGTAGGGTGACACTACCGAGTTGAGAGGCGATGTGGGAAGCTCTTCAGGAGGAGGAACTGAAAAGAGATCTAGTCAAGTGTAAACTTGATGGTAACAACGGGAGCAGATCGAAGAATCCAGAGGAGGAGGAGATTGCAACCCTCACATCGAAGGGGCCGCAAGGGCAACCGAGACACAAGAAGGACGTCTCCAAGGTGCAGTGTTTCAGATGTGGCAAGATGGGCCACTATGCATCACAGTGTCCTTTGAAGAAAAATGACAAGGATGAGAAGCACAATCCAAAGGTTGCAGCCGCGAAGATCGAGGTGGATGAGTATGCCATGAGTGCCCACGCATCTCTAGGAGGGAGATGGGGTGACATGGAATTGCAGTTCACCTTGAACTTCAGTTGGATAGGATACTTGAGGAACCCACCTCATGGATCATCACCTTGCTACGAGAGCCCATGATCAATAGTAGCAGGATGGAGGAGTTTTCAGTGGGACCCAAGGAGTGATGGAGTGACAGATGCAGTGGTTAGCAGCGCCAGAATCTGAGCAGCGTAGAGCTGAGAGGCAGCAGTGCGTAGAGGCACAGTGTGGTAGGTTCAACAACATAGTGGCTTCATAGGGTAGCATGGGACTAGCAGAAGTAAGATCTTTAGCACCGAGGTGCATCCACTGAACGCTTGTTCAGTTTTTGGGTGGTTTCAGTTGCTTCTCTCAGCAACCGAGTGAATGCAAGTGATCAATTTTCTGAAGTGAGTAGTGCTCAGAGTAGAATTCAATCTAAGTGATTCCAACGCAATGAGGGACAAGGATAGCTTCCAGAGAGATATTTTCTCAGTCGAAGAATCATCAGCAGAGAAAGGAAGAGAGTGATCCAGCAACTCTCATGTAGAGGCTGACGTAGGGCCATGTAGGGCCACGCAGAGGTAGTGCAGAGGGTGAGAAAGAGTCAGAGATTTTGCAGAAGAATCAATTTCAGAAGCCGGGAATCGAGGTGAGACCAGGAGGCTGAGAGCAGTGATTCCAGGTTACAGATCGATCACCTAGCTGGGTGACGTAGTGCCTAGAGAGGCTAACGTAGGGATTTTTTCAGTGATTGAGTGAGGTAAAATTTTCAATCTTTTTGCCAATATTTCTCTCTGTAACTGAATTATCTTTGTGGTATTCAAAGATGTATTCATAATTTGCTACTAAATAGAATCAAACCCTTAGATCTGCTGCACCAGTTTTCTCGCATTGGATTTGTCCGAGGAATTTCGTCCAAAAATAACGGTGTCCTATGTCTATATTTTTCTTTGCTCAGTTTCCTTGTTTCAGAATCATAAGTAATTAAGTGTAGGTTGCTTCAGTAATTTTCTTCAATATTTCATGACGAAATCTGAAATAATTTTGTAATGTAATTTACAAATAGGAGAAGTAAATTCAACTGGTTGCAGTAGGATTCTGGAGATCATTTAGATCTAGTAATTTTCGCATGTTCGAGCTCACAAAGATGGAGTGAAACAAAGCTTTGTCAAACAACAATTATTGATAGGTGTGCTAGGTATAGGGTCGTGTAGGTGTCGCAGGGATGTGCGCAAGAGGTGACATGCGACACAGGATGGAATTGGAGTTGCAGAAGCCTGATTTAGTTTCCAACACAGTCACAAGGACCAACATAGGATTGCAAAGAACCATGCAAAGGGCATTGTGGGAGAGTAGAATGCAGTGGCTAGCAAGGGGATACATGCATAATTATTTTGCAAAGTCGCTGGCCAAAGGAACTGCCACGAAAAGCATGAGCTGGTAGTGGTTGACTAAGTATGATACAAAGGACAATACCAATAGAGCTTGCCAGCAGGATTGGCAGAACTCAACCCTCAGAGGGAGAGAGGGAGACTGTACCAATTGAGGGGTTGGCAGCTTAGTTGTGGGTGTCTCAAAGGACCGAGATAGACTCATAGCAATGCTAGAAGGACTTAGCATGGGAGCAATGTCAAGAGGCATTGCAATGATCGAGAACAAGGAGCGAGAGGTTCCAAAGGTTGAGCAAGCCAGAGGGAGTCAACCTTCATGTTCAGGTAGGGAGGAGCAACCAACAAAATCGTCTAAGTCTGTCAAGAAGGTTGTTTAGGAGCAGGAGGCTTCTAGGAACAACGCCAAGGGGAGTTGGACTTTGAGGATCTTTCTAGACCAAGTAGCAGAGAAGGCCTCCAATTTAGAGGGAGCAACCAAGGCAATGGATATAGGTCCAAGATTGAAGCAAGTTCCAGGGGACAAAGGTACCTTCGTCGCTAAGAGGGAGTGTTGAAGTTTGTAGCTTGGGAAGGTACTTCTGCACAGGCCTTGTGTCTAGGTGTGCATAAGTCGCCCACATTCTCCTTAGAACACTTGTTCTAGTGTGAGCAAGTTGTCATGTCCCCAATTAAAAATTTTGTCAAGGAAATTCTCAATTTTGCAATTTTGGCGATTAATATAATATTAGATAAATAAAACTTAGGAGAAATAAGTGGTGTAGGTATTAAATAATTTTTTGGAGAAAAGGAAAAGGTTCGGACTTAGGAAAAGAACAACAGAAAAATCCCAAATCTCAGTTTGCCTCAAACAACAACAACAGAAAAATTTCTAAGCAGTGCATAGAATCAGTCAACCTATTTCAGTGTGGAGTTTCATTCATATTCACTTGGGTTTTGCATGATTGCTTAAGCAAGCCCAGGTGCACTCATTCCACTATATTTTGTACTCTGATTACCATTGGATATTCAATAAAATGGCTCAGCTCTATTTTTCTGCTCAACAATGTTCTAAATTGTTGTTCTTGTGGAAATTACAGATTGCAGGCTTATTTGTTTTGTTGGAGCTAGTTCATGTTTTGATATTTCACTGTATTTCTTTAGTTAGAATGTTACACAAGTTGTTGTGTAACTTAGCCTAAGTCTAACTTAGGAAAAAGTACATATTAATATGTTGGCTTATTGAGCTAATAAAAACTTAGGAAAAGTCAAGTAATTTACTTTAGTAAGTTTTAATCTTAGCCATTGATCTCAAGTGAGATGAGATTTAATCTCGGTTGTTTATCACTTTGAGATTAGGGTTAACGGTAGGCTTCTAGTTCAATATAAAGTTATAAAAGCAAGGCTAGAGAGAGGGAGAAGATATAGGATACAACAACACTAGCCTCAAGAGGAGGGGGAGTGTGATTCTACAGAGTGTCTAGTCTGAGGAAGTGCAAGAGGGAGCCTAGAGCTCTAGATCTACTAGAGATATCAAGCACTGATCTACGGAAGATCTGCTGGATCAGATCAAAGACATTTGTATTTTCTCAGTTGGGCCATTATCCCAAGATGGGAGCCCAAGTAGGTTCTGGGTCATTTTTAATGAACTGATTTGATTGGGCATAGTATGTTTTTGTCACTATTTTATTATTTTGGTTATGTAAATTTGTTAACGTTGATTTTGTGAAAATTTCTGAATACTACTTATGTAGAAACTCTACTGTTAAATCACGATTTACTTCTCCTACTTATACAAGTTATTAATATGAAATGTTCAATATTAACATCGAAGTAAACCCTTTAATAGCCTACACAGATACAAATCTAAACTGAATACATGCACATAGACAAAGTGACACACAAGATTTTCTGGACAACTGTCCCCGAAAAACCCAATGCGGGAAAACCGGTCTTCTGGCTATTGGAGGGTTTATATTATTAAGTAGATTCTAAGTACAGCAAATTTGGGCACCTTACTGGTTAACCCGACAGAGAAATACAAAGTCTGCAGCAATACCTCTATTCGGGAGACAGAAAAACTGACTGACTCAGACCCTCAGATGGGATTTACAGAACTCAGTCCTTTTCTGTCTTCAGAAACCCCAGTGCTGCTCTGAAGCCCTCTGCGTCAGCTTTGCTAGCCTACGTGTGCCCCTACACTGCTTAGGAGAGGCCTGTGTAACCCCACACTGGGTTACGCTGTCCTTACGCTGCCCTGGTTGGGCCTGCGTAAGCTTTGATGACCTCCTGCTGTCTCTGTGTTGCCCTTTCTGGGCTTGCGTAGCACCTGAAGCCCTCTGCTCTGTGCAACTACTGCATAGTTGCTGCTCCCTCTGTGCTGCTCTGACTGTTGCTTCTTTGCCTCTTGCTGACTCTTGGCCTGGGATCAGATCATCCCTCTCGCCAATACTACCCCTCGCTGCAGCTGAAACGCTGGAAATTCTTAGCAAACCACGCCCTAGAATTCCAGCTTAGTCTCAGTGTTCTGCCTTCGTGTGTGTGTTCTCCAACTGATCCCAAGCCTTTCCTTTATACCTTCTTGTTGGGAAACCAACGACCATGATCTAATCTTGATTCGATGGCTAAGATTAAAAGAAATCTTCATCCGTTTGACTTAAGTCATTTTCATCACATGTTTAAGTTAATTACCTTTAATCTTTTAATTTTCCTAAGTTAGACTTAGGGTCCTTAATTAAAAAGATTAATTAATTAATTGTCTCTTAAACAAGATGAAATTTCTCAAATCCCTTTCTGGGTCTTGGAGATCTCATGTACTCTAGTCCCTCCACAAAGTTTGGGAGCTAGAGCACATCCGATGCTACCCCAACACTCAAAAATCTCAACACTCCCTCTTAGCGAGGAACGTGCTCTAGCACACCACTACTTCACCCTGAAGTTCTGCGCTGATCTCTAGTGTGGGTCTCTGCGCTGATGCTTGGCCTGCTGCCCTTCATCACTACGCTGTTGCTACTCTCCCCTACTATTTCCCATGACTCTGCCACCGCCACTGCTACATCTGTACTGCAACTCCCTCTCAATTTGTTGCATCGTGCTGCCAACTGCAACTCAATTACTAAGAGAAACAACTGAAAACTTCTGCCCAATATTTGACGGATTAGTCAGTTGCGTTGCATCCCCATCACTGAAGCTCCATAGGCTGCTGCTCTGCGCTATCCTCCTGAAGCCACTGTGTTGCTGCAGCTTTGCTTTGCGTAAGCCAACCTGCACTGCGCTGCTAAAGTCACATCAGCCCCTCTGCGCTGCGTTGCTACGCTGCTGCTACATCTGCACTGCGCTGCTCCCTCTCAGCATTCATCTCCGCCTCTGCTTCATCTGTGATTCTCTGTACCAACTGCTCCACTTGTCGCGCTATTGTCTTAAGGCTCCCGTAGCATGCATGTGATCCAAGAGTTGGGCTAATCAAGGATCTCGCCACCACTCTGTAGTTGTTCTACAGATCCATAACGCCCCACTTTCGTGGTTCATGAGCGCTCATGGCTACGTCATCTTCAGAGTCATCGTCTGCCACAACAGCCTTGGAGCTAGAAGCTTCCTTGTCCTTCTTCTTCTAAGGAAATTGCTAGCAAAATGTCCTAGTTCGCCACACTGGAAACACTTGATCTTTGATAGATCAGGCTTCTTTCTCCCTTGCTGCCTTTTTGATGCCAAGGTTGCATCTTCTTCCTCTTCCTTCTTCACTTTACTTGACTCGGTGTTGTACTGTCTCTTGGTGAAACAACGAAGTTCTTCTTGTCGGAGGATCACCACATACTGTCCCAAGATACTTTGGACAAAAGTTTCCCAGTCCTCTGTGACCGCATTGAGAGCAGTCCTCACCATAACATCATCCTCCACTTTCACCCCCATGGCAGTCAGTTGATCCCTGATTGCCTGTAGTCTGAAAAGAAAGGGTTCGATATCGTCTCCCTTGGCCATCATGAATAACCTAATATGATTCTCCAGAAGCATTGTCCTCTAGACGAATCTTCCTTCATATAGTGTGGTCAGAGCCACCCACATATCATGAGCCATTGTCTTCTCGGTTATGTGAGGAACTACATGATCTTTGACTCCGTCCATGATGAAGCGCTTGGCGTCTGCCACTGCTTCTTCATGCTTCTCCAGGAGCTTCGCATCGGTCGGCGTGGCCAGGACTTTCTCTGCAGGCTCCCTCAGACCATATGTCTCCATGACTACTAGGATTCTGGCCTTCCATACTACAAAGTTGGACAGGCCATCCAACCTATCCTGATCACGTAGTCCTTGAGGTGCCATCTGCTCAATAAAACTATCGGAACAAATCCTCTTCTCTATGCTAGAAACTCAGATCTAGGGTCCTTGGCGAGAAAGGCACCCTCAGCTCCCTCTGACAATTGACTCCCTCCCTTGGAAGTCTGCCAATCACAACGAATCAGCTATCTTCAATCCCCTGATCGATTTGCAGATTTCTTTGGCTGGAAATCGTCTGAGAAGTTGTTCTCCTCCCGCTCTTTATCAACTAGTGCTCAGGCTAATTTCTGCACCTTCAGAAATTTAACCCCACCAACAACTACTGAAGGTCTGCAGCACGACTTCTGGTACTCTGAATCAACAACAACTTCAGGACTACGTCACCCTAGTTGGCCTCTGCGTGAGCAGACAGTCCCAGCACAGCTTCTACGTTTCCTCTGCGCAGTAAGTATGTGGGCCTGCGTGGAGACTACATCACTCTGGCCTTTGTGTGGCGCTGCTTCCCTCTGCAACTACGTTGTCCTCTCTAGTCCAACTTTCTACGGCTGCTGCTTCTTTCTCTGCAATTTTCTGCAACAAGGATTCTTCAGTCTTCTTGCTGGTGATCCAGCTAGATCTGCAATTGCTCTGACACCATATGAAAATTTCTGAATACTACTTATGCAAAAACCCTACTGTTAAATCACAATTTACTTCTCCTACTTATACAAGTTATTAATCTGAAATGTTCAATATTAACATCGAAGTAAACACTTTAACAACCTACACAGATACAGATCTAAATTGAATACATGCACATAGACAAAGTGACACACAAGATTTTCTGGACAACTGTCCCCGGAAAAACCCAATGCAGGAAAACCGGTCTTCTGGTTGCTGGAGGGTTTATATTATTAAGTAGATTCTAAGTACAACAAATCTAGGCACCTTACTAGTTAATCTGACAGAGAAATACAAAGTTTGCAGTAATACCTCTGTTCCGGAAACAGAAAAATTGACTGATTCACACCCTCAAATGGAATTTACAGAACTCAACCCTTTTCTATCTTCAAAAACCCCTGCGCTGCTCTGAAGCCCTCTGCGTCAACTCTGCTAGCCCACGTGTGCCCATGCGCTACTTAAGAGAGGCCTGCGTAACCCCAAACTGGGTTACGCTGTCCTTACGCTGCACTGGCTGGGCCTACATAAGCCTTGATGCCCTCCTACTGCCTCTGCGCTGCTCTTTCTAGGCCTGCGTAGCACCTAAAGCCATCTGCGTTGCGTAGCTGCTGCTCCCTCTGCGTTGCTCTGATTGCTGCTTCTCTGCCTCTTGCTGACTCTTGGCCTAGGATTAGATCACCCTCTCGCCAATACTACCCCTCGCTACAGTTGAAACACTTCTGGAAATTCTTAGCAAACCACACCCTAGAATTCCAGCTTAGTCTCAGTGCTCTAACTCCGTGTGTGTGTTCTCCAACTGACCCTAAGCCTTCCCTTTATACTTTCTCGTTGGGAAACCAACGACCGTGATCTAATCTTGATTCGACGACTAAGATTAAAAGAAAGCTTGATTCTTGTGATTTAAGTCATTTTCATCACATGTTTAAATTAATTACCTTTAATCTTTTAATTTTCATAAGTTAAACTTAGGGTCCTTAATTAAAAAGATTAATTAATTAATTAATTCTTAAACATGATGAAATTTCTCAAATCCCTTTCCGGGTCTTGGAGATCTCATGTACTCTAGCCCCTCCACAAAGTTTGGGCGCTAGAGCACATCCGATGCTACCCCAACACTAAAAAATCTCAACATATTTTGTGGCAGGAACCTAGCTATGTATTTATTCAGTAGATCAGTAATCTGCTAGCAATTAAGTATGGGGTGCTAGGTTCGCAGGAAATCTAACAATTAATAGGCATGAAAGCTTGTAACTAACTCATTCAAGAATGAAGATAGAACATTAACAATTTCAGCCATTGCTGCAAAGATAATAAAAGAGGGATTTTAGCCATTCACAACAAATTTGATGCAAGTAAATTCAACATTAGTCTTCAGCAAATCAAGTCCAAAATACATATGCATCAAACTCCAAATAGCCACCAATAAGCCCCACGATAGTGTCTAGTGTTTCCACAAAGTTTCAACAACCCTTACAATAGAGGGGTCTTATATAGTGTTGAAGCTCAAACCCTCATCAAACAAAATAATAATATTCAAATCTTACATCCTAGATCTCTTCGAGAGATAAACAAATGATATCCTCTAACTGTTGAGATTTTGTGTATTTGGGGTAGCATTAGTTGTGCTCTAGCTCCCAAATTTTGTGGAAGGACTAAAGTACACTTGATCTACAACACCCAGAAATGGATTTGGGAAATTTCATCTGGTTTAGGAGATATTAAATTAATTAATTATTTTAATGTATTTCCTAAGTTAAAACTTAGGGAACTTAAATAATTAAAGTGAATTTAATTAAACATGTGAGACATTGTCTTAAGTCACACAGATCAAGCTTTTTTTTAATCTTAAACATTGATTCAAGATTTGATCATGGCCATTGGTTTCCCAACGAGAAAAGTATAATGGAAAGGCTTTGGGTCATTTGTAAAAACACATAAAGGCAGAGCACTGAAGCTAAGCTGAGATTCTAGGGCAGGGTTTGCTAAGAATACTCAAAAGTGTTTCCGCTGTAGAGAGGGGAACTTAGGCCGAGGGGACAATTTGATCTCGAGGTCTACAATACACAAGAGGCAGAGATTAGCTCAAGGACAGCACAGAGGAGAAGGGAAGCTGCAACAGCAAGGACAACGCAGTACCTCCAAGGACAGCGTAATTTTCAGCTGGAAACCCTCAGAGGGTTACGCAGAGACCCTAAGGGGTAGCGTAGAGACTGCATCACCTAGTCTGAGGTATAACAGTCCCTTCCGGAGCAACGCTAAGGGTTGGAGGTGCTTTAGAGGCTGACGCAGAGGCTTTCAGGGGCAGCGCTAGGGTTTCTAGGCCCTAATCTTGGCTGAGTTCTATAAATCCCGTTTGAGGGTGTGGATCAGTGATTATTTTGGCCCTAGATCAGCCAATGAGCTGTAGATCTAGTGTATTCTCTGTCGGGTTTTCCAGATCTAGAACCCAGATTTGTGTATTCAGAAAAATTCTTAATAATAAAATCCTCCAGTAGCTAGAGACCGGTTTTCCCGCATTGGGTTTTTCCGGGGAACAGAAATAACTGTGTCACTTTGTTTATGTGTGCATGAGCTTGTTCTAGATCTGGATTGGTAGAGATTTGTTATGTGTTTTGCTTCAATTTCAACTTGAATTTATTCATTTAAGAACTTGTCTAAGTAGGAGGAGCATAATCAAATTAATAGTAATAATTTCTGCATAAAGTATAAGATTCAGAAATTTCTACATTGTATCAGAGAAATTGTAGATCTAGGAGGGTCACCAACATAAGAGACTGAAGGTTCTGCAGCTGGAAAAGTAGCAGAAACGCAAATCTGAAGGGACAACGCAGTTTTCGGAGGCAGATCAATGCAAAGGGAAGGGTGACGTTGTCTAGCACTGTCTCCTATTAAGTTCACGCAATTACTGTGCAAAGGCAGCTCGAAAACAGTGTTGGATTGGTCTGAAGCTAGCCAGTGTGATTCAGATATGAATCTATTAGATCCAGAAAAGACTAAAGAAACGCTGCAGAAATTCAAAAGAGATGAGGTTTAAAATTTTGAAGTTTTCAGGTTTTTAGCCTTAGCACAAGTGGCAAAGAGCGAGAGGAGATCAGCTTTTCAGAGAGTTTTTTAGCCAAAGGAAACTTGCAGTTTGATCAGAGGATCAAAAAAGTTGAATCATAGTTGATTTGGTAGATTTCAAAGGAGGGAAATCAGTTGTCAAAGGGAGTAGAAGGTGCCTATTTCACCAAGGGCCTTAGATCCATTTATCTAGCAAAGAGAAAAGGAAGTGCCAACACATTCTGAGCAGATGGCTCCTCATGGATTGCGTGATCAGGCTAGGCTGGATTGCCTCTCAAAATTTTCAGTTTGGAAGGCAAGGACCCTGATAGTCCTTGAGGCATACAATCTAAGAGACCATGCAAAGCAAACTCTAGCCACACCGACTGATCCGGATCTCCTTCGGAAGCATAAGGAGGCTACTGGGCATGCCAAACGGCTGATTATGGATGGTATCAAGGACCATATTGTACCACATGTAGCTGAGAAGAAGACAACTAATGAGATGTGGAAGGCCTTGACTTCCCTGTATGAGGGATAGTCTGTCAAAAGAAAGATGTTGTTGGAGACACAGATGAGGTCATTCATGATGACCAAGGGAGAAGACATGGAGCATTTCCTCTTCAGATTGCAGTCAATCAGAGATCAGTTGACTGCAACGGGTGCAACGGTGGATGATGTTGTGATATTCAGAACTGCCCTCAATGCAATCACAGATGAGTGGGAAACCTTTGTCCAAAGTATCTTGGGCAGAGCGGACCTCCCAGATTGGGATAGCTTGTGGTCAATTTTGCATCAAGAAGAACTTCGCAGATTCACCAAAGAGGCAGCACAACCCTGCATTGAGCAAAGTGAAGAAGGAAAATGAGGAAGATGCAGACTTGGCGTCAAAGAAGCAGCCAAAGAAGAAGAAAGATCTTTCAAAGATCAAGTGGTTCCAGTGTGGTGAAATGGGACATTTTCCCAGCAATTGTCCAAAGAAGAAAAGGGACAAGGAAGCATCTTCTTCCAAAGCAGTTGTGGCAGATGATGGATCAGGAGATGATGCAGCCATGAGTGCTCATGAACCACGGAGGTGGGGTGACATGGACATGTAGAGGAGCTACATGAAAGAAAGGAGGGATCCTTGAGCAGCTCATTTCTTGGATCACATGCGAGCTATGACAGCCTTAAGACAGTAGCGGGACAAGTGGAGTAGTGGGTGCATAGATCACAGATGAAGTAGGCAGAGGCAGATCTAAAGACTGAAATGAGTAGTGCAAAGCAAGGCAGTAGCAACGTAGAAGCAGTAGCAGCGCAGAGGCTGATGTGACTTCAGCAGCGCAAAAAGCTTCGGAAGGACAACACAGTATAGCAGCAACGTGATAGATTTCAGCACAAGGAGTTGTTGTAACTTCAGTAGTGCAGAGGGAGTCTGATTACACAGGAAGAGTTGTAGCTGTGCATCGTTCTTTAGATGCCAGCACAAATCTGTATCCTATGGAGCTTCAGTGACGAGGATGTAGCCCATCAGACTTGTTTGTCAAAGATTGGGTAGGAGATTCAATTGTTTCTCTCAACAACTGAAGTTGCAGTGCAGTCGATCTGCGGTGGTAGTGCTAGGAGCAGCACATATGCAGCAGATTGAGAGGGAGCTGCAGTACAAAAGTTGCAGTGGTAGTGGCAGAGTCATGGGAAGCAGTACAGAATGGCAGTAGCAGTGCAGAGTTGAGTGGCAGCAGGCCAAGCTTCAACAGCACAGAACTAGTACTCAAAATCATGTAATGCATAGTGTTATGTATTACCAGAGCACACCCTTGATGCTAAGAGGGAGTCTCGAGATTTTGTGTATTTGGGGTAGCATCAGTTTTGCTCTAGCTCTTAAATTTTGTGGAGGGACTATAGTACACTTGATCTACAAGACCCATAAATGGATTTGGGAAATTTCATCTGGTTTAGGAGATATTAAATTAATTAATTATTTTAATGTATTTCCTAAGTTAAAACTTAGGGAACTTAAATAAGTAAAGTGAATTTAATTAAACATGTGATGAAATTGTCTTAAGTCACACGGATCAAGCTTTCTTTTAATTTTAGCCATTGATTCAAGATTTGATCATGGTCGTTGGTTTCCCAACGAGAAAAGTATAAAGGAAAGGCTTGGGGTCATTTGTAAAGACACACAGAGGTAGAGCACTGAAGCTAAGCTGAGATTCTAGGGCAGGATTTGCTAGGAATACTCAGAAGTGTTTCAGTTGCAGAGAAGGGAATTTAGGCCAAGGAGTTGATCTGATCCTGGGGTTTTTAATACATAAGAGGTAGAGATCATCTTAAGGACAACGCAGAGGAGAAGGGAAGCTGCAACAAGGACAATGCAGTCCCTCCAAGGACAGCGTAATTTTCAGTTGGAAACCCTCAGAGGGTTATGCAGAGACCCTAAGGGACAGTGCAGAGACTGTGTCACACAGTCTGGGGTAATGCATTCCCTTTCGAAGCAGCGTTGAGGGTTGGAGTTGCTTCAGAGGCTAACATAGAGGCTTTCAAGGGTAGCGCTAGGGTTTCTAGGCCCTAATCTTGGCTGAGTTCTGTAAAACCCGTTTGACGATGTGGATCAGTCATTATTTTGGCCCTAGATCAGCCAGTGAGTTGTAGATCTAGTGTATTCTCTGTCGAGTTTTCTAGATCTGGAACCCAAATTTGTGTATTCAGAAAAATTCTTAATAATAAAACCCTCCAGCAGCTAGAGACCGGTTTTCCCGCATTGGGTTTTTCCGGGGACTATTTGTCTAGAAATAATTGTGTCACTTTGTCTATGTGTGCATGAACTTGTTCTAGATCTGGATTGGTAGAGATCTGTTATGTGTTTTTGCTTCGATTTTAACTTGAATTTATTCAGTTAATAACTTGTCTAAGTAGGAGGAGCGTAACCAGATTAATAGTAATAATTTTTGCATAAAATATAAGATTCAGAAATTTCTACACTAACATCCTCTATGACAAGTCAAAACCCTAATGTAGTAACATGTTAAAATAAAAGGATGAAGTAGTGGGGATGCCACTTGTTCTCTTCCCATGCCAAAATGCTCCATGCAAAATGCTACTTGTTCTTGCTCCATGCTTGCTTTGACCATGCAAATTATATCCATGGGCCATGTGCTCCTCTTTCTTCTTGGAATGCTCTTTAACTACTAAATAATATAGTATTCTCCTTGGAAGAGTTGTGCTATATGCAAAACAAGATCTTTGGGCCTGTTGTTGCACAGAATGTCTAGGAACCGCAATAATGGCTCAAATCGGTGGCTGTCTGTGAAACTTCTACTACAGTGTATTGGTTTATTTTCTCCTACTTGATTTAATTTATACAAGTTATTTTCAAAAATTATATTCAGAAAATACCGAAAATAAACACAACTACAACCTACACATGTAGGTCATTTACTGAATAATTCACTCATGCAACAAAGTGACACATGGATTTTTGGACATAAGTCCCTGGAAAAACCCAAAGTGGGAAAACCGGTTCAGTGGATATGAGGGTTTTATTATTAAGTAGTTTTGAGTACAACAAATCTGGGTTCCAACCTTGGAAAACCCGCCAGAGAATAAAAGATATAAAATTTGCAACTAACCTGAAGATCTAGTGTCAAATATCTGACTGATCCACACCCTCAAACAGGATTTACAGGACTCAGCCCAGATCTGACCCTAGAAACCCTCAGCGCTGCCCCTGAAGCCTCATCGTCAGTCCTTCTAGCCTCAAATGCCACTGCGTTGCACCAGAAGGGACTGCGTCACCCCTGGAAGGGTCTCACAGCCTCACGCTGGCCCTAAAAGCCCCTCTGCGTGATTTTTGAAGCCTTCCAGTGCCTCTGCGCTGTCCTGTGTAGCACTTGCGTAGCGGCCGTGCAACACCTGCATAGCTGCTTCCTTGCTTCTCTGTGCTGTCCTTGAGCTGCTCCTCTTGCCTCTTGTTGTCTCTTGGCTTTTGGAATTAGATCATTCCCTCAGCCAATACTACCCCTCACTACACGAAATTCCACTGGAAATTCTTAGCAAACCCGCCCTAGAGTTCCAGATCTATTCCTCAGTTCTACAGAAATTATGTGTCTTCAACTGACCCTCAAGCCTTTCTCTTATACTTTTTCGTTGAACCCTTCCACGGCCGAGATTAAATCATCCATCAACGGTTGAGATTAAAAGACTGCTTGATCCATGTGACTTAAGACAATTTCAGCACATGTATTAATTAATTCATTTTAATTATTTTATTTTCCTAAGTTAGACTTAGGAAATCTATTAAAAATAATCAATTATTTGAATAACTTCAACACAACTTGAAATTTCTCAAATCCATTTCTGGGTCTTGTAGATCAAGTGTACTCTAGTCCCTCCACAAAATTTGGGACCTAGAGCACAACTGATGCTACTCCAAATACACAAAATCTCAAAACTGTCACCCTGATCCCCAATCTCTCTGTTTAAGTTGTCTCCTTATAGCAGACTAAGAGGGGTAGACCTTATGGAAATGGAATGAAGGAAAACTAGTTGGGAACCAAGAAGTTCAGGAGACACAATTAAACGACCAAATACTTGTAAAATATCTAGCAAGATTAAATGATTTGATTAAATTTGAATGATTGATACCAGTGCCTTATGGAGTCAAATATTCTGCTAAGGAAATTACAACCAAGTACTTGATGAGAAACTGCTGCTATGCAATGCTAACTTAGAATGCAGAATGCAAGGAAAACGATTTGAAGAAGGAGCGAGATGAAGCAAGCTTCGAAGATGAGAGGTGATGTTGAAAGCCTAAAGCACTTAGATTACAAATAATCTGATCTAACTACTAAGCACTTAAGCGAGAGTGCCAATTATGAAGATTGCATAAATTACTCAATTAAAAGATATACAATTTGTCACATATCCACAATAAAGCTTTGAAGAATATCGATTACAATTACTTGACAGATTCTCAAACTTAAATATTGAATAATAATTCAAGTACACGATAGACAAATTTAGAATCAGATGCCAATGATCATCAAACTCAACTGAAGCATATGAAAGTAACTAGCACTTAAATCTCAGTTATTATTCATCAAGACATACCATCAAATGTCGATGTTAAATAAACACTTCGTCAAGCAATTTATGGATTAAATGATATTTTGAAAGAATGCAAATCAATTAAAAAAAATTATTTTATTTTTCTCCTATAGTCAAACTTAGGATACTTAAAAAATTAAATTGTGTCAAGTGTAGGAATTATTCCACAATTAAATATTTTTCGTGAAGGTTTAGAATTTTACCACATTAACAATAGCTCAAAAAACATTAATTTCAAAATATAAATGGCCTTTGAATTTTATATACAAAAGAGAGAAGAAAAAAGAAATTAAAAAAAATTAAAACAATTTCTAATGTTAGAAGTTAATTCAATAAATAAATAAATTTTAAATGTTAATATGAATCTAGAACCTTTATACAAATTTTAAAAATAAAAAATGAAATGTTATTGTTAAAGTTTTTAATTTATTTTAATTTACTTAAAATTTAAAAGTTAAAGTTTTTAAAATTTTAAATTTTTTACAAAGGCCAATAAAAAAAAAATCGAATCTCATCAAAAACGAAAAAAGAAGAAGAAAGAAATAAAGTCAAATGTTAGATATTTTCATTTTATTTGTGAATATTTAAAAAATAAATCGTAAAGGCCCAAAGGCCAAAATAAAAAATTAAAATCAAACTTACGTTTTATTGTTTGCTTGTGATTTTAGGTTTGGCAGAAAGGTCAACTGAGCGTGAAGGAGGAGCAGTCGAAGGCTGAGAGGAGACGGCGGAAGAGAACTGAGGAAGTAGAAGTAAGACAACGCGAAGGGATCGATGAGGGAATGAGGAGTCGCGAGGCAGATGGAAACGAAGTCGAGGGAGAAGGCAGTGATGGGGAGAAAAATGAACAGTGGTAGGGCTGGAGGATTAATGATGCAGCAACGAGGGGAGAAGAAGAACATGGGAAAGGAGAGGAGATGCCGACATGTCGAAGGGAAACAACACGCAGAGTGGAAGAGGCTGAGGAAAACGAAAGGTGAGGGTCGAAGAAAAACGCAGCAAGGGAGGTGCAGCGAAAATAACGTTTCGGAAATGCAGAGAGGACACAAAGGAGAAGAATAGGCGCTGTGAAAGAAAGGAAGAGGATAGTATGGAGCAAACAAGAAAAACGCAAACAAGAAAAATGCAGACACAACCGGTACATTTAAAAATAATTTCGAATTTGTTCCTTTGCCCAGTAATAATTTTTCACCTAGTATAACTTAGATCTGAAAATTTGAACTCGAATATCCCTGCAAAAATCCTGATCTTGACATTAGATCTTACCCTCCAGGTCCTAGATCTGTCTCAGATCCAAAAAAATATCTCTGAAAACCCTCAAATGTCACTTGCACAAAACCAAAAATCAAAACCCAGAAACCCATCACATATACAAAAATCTAAAATTGAAACCTCGAGTTACAAATCAGAAAATCTAAAAAAGAATTTCTAAATATTTACACTATAAAAATACAGATTTATACAATGTATTTACAAATCTATGCACAAGGGTTGAAGATATGTCAGATCTTAGGAGTGTAAGTCTGGCTTCGCTCCCAGATCTGAAGATCTAAGGCTCTTACTAGTCAGATCTAACTTTAAATTCAAGTTAAGATAAATTTTTAATTTAGGCACAAAGCCTAGAAAAATCCTGCAAAAATAGAACTTAAGATAAGCTTAGGGAATTAGATCCGGAGGGCTCTTCAGATCTTATTTCCTTGGGAGTCAGCTGGTCCAGCCGAGGACTTCCCCAAACGCCCAATTCTAAATCCGAGAGATTTCTGCACACTTAGAGTTAAACTGTTAAATCAATAGAGAAATAAGATAAAAATGAAATTTTCAAGAGTTAGATATACCTGCTAACTCAATCCAATTAAAATTCTTATCCTAAATCCAGTAACTTAAGCAAGATACATGTGCAATAGATTACTCTACAAGAGCTATTAATCAACAATTCATTGAAATAATCACCAACAGAATATAAAGAACAAGTTTACCATCAAATGCCGAAGAGAAACACGACCATCAAATAAAACCCCAAAGACTTCGTTTGTATTATTCCAGAAAGTATTACAGGAGAGCTTGAAGAGCTAGTACACGATCAAACGATCGGATCTCCAAAGGACTGACACTGACCTCAAATTGATAAGTAAAATCTCCAACGTCTAGTTCCGCTGTGTTATCGCTTGCCGCCTACACCTACCTACTAGTTAGTGGGAAAAGCCTTCAACCGCACCAGGTGTGGTTGGTGGCAGGAACTTAGAGAAGGGGTTGTCACACTAATCCCAACTCTCTTCGTTTAAGCTATCTCCTAGGTTAGCTATTGGGGGGTGGTCCCTAAATGGAAAACTAAGTTAAAAGATGTGAGTTTCTAGGAGAGTTGTTAGAGTTAAATAGATTACTTCTTAAGATTTATACACAAAAAAAGTGATATGAGCAATAACCATCAATACATAAGATAAGCATGAAACATATGAAAAATCAGTGCCTTCAAATTATTTCTCTTTGAAATGTAAATGTATTTGCTTAAATGAAGTAAAATGCTTTCAAATAGAAAGCAAAAGTAATACTGAAAAGTGAAACAAGAAAATGTTAGCACAAGATATTGTAAATGCTTTCAAGATAAATAGATTTATGAATCAAAGCATGAGAAACTATCTTTCTCAAAAGGAAACAATTAGTGATCTACTTATGAGAATGTAAATGAGATGATAGAAAAAAATTAATTGTTAGACCAAGATAACAACATGCAATTAAGCTTGCAACCCAAAATAAGAGTACTTGAAAAGAAATGAGACTCATAAACCATTCATGAACATGATGATTATTAAACATGAAATGGAGCTTGCTCAAGTAGACAATGTTCCAAGTACACGAAAATTAAACTGAACTTGTTGCAAAAGAGATTACAATACTTGCATGAAAGAAAATGCTTCTTGAAGATAGGAAATGATGTTGCATGTGAGGTTGTTGGGAATCGTCCCCCCCCCCCGATCCCGCTCCCAAAACGTGCTCTGTTCGGGAGCGCTCCAAAAAACGCTCCATGAGGGGAGCTTTTTCGAGAGTGCGCTTCCGAGCCTGAATAAACGCTCCCTGTTTTCTAGGGAGCATTTCAGCCTTCAGGGAGCGCTCAGGAGCGAACGCTCCCTGAGCGCTCCCTCCATTAAAAAATGATTCGGGAGAGTTTTTTAAATGGAGGGAGCGCTCGGGGAGCGTTCGCTCCTGAACACTCCTCGGCAAAAAAACACTCCCCGACACGGAAAAGAATTTGGACGACGATTTTTTTTGGGAGGGAGGGGGGGTGGGTAATAAAATACCCTCCCCTCATTGTTGTTTGTTTGAGAGCAAGGAGAGAAGGAGAGAGCAAGGAGCAAGATGCACGAGAGCAAGAGGAGAGAGAAAGGAGCTTGAAGAGAGAAACAAGGAGGATTGAAGGAGTCAGGACTCAGGACAAAGAGGTAGGACTCTCTAATCTAGTTTTTTATTTTCTAAATTCCATTTTTAAGTTGTTCAAAAATGAAAACTTGAATTTTTTTCTCAATGTTGCATTTGAATGGGTTGCAAAGTGAAAAATTCAATTGTTTTTTTTCTATGTTGCATTTTTTCCTATTCCCATTTGGCATTCCTCCATTTTTTTGCAGGCTAAAAACTTGAAACTTGAAACATGAAACATCATGGCTATATGGCTAGGGATTTTCTTCATGTTGGTTCCTTTCTTTGTAATAATGGTGTTAGAGAGTAGAAGAAAGAGGCCCATTAGAGAAGAGGAGGATGAAGAAGTTCGTTATAGTGGATTTGATGAAAATCCTGAAGAGGAGTATGCTGAGGAGGAAGGGGAGAGTGGAGAACATGAGGCCACAAAGACCCCAACTAAACAAGGCCAAAGTCAAACATCATTGTGGAAATATGTTTAGAGGCAGGAAGGAGGGAAAGGTGGTGGAACCAATAAATTTATTTGCCCCCATTGCAATAAAGAATACACAATTTCATACACCTGTGCCAGAAGGCACCTTTGTGGGAAAATTCCAGGGGATGGAGAGAAAACTCTAGGAATCAAATTTTTTTTAAGTATGCCAGCAACAAAGAGAGAAATACAGAAAGGAAGAGGAGGAAGCCCTACATAGATCTAAAAGATCTAGGGGTTTCATTGATTCTTATTCACCATCAGGTCCATCACATCATGGACAAAGAAGTCCATCAACTTCCACCCATGGCAGTGGATATGAAGGCACACTTGGACCAAAAATCTCCTTAAGGCGTAGAACCATATCCGATTTCCTTGACGAAGGGTCTAGGAATGATGTGGATTCAATAAAATTCCTGTTTCTCTATGCATGTGGGGTACCATTCAATGTTCTTCGCTCACCTTATTGGCATGAAATTGTTTCTGCCATTAATGATGCCCCCAAAGGATACAGGAGCCCTGGGTATGACAAGGCCAGAACCGTGGGACTTGATCATGAAAAATCTAAAATAAGTAATTCTTTGAATAGAATGACAAGTTCTTGGAATGAGCATGGGGTGTCCATTGTATCTGATGGATTGACCAATGTAAAATGAAGCCATTGATAAGTGTTCTGGTTGTGTCTGTTTGTGGTGCAATATTCCTTTCAACATATGATTATTCAGACAAATTCAAGACCGGCATTAACATTGCAGAAACATTACTTGAAACAATTGAAAGTATTGGGCCATACAATGTTGTCCAAGTCATCACTGATAATGTTGCTAATTCTTAGGCAGTGGGAGCAATTATTGAGGATAAATACCCCAACATATTTAGGTTTGGGTGTTTGGTTCACACAGTGAACCTTTTGATGCATGATATAATTAAAAACAAACAATTTGTACAAGAGGTAAAAAAATGATAAAATTTATTACAAATCATAGCAATACCCATGGGCTTTTCCATACTCACTCAAAATTGGAGTTGTTGAAGATAGCAAAGACTAGATTTGCTAGCTATTACTTCACCTTCAGGCGCCTTTTGAAGGTAAGAGAGTCATTGGCAGCCATGGTATCAAGTCCACACTGGCAGGTATTAAAGGACAGGGTAGCAACAATAGTTGACAGGCAAGGTTTTGAACAAGTGGAGGAGACCGCCCTTGATCCTTTGTTTTGGGCACGTGTGAGGGAAATTTTGAATTTCACCAAACCCATTTATCACATGATTCGCTTTTCAGATACAAATAAACCAATGATTGGGGAGGTGTATGAGCAGATCGATAGCATGTTGGGGAAAATAAAAGATGTTGTTAAGGAAAATGATCCCAACTTGTATGCAATGATTCACGACTGTGTGTGTGCACAATGGAATAAACTTAATGTTCCACTACATGCCTTGGCATATATCCTTATGCCAAAATACTACTCTCCATCTTGGTTGGGCCAACCTGCACCTGGAGGTGGGGTTAGGATCAAACCTCACACAGATCCAGAGGTACAACAGGGATACATGAAAGCATTAGACAAGTTGGTCCCTGACAGAGAGGATTGTGCTAGATTGTGCCTTGAATTAGGAAGATACTTCAATTGCACTGGTAACTTTGGTTATTTCCATGCAATGGAAGACATAGACAAATTTGATGCTCTCACATGGTGGGAAGCATATGGCGACATGGGACTTTTGACAAAGTTGGAAAAAAAAGTTCTCTCACAATTTGTAAATACTTCTTCTGCAGAGAGGTATTGGAGCACCTACAACTTCATACATAATGTGAGAAGAAATAGGCTGAATGAAAACTGAGCAGAAAGCTTGGTTTATGTGCATTACAACTTGAGGTTGTTGATTCATTACTGTGATCGCGCATATGAGGATCAATCATATAAAGTTTGGGACAACAACCCAGGGGATGATAATTTGGAGGATGACACTGTACATATGGAATAATTGGAAGTAGAACTTTTGAAGGATGATGATGAAGCAACAACAGCCATGCCACCGCCACACCCAGGGCTAGTCCCACCATCCAGTAGTAGTGTGGGTGCCAGTGCAAGTGTTCGATTTTCAGCTATTGTTCCTTTGCAGATTCAGCCTCCACCTACATCCTCACGTTGCCCTCCGCCTTCTAGTTATGGTCGTGGTACTCCTGAGAGTACTAACAGACCACCATTGCCTCGTGGTTCTCACAAATTAGACATTTCTTGTGGGCGAGGATAGGGGCCAGCCAATAGATAAAATAGATTTGTTGTTTACTATTTTTTTCTATTTTCTAGTAGTTTTTAACTTTTATAACTGTTGAACAGTTGAAACTTGACTCTTTCATATTTATTATGATAATTTTTGTAAACAATACATGACAATTTAAGTGTGAAGTTTGAATTTGAAAGGTGAAACTTTGAAGTTGGCATTTATAAGTTTATAATTCATTATGAATTATGAATATGATGCTTCATGAAAGTTCATTTCGTTTCATTTTATAACATTTCATTTCATGTTAAATATTCTTTGTTGTAATGGTTATTGGTTACACTTAGCTTACAAGTACAACTATGGTGATCAATGAATCAATGATGATAAATGTTATATATTGAATTTTGAAATCAATGAATCAATGATGATAAATGTTATATATTGAATTTTGAAAGCTTGAAACTTCAAGGTTGATGATTCATGAGACTCAAGAGTCAATATGTTGTATGTTTCCAACTTGTGGGCGTGGTTGATGAAGATTATAACTTCTAGATGATTGATGTTATATGGTTCAATCTATGTTTTTATGTTTTTTATGTCTAATTCATCATTCTACATGCTTTTGTTGACATATATGCATCAATATATATATATATATATATTTGAAAAAAAACGCTCCCCGAAACGCTCTGGACTAGGAGCTTTTGAAAATGGCACTCCCGCTCCCTGCTTTTGCTCCCGCTCCCAAGTAACCATAGTTTAAACCATCAAAAAAGCAAAAGTTTAGAACTTGCAAGTAAAGTAAATGTGATGAAAAATGCTCTTGGTTTATTTTATTAATTAGTTCTAAAGCAACGTTACAATTCAACTCATCAATCTTCAGACCTCACCCTTGCCCAAAGATATGGATCTCACAGAGAGGAGTCAATAGAGGAATATAGGGTCCTTAAAATGTCTATTCAACCAACTTATGTTGGAGGTAAATTTTTAGTGGTTGCTCGGGGCATATAAGTGAATTAAACAAACATGAAAATTAACTTTAACTTGAAATATACTTGCTTGACATGAAATAGAATGTTACTTTATGGAGAAATCTTGCCCAAATACTTGATGCATGTAAGATGTAATTAAAGGTGAAGCGTAAGTAGACTTGGAACATTTTCATGACAAATTAGATTCAAGTTAAAAATGCATGCATGCCAAAGTTTGAACTTGCTATGAAAGTGAAAAGACTTGAAACTTGTAGCAAATTAAATTAAAGTGCATGCAAAATTAGTGTAATGCATGTAGTGTTAATTTCCCAATTAGATGTTATGCATGCAAAATGAAATAAACCAACAAAATCACAACACCAATCCTCTCCAAAAGGTGGAGAGATAGGGATAACAATGGATAAAACCCACGCTTCCAAAACCAAGAATTTTATTAGTTGTTACAAGAAGGAGAAAACTATGAAGTCATCTCTAAAATCCAAGGAAAGTCTTCACAATTTAGACTTGATCCATAGACCTTTCCTTGCTGAAAATTTCTGCAGTTTGAGGCCTACAAAAGCTCAACAAAATGTAGATTTTTCGAGGATGAAGAAGAGAGGCAAAGCCTCTTTGAGTTTCACGGCCAAGAGAGAAAAATAGTCTAGAAGTTGGAGCCCCAAGGTCCTGCATGCAAACTTGTAAGTAGGTTTCTGAAAATGAAACCTGCAAGTAGCTGCAAAATAACAAGTTAGAGCAAATCTACAATAACAAATGTTAGCTCAAGAAATCACAAAGTATATTACAAAAATAAGCTACAAGAGGCTAGGCCAAAGAGTATGAGCAGGCTCTCCTCTTTGACTAACCATGACTTAGCTCTTTGAAATAGCCAGATATTGATAAATGAAGTGCACTATGTGAAAAATAAGTTTTTTATATAATTTTGATGCAATAAATAAGAGCCTAAAAAATTAAAATTAAGAGCACGTCTGCAAAACAAATCGAAATAGATGAGACTTTAGAATTAAACACATGCGGGTTCTCGTTGAATATTTTCAAGAATGGGTTGATTCCTCCGAAAACTTCCCCTCACGTTTGAATGTTTGACCAAAGAATGATTTCTCTACAAAACTTCACCACAACTCATTAGATCCACATGAAATTAAACAAGTGCAATGGAAAGAGTTCCTAGAGATATATTTGACATCAACTAGAAGATTTCTTTTCCTAGAGCACTTAAGTAATTCTTATGCTAATATGAGATAGTTGCATACTAACATAACTTGAAACAAGCATGAAAGAAACAATAGCATGAAGAAATAAATAGAATCATAACAACAAGTCGAGAATTTACCACATAGGTAAGGAGAAGAACACCATCACAAGTTACCCCAACGACTGTTGTATTATATTGCAAGTAGTGAATACAATTCTGTAGCGTCTCCTCAAGCCCAATAGCTTGTATTACATGATACAATATGAGAGCCCATGGGTCCAATATATAGAAAGTTGGGAGCAAATCCCAATGAAGAGCCAAATGTCAAGTGGTGAGAGGGAGGAGATCACAAGGCAAATTCGGATTCGATATGTGGAGCTTCATTGCCAAGTGAAAATCAGATTATGGCAAGTGGACATCATTTTCTTCTTCCCTTATGTGCCAAATTTGAATTTTATGATGGAATGACAAGTGTATATGGGTGGTAACCCATGTGAAGACAATTTTCCACAAAAATCTCCACCAAATATTCTCCCAAATCCTCCCAAATATGCACTAACTTCACAAATTTGAATTTCCAAGTAAGCACGGAAATTCAATTTTATTTAAGCACATGCCTTTTCCTTGATTTTAGGAGTCCACATCCCCTTGGGACTTCACTTTAACTCCTCCATAATTTTCCACCTCATTTAGCATGTGTGGATATTTATTTTTCTTCATTTATTTAAATTCTGGCTTAATTAATTGCCAGCTTTTCCACTAAACTTAGGAAAAGTGGGTTTTGAGGGTTCAAAACACATTTTTAACTCCTCAAAGTGTGTTATAGTAGAAAGTTGAGGGTGAGAGGTGTAATTTTGATTACTCATACCCCATACAACTTCTATAGACAATACTTATTACAATTCAATTACAATTTTTATTGTAATTTTTTATCTGCAGGAAATTTAAAAAATAAAATAATCACTACCTAGACCTAACCAAATTCCACGAAATTTTTTGTGTGATCTAGTGTGGTACTATACATTGACTCTAGACACTAGGACTCACCCAAGGCCTCACCATCAAGCTGTACTCCGGCTTTGAGGTAAAATTGGAGGAAAAATCTCAATTAATTATTAAGTCCTGATAGGGATATGATAATTAATCGAGTGAAAAAAACCTCCCAGAGTAATACTCACTTGTTGTCAAGGTCCCAAGTTACCTAGACCTGTTACTAACTCAATACTGACTGAAATTCATAATTACTAGCATCACTTATTACAATTCCCCGTAGGGCATGGAATTTGGGTACAAGAGAAAATGATAAGAAGTAGAAGTAGAGTTTAAAAACTCTGTTGAAATGATGATATCTGATGGTATAAGTGTATTTTGGCTCATCCTTAGGCATGGAGTCTTCGTATAATCATCAGGTGCCACTCCAGTGGTTAACAGGCTGATCTCCGTCAAAGTAATCTCAACCGTCGAAAAGGATTTGATTATCTTTTAACCTCGTCCGTCGAAATTATTATCTTTTGAGGAATTTCGAATTTTTCAATTAATTCCCTTTTACTTAACTCAAAAATAATAATTTTGAGTTAATTACCTCAAAAATTTGACTTTGACTTAATTATCAAGGCCGAAGGGTCCAAAATTTCTCAAAATTTCCAATATTCCCTTGGCCCGACACCTTTAAAATTTTATTTTTCAGGGCCCACGAATTTTTCCTTTGAAGAATTTAAATTTGACCTACAACATAAAATTGATTAAATTTATGGCTTAAGATTTTTTAATTTAATTTGGCCAGAAAATTTAATTAATTGACTCATGAAGGGATTAATTATTTTTTTAACCTTCTTTACATAAGATCAATACATTAAACCATGACAGGAAAACCCGTTCGTAACAGACCCTCAATAATCTACCCAATTCTGCGACTCAAAATATGATCTAGTAGACCTAGCAATCTGTAATTAAATGATCTACCCAATTAGCTAGGATCATTCCCAAATTATTTTTACAAAGACTCGATAAGAAACACTAGAAATCACTTAGTATCTTGACGACAAAATCCACCCTAGCTTTGGGGTGAGGCTGGAGGGGAAAAACTCTGCCGATCATTTGTGTTTAGAGACACAAATGAATTAGTGAGACGAAAAACCTCCTAGGATAGAAATCGTCACCCAAATACTAAGCTTACCCAGGTTGTTACATACATAATAGTCTTACTAAGATTGTTTACTTTATAAACATGCAGAATGGGTTTACATCATTTATAAAATTGTTGACTAAATGATGAAATATGAATGGCACAAACACTCGAACATAATAGATCCCTTTCGCGAAAAAAGGGGTGTACTGCTATGGGGTCGTTGACAAAGAGTGGTCAACAGGGCCACTTTGACCAAGCTAAGATAATATTTAAAAGTCCATTGAGGTTGTGCCCTTGAAGAATGTACCATTAGTAATTATGCTCTTAAATTAAGACCACCAAACCAATAAAATAATCCTCCAAATAGATGGATTCCCTAGAGAAATGTGCAAGGGTAATTACTTTATCAATGAATGTGCCAAGATTCCAACTAGGGGAGTGTATCATGTGCTTAATGTGTCAACAACACTGAGATGCCAAAACAATGCTAAAGATAGCAAGGCTAGTCAGGGCTCTTTTTCCAACGCAATAACCATCTCCTTAAAAAATGGATCTGATACAAACATGTGCAAAGAAGGTCCACTTTGGTTGTTATAACAACCTCCAAGGGTGGGGTGACCTCAAATGGTGTGCCAAGATATTTATATTTCCTAAATAAATGTGCAAAGGCCTAGATCTATGTGAATGCATATTAAACCCAACTCCCATCCCCATGAAATAGGGTAGGTTCCCTAAAAGAATGTTCTTAATGGTGCTAAGCGTCAAAACATGTCCACAAGGAGTGGAGCGACCTAGTTTAATGTCCATGGATGGTGGCTTATCCTCCCAAAATAAGCATAAAGTAACCAATACCATGTTTCACCATTTGAAACTGTGTGCAATACAATCAACAACTCCAATACCAAGGGTAGAAGAAAGAAGGCACTCAAGAAAATTATGCACATGCAGAGCACTCTTTGAGAAAGCATCTAACAACCTCCAACGTACCAATCATTGATCCCATGGAAAACACTCTAGATCAGAGTGCTCCTCTAGCTAATATCCAGGATAAAATAACTAATGTGAATGTTGAAGATTTCAAAGCATATCTCAGTCCTCCAATTAAATCAATGCACATCCTTAGGCAAGTGCCACAGAAGAGAGTGACGAAGACTGTAGAAACTCCATGAGAATACATAACATGCATAAGCAAACCAATGCACTTCTTGAAGCATCTAAATAACCTACTATGCCATTACTTGGGGGAATCCCTTAGTCGATGGGGTTTTCTCTTCTTATATGCACTATGGGTGAACAAATGTGTAGAATATGTGCAAGATCCCATATCAAACATAACACTCCACCAATATAAACGTGCAAAATGCAGGTTTCCAACAAAAGGTGATAATTAATTAGTAAGCAAATATGCATGAAAGCTCCAACATCTTGGCTTGAAAGCCAAAATTCTCCAAACGCAGCATGCTTGGGCTGGAAATGTTCCTGTTTTATCTTCCTTATTCAAGTTAGTTTCAAGTTTGCATGTTTATCAATAAGCACAACCTTATGCATGTTTGGACATCCTCCTTCATTTGGGTTGCTCAAAAGTAATTTCTGTTTTAGTGGACAGCAAGATAGGACTGCTGTAGGTTGATCATTCCAGCTACATTCTATTCCAATCACATGTGAAAACAGCTCATACTCGCTGCCTTACAGTCACCATATGCCCATAATCAGTATAGGCACTAGTCTTACTCTCAACTACCCCTAACATATCATAAAATTAACTCGATTTTTGCTGTTAACAAAGCTGAAATAGATGAAAATATAACACAGAATTCACATTTGTTTTCCCAAGTCTTGTTGTTATTCCTTGTGACTTTATATCTTAGACTTAGGGCTTCTTAGGGATACCCCCTTTCTGTCGGAGAGGAGCTGGCCTAAACTGAGAGAGAGAGCTACTGTGGAGCTACTGTGGTGACAGTGGGTAGCTCCTTTTGGTTCCTCCAAGGACTGCTGCTTTAGGACTTTATCACAGTGAGGGTTTGGGCAGTAAAACTTTGGATAATCAACTCAATATCATAAGATGAAATATCTTCATTATGATCCTTTGAGGAATGGTCATTGATTTTGTGCAAAAAAATCTGGTCTTTTATTATAAAAAAGTTAATCATCCTGGTTCTCGTTGATCATCAGATAAAATAGGATGTAGGAGCAAAAAAAAGGAAAAGAGGACCTTGTTGTTTAGTTGATATTTGAGAATATAGATAAATATTTGCATTCCACTTTCTAGGTATCAGGTAGAGGAAAACATCTTTTCCTGCAATTTTGTTTTCATTTGAATAAAGATAATTCGAAGATCAGTCTTTCATTCTTTTTCTCAGTGAGAGTAGCAAAAATTTTATGCAGGTTTTGGTGGACGTACATGCAGATCCATCTCCACTGGTGGCTTATGGTAATTCAAATTCTCCAGTTTTTTATTCTGCTATTTCTTGGAATATTTGTGGCTTTGTATAGAGCACTTTTTTCTCCAAAAATGTGGTCTTTAGTAAATGCCATTGCATTTGTCCTCTTAATTCCTCATGCAAAGTTCCAAACTCCATTTTTTTCTGTTTATTCTTATTTAATTATTGGCATTAACCATATAAGTTTAGGTTTTACACAGAAATGGTCATAACTCTGTCAAAGACCTTTGTTGAATCTCTATTTGATCTCTACATTGTTTTTATGAATGGGATCAGACTTACCAGTGACTGTCAAGAAACTTACTTTTTTGGTAAAACCATATTGCATTATACATAAAAGAGAATATAATATTCAAACTCCAGCTTTAATGAGATCTTGGAGCCAGGCAAACTAAGAATGGAGAGATATCCACCATATCACCTGTCAATCCCTTCTAGTTGGATGAAAATCCCATGCAGACATAATATGTGACACAATTACACCTTTCTTTGATGATCAGATGCAGACTGCTGATTAGGGCTATTGTTATATCTAGATTCTAAATTCAAAAGGACTGTCTCAACCTTTAGCAACTGAGATGGCTCAAAGTACAAGAGGCACTATGTTAGATGATCCAGCATCAGGACATAATATTTTGTTGGCAGTTTCTTTTGAGATCTTATCACGTGTAACCAATGTTTTAAAAATCGGACTCAGGTTCCAAAACGGCTGAGGGTTGGCTCCGACTCCGACTCTGACTCGGTATCAACTCGGCTGGTTTGGTTTCAATGACTCTGTCTTTGTAAAAAATACATTAAATACTAATTTTTTTATAAAAAAACATAATTTTAAAGATTTTCGTTCATGTTTCCAAACACAAAGCATGAATAGATCCATTATATCAAAATTGCACCCAGTGCACTGTCCAATACATGATGATGATATAGAGATCAAAACAAAAAACATAACCAAGGAGGCTCTAAATGGCCTCTACAACAAAACATGAATAGTCACTACTGCTAGACATCTGACAAGACAATATCCTCTGCCTCAAACTCTGAACCAGAGGGGGAAACTGCTCACTCCTCTGAATCAACATCCTCAACTAGAATTGTAGCACGTTGAGCCTGAGATAGACGAGTTATGCGCCTTCGTCGTGGCTGACTAGAGGAAGTGCCTGTGGCTGCAACTGGAGGACTTGAAGTTGGGGCTGGGCCTGCTACTAGTGGATCTGCATTAGCTCCAAACAATTTCTCTTCTTTGTGTGAATCCTCTCAAAGACAAACCAGTTGCGCTCACACCCAGAAGCACTGCAAGTTTGACTCAAAATGCAGATTGCAAATCTCTGCAATTCAGGACAATGGCTCGGTCGGCTTGGTGTACGGCTCGGTCAGCTCGAGTACGTCTTGGTCGGCTCAGTCGGCTCGGTTGGCTTGGTCGGCTCGGTTGGCTCGATCGGCTCGGTGTACGGCTCGGCTAGCTCGGTCACAAACCGGCCTCTGGACCGGTTTTTCCACCGAGTCAGTCCGGCCGGGGGTCTAGCTCGGTTGACTCGGCTGATTCCGAGCCGGTCTGACTGATTTTTAAAAAAATGCGTGTAACAAGTGGAATATTGCTGGTAGGTGCTTTGATTGCATATAATATAGGCTGACTTTTGGCTGAATTGACACGTGTTGATAGGAAATAATAGCAGTACTAAGTACTTGTCCCCAACATTGACTATTGGCAATAATAGCAGAACTCTATGATTGCAGTGCTAACTACTTGTCCCCAATATATTGATAGGGAGCGACATTGTTACTGTCTGAGTAAATTTTAATAGAAATATATTAATTATGGATTCTAATGAATGCATTGTACAAGGCAATATTTGATGATCCTAAGACTAGGTCTCCTTAGTATATATATAGGAGACAAAGGGTACAATTATAATAAAATGGGACCATGAGGGGTTCTAGTCTACATAATAATATAACAATAGAAATATAATCGCTCAATATCTAGGGCTTAGTAAGGGGTTTGAGGGTCAACATGGGGCTTATATAGGGCTTAACATGCCCCTCCCCTTCAAAGAAGTGTTGTCCTCAACACTCGACTATTTGTGGGTGTTTTTGCATGAACAACTCATCTTCCCATTGTTAGTTTTTGTAGCATCGGCCATGTTCTAGTCTCAAAAATTTGTGGAGAGGCTGATACGTAGGAGTTCTCCATAACCCAGAAATTGTTTATGGAAATTCCACCTAGAAGTGTCTCAATTATATTATTAGCCTATTTTTAAATATTTCGTGAGTCTAAACTTAGGAAAAGGGGTTAGTTAATCAGTGTTAATTGAGAAAGGTGTGAATCATTTAGAAACTCACATTGATCGATCCAGAAATAATCTCAGCCATCGATTAAATTTTAATCTTGGCTGTTGGAACCCCAACTGGAGATTATAAGAGGAGGTCAATGGGTAGATGAAGAACACACACTTGAGATCGATTTCCTTGGGCAGTTCGATTTTCCAGAAAGCAGCAGCAATTGCCGGAAGAGTTTGAGCCAGAGAAGGGAAACAAAGATAGAGGGGTAGGATAGTGATTTGGAGGAAGATTTTCCAGATCCAGAGAGTACATTGCAGAGTGGTAGAGATAGCCACAGAGAGGCTGCGCAGAAGCCTCTAAGAGATAGTTCGATTTGCAGATCCAGGAAGTCATTTCAGAGCTCTAGAGGCAAGAAAATTCCGCAGAGGTCGGGAGAAACATTTCCAGAGTCAGTAGCAGGTTGAAGAGGTAGCTTAGTGTGAGATCCAGGTAGCACAAATTTGTGCCTACACAGAACCTGCGCAGAGGGTGACATAGGGCAATTCGTGGAGGGGATTCAGAGGCCAATCTTCAATGCCAAATCGCTTGTGGGGTGAGGAAAATTCCTAACTATATTATTGCCAATATTTTCTCTGTAGAATTGCCTGATTTCGGCATCCAGTTGTACTCAAAATTTCTCGTTGTTGCTTAATAATACAAACCCTCAGCTGCTGCATCGTTTTTCCCAAGTTGGGTTTTTCCGGGGTCTTTTGTCCAAAAACAACCGTGTTAAATTTTGTGTGTGAGTGCCAGTATTTTCTCAGTTTCCAGTTTATCTTCCGTAAAATTTAATTTGGTGAAAATTGTAGTTGTGAATTATTCGTTGTTTCTGTGGACAAATAAATTGTTAATTAATTTACAATTAGAAGAATAATTTCCAGTTGCTGCAGCAGTTGAAATTTTCACACCCATGTCACTTCTTCCATTGGTAGGTTTTTCCATTTGATGAGGTACTCAATAATTGCTCAATTTTTCAGTTTCTTAGTCCGTGTTTCCAAAATCGTTTATGGTTTTAGTATTATTTTCTCTTCTTCAATAATATTTGGTAGAATAGTTTGGACTGAGATCTTGTCACCAATTACCTTCTTTAAGCAAGAAACATGGAAGACTGGATGAACACGTGAAGATGTAGGCAACTCCAATTTGTAAACTATAATTTCAATCCTTTGCAACACCTTATAGAGGCCATAGTACCTCGGTGCTAATTTATTGTCCTTCTTTTGTTGCTTGAGAGACATCTATTTATATGGTTGTAGTTTCACAAATCACCAATCCCCCACTTCAAATTCCCTTTCACTCTGATGTTGATATGTTTGTTGTTTCATTTTATTTTGTGCCATAAACAAGTTGTGCTTTGTTGAAATTTGATGACTAAAAAGTTTCATGCAATCCCAGCCTGGTTTTAATTTCACCTTATCACTCCCATTCAGTTAAATGCCCTTTCCCATAAACTTACATTCAACATATAGAATTCTGGAAATGAAATTTTCAGATTAAAATACATGGGACTATCAACACATGCTGTAAATAAATATGGATATAAATAGACCAACAACACATACAAAAATACACAGATTTTTGGTCAATTTAGACCTAGGAAAAACCCCTTCAATCTTCTCCGGGGAAAACCTGTTAGAGAGCTCTTCAAATTTATTTATCTTTCAAGTTCAGGGAAAATACATTTGCAGACAAAAAAAAACAACAAAATACAACTTATCTCTTCAGCCCAAAACTCCTTGAAAATCGTGCCCATTTTGCCTCGATTTCCATGCCCACTTGAAGCTGAAAGTGTACTGTACGGACGTGGATTGTACGGATTAATTTTTTTCATTTTTTTTGCCCAAAATTTTTTCTCAAACTGCGTGCAACTCACAACATTAAATGTTATTCGTATTGTACCTTCTGTTGTCTTCTATGCCTTGATTTTCGTGCCCAACTTCGCTCAGAAATCACTCCTTCAGCTTGCTACAATAAATTTCTCTTTCAGAACTTTTCTCTAGCCCTCAGCCTCCTTTCTCCAATCTGCTCATGAAGAATGAATGAATGCAGTCTCTCTTTTCTTTCCCCCATTTTGTTTCCCTAAATGACTTTTGGGCAACCCTAAGATCTAATGGCTCAGATTCATTTAGATCAAGGGATGAGAATAAATGTGCATTTAATTGTCACTTTCTATTTTTTAACTCACCCATTAAATAAAGTACCCACAATGTACTTTATGTCTAAAGTCACTTTCCATGTTATAATTTAACATTGACTTTACCACTTATAAAGTCACTTTCACTTTATAATTTATTATTGACTTTACCACTTATAATTTGTTAGTGACTTTATAAAGTAAAAGTCACTTTTACTTTATAAAGTCACTTTTACTTTATAAAGTCACACTTAGGAAAAGAATTATTTTGGACATTTTTCCCTAGGTAGAGACTAACCCATGGCAAACCACTTGTCCAAGGTACATTAAAAATCAACATGTTTCAATAGTTTGAGAACCTCTTATTGGTGCCATATGCAGTCCTATACTACTTGGGGCTTTATAGTTCCCCTTTAAAAGGTGATGTGATAGAAGGAGGATGATATCTATAAAATGCCATAAATAGTCTTATGAGGTATGGAAGGAGGCGTTGTACCAACATTCTGCTAAGGGCAACCATTTGATCCATTGTGTCTGTTTATCATATGCACAACATTGTAGATACCGTTTTAAACATATATCGCAATCACAGTTTTACCATCAAATTGAGGATGGTAAGATGAGTTGTGAGCGAATTTAGTACCTGTTGCACCTATTTTATCATAGGTCCAAGGAAGCAATGGGACAAAAAAATTTCAAAGATCAAAATTGTCATCTAGCCAATTATCATGTCATTGAAAACCAATTTCTGCAAATTGTAATGTAAATGATGCTGTATGACTATTTAATGACGTAACAACCTAGGTAACCCTATGATTTTGGTGACGAATTTCATCCTAGGAGGTTTTTAACCTCGTCAATTACTTGTGTTTCTAAACAAGACTAATCAGAATAGTTTTTTCCCTCCAGCTTAAACCCCAAAGCTAGGGTGAAATTTATTGACAGTCTTAGGTGTGTCCTAGTGTTTTTAGTCGAGTATTTTGTAAAAGTGATTTGGGAATAATTTAAGATATTTGGTTAAATTATTTCATTACAGATCACTTGGTCCTCTTAGATCATATTGTGTCACAGAATTGGGTAAACATTATTTGAGGGTCTATAATGAATGGATATTCCTCCTTTGAGGGTTGAATTTGTAATTATATGATGTAAAAATATTTTACTGCATGGTCCCTCACAATCAGACACCATGGCTAAAGTATTTGAGAGTGGAAAAATAATTAATCCCCTCAACTATCAATTAATTAATTTTTCTAGCAAAAATTAAATAAAATCCTAAGCCAGAAAATTAATTAATTTAGAGTCAAAAAATTAATTTTAGAGAAATTAATTTCTCCAAGTGGAAAATGACCAAAACAATTCGTGAGTCAGGAAGAAGTCAATTTTTGGAGGCCCCCCCATCAAGGCAAAAATGGATTTTCTAAGGAAAATTAAGCCCTTGGACATTGGTGGTTAAGCCAAAGACAAATTTTGTAGGAAATTAATCCAAAATATTTTTTTGGATTAATAAAAAATGTTTTAATGAGAAATTCAAAAATTCCTCAAAAATAAGTAATTTTTGATGGCAAAGATTAAAAGATGGTCAAATATTTATCGACCATCGAGATTACTTTGACGGGGATCAAACCAAATAGCCGTTATTTTCCACTTGGAGTGATTTATCTATAAATTAGAAGCCATTTGCTTCTCAAATGACAATGATAGTGACTCTGATCTAAATGTAATTTTGTAGCGTGGATGTGAAGCCATTGTTATACTAGGAACATTTGAAATTCATAATAAAAGACTTTGGGGTTCAGTTCATGGTGTCTTTGTCTCATTGGTTCGTGGTACGTGTTAGGTATGTGCTTTCCTATATTGTGCTTCAGTATTGTATGAATAGTTATTTCATTTGTAGATGATTCGAACATTCTATTGGTAAGTTTTGGGTTTATCTTAAGTGATCCGATTCATTGTATGATCTAACAATTTTCTCTTAAGAAATATATAGAGTTTGCAGGTTCCCCAACCCTTGGGTTCCAAGTTCACAGACTATGGGCATTGGCCGACCTTGTTTGGGCTTCAAGAAATTAATGAGTTTTTCTTACATCGCGAAGGTTGTGGTTAGCATCTATCTTTCGAAATACATCAAGCCATTGTCATTATCATAAAAATTATTCTTCAAAAAAAAATCTTTCAAGCATTGTATATTTGTATATAAATTGTAAATTATTTTTTGTAGAATAATTTTTCTAACCCTTGTTTTGCAGCTAGATGGGGTTTGAGGTTTATTTTGGAATTTTTGTATATATTGGGGTTTTTGGGTCTTGTAATTTTATTTGTGCAGGTGAGATTCAAGAATATTTGTTGGGTTGGGGCTAGATCTAGGCCCTTGAGGGTAAGATCTAGTCTCTAGAATGTTTGCAGGACCAACATAAAGTTTTTTTGCAGTGATTTGGGCAAATATTGAAGATATGAAGCTAATTCACAATTTGGCAAGGGTTTGTAATTTGTTTTTTTGGCCTTTAGGCCCGACATCCTCCTCTACCCTAACCGTCTAGCCTTCCCTTACCTAGCCGTGATCCTCTATGGCTTTTCTTACTCCTCCTTCCCTTGGCCGCAACCTCTCCAAGGTTGGTCATGGCCTCCAAAGGCCTGCGACTCCCTTTTAGCCTTTAGGGCAACCGTCTAGCCTTTAGAGGCCCTTAGCCTCCCTCGTTTACCGTTCCGCAGGCATGTTGTGGCCTTCTAGCCCTCTTGGCCCTCCCTTTCCTCCTCTGTCCTGCCTCTTGTCCTCTTCGCAGCCCCTCCTTATCCCTTTGTCAGCCTTCGACCTCCCTCATATCTCTGTTGCAGGCCCTTTTGAGGGCTCTCCTCCTTGACGACAACCCTTTGTGGGCTTTTCCTTCCTCTCGGCAGGCTAGACGCAACCCTTATTGGGATTCTCTTGCCTAGACGGTAGGCCTAGTAGGCCTGTTTCCCTTGATTGTGACCCCCTCTTGCCCTTGGTAACCCTAACATCTAGCCTTCTAGGCCTTGTTTCCCCTTCATCTAGCCTAATTTTCCCTCTTTGCCTCTGTGGGTGATTTGTCAAATTTTGGGCTGAACTATTGGTGTGTTTTTTAGAGATTTGGAGTTGAAATTTTGTATTTTGCAAACGATTCAATCTTTGGAAATATTTTGGACAAGTCTCTCCAAGGCCATAAGGCCTAAGGGTTTGATGTCTAAACCCTTGTTTCTTCACTGTTTGCTACATGAAGGTAATCATTTCACATCAGTGACAAGAAACACATCTAAGTGGCATAAAATTAATTGGTAAACTATATAACACATTGATAAGTCACTTAAGCATTTCTGGCATTGATCATTTGCCATAGATCTGCAAGTTTTTTGGTGACTGTCATCTCTGCATAATAGGTTTGATATAACAGTGGTAATTGCATCATAAAACGTTAATTAAATTGAAGATCTTGTGATTGGCAAAGTTGGTTTGATATTTGAGTTCCTATTGTTCATTTTTGGACAACATATGCATCTCATTAGGAACCTAAAAGGGCTCTAAAATACAAGTAATATATTGTTGTCATAAGGTTAACTCATTGCTTATTTGGTAAACATCAGAACATAAGTAACATACAAATTTTCCTTATTGATAATAGTTGTTCCTTGTGTCATGCTTTTATGTGCTCTTGTGAAAAAGGATTGCGAGCATTGATTTTTTGGAATCTAACATTGTGTTTTCTTGTAAGTCCATGATCTACAACACTATAAGTTCATATCTAACAAACTCACTTCCTAAAGAACATTAATCTCATCCTATTGAATGGTTAATAGATTTAAGAGCTCATTGAATATTGGTATCTAAGTTAGAGCATGATATCCATACAAAGCATAAAATGGAGACATACCGATCGACATATGGAATGTCGTGTTGTAGCAGTATTCTCCCAAGTGGAGCCAACGCAGCCATGCCTTCTGCTGCCTCGAGACATAGTTTCTCAAGTAGCCCTCCAGCCACTTGTTCACTATCTCTTTCTGTCCATCTGTTTGTGGGTGATAAATAGTACTGGGTGTCAACTCGGTACCCACCAAACGGAACAACTCTTGCTAGAATCCGCCAATGAACCGGCTATCCCGATCACTGACTATGGTCTTTGGGAGACCATGGAGCCTAAAAACATCCCTAAAGAACAACTCGGCCACCTGTGAAGTTGTATATCGTGCAGGGATGGAAAAAAAGTGTGCATACTTTGTTAGTCGATCCACAACTACAAAGATGCAATCCTTGCCCTGCACCATGGGTAACCCTGTGATGAAATACATGGAGATGCTCTCCCATTTCTTCTCCGGAATGGGAAGCAGCTGTAGCAAGCCTGTAGGATGACTCAACTCTCCTTTGTTTCTCTGGCAAACCTCACACTCCCTGACATGCCGGAGTATGTCCTCCTTGAGGCCCCTCCATGAGAACCTCTCCTGTATGGCCCTGTACGTCTTGGTGAACCCCTGATGACCTGAAAGTGGTGAGTCATGGCTTGCACGCAAAATCTTCTCCCTGAGCTGGGAGTTACCTGTTAAGTAAATCCTATCTCGGTAATAGATGACCTCATCCATCATCCGATACCTATCATCTGTCACCTATCCATCCAGCACCTTATGAGCAAAACGGTCCTTGGAATACTCCACCAACAACTGAGCTCTCCAATCTGCGTCAAGGCTCATCAAGGACAATGCTACTGGTCTCCGTGACAATGCGTCTGCCACTACATTGTTCTTCCACTTGACATACTCGATGTCAAAGTCATAGTCCTGGATTTTGCTGACCCACTTTTGTTGTCTCTCCTGCAACTATTTCTGCTCAAGGAAAAACCGGAGACAGTTGTGGTCAGTCCTAACCCGAAATCTGTTACCCACCAGGTACTGTCGAAACTTGGCCAACGCATGCATGATGGCCAGCATCTCTTTGTCATATATCAGGTATAGTCTCTCATGCGGCAGTCGCTTTCGACTCTCGAAAGCAATAGGATGGCCCCCCTGCATCAAAAATACTCCTAAAGCATCACATTGCAACACAAAGGGCTGCATGAAATCCGGAAAAGCCAACACTAGACAACTTCTCATCACCTCCTTAAGCCTGTCAAAGGCCCTCTGTGCAGCATCAATCTGTCCAAAAGCCCCCTTCTTGGTGAGGTCCGTGAGGGGTCCTGCAAGCTATGAAAATCTCGACAAAATTTTGGTAGTAGGTGCAGATGCCTACAAACCCTCGAAGTTCTGTCACATTCTTCGGTGTCGGCCAATCCCGGATGGCCCAGAATTCTCCTCATGGACTCTTACCCCGTTCACTCCAATGATATGCTCGAAGTAGAGCATCTTTGTAAGCCCAAAATCGCATTTGGATAGCTTACCATAGAAATGCTTCTCCGCCAAAATACGAAGTATAGCCTCAATATGTTGCAAGTGTTCCTCCCATGTGCGGCTATAGATGAGAGTGTCATCGAAGAATACCAGCACAAACTTCCTCAGTTGACCACGAAAGATGTGGTTCATACAAGACTGGAATGTGGTTGGAGCATTGGTTAACCCAAAAGGCATCACCAGGAACTCGAAGTGGCCATAGTGGCATCTGAACGCAGTCTTGGGGACATCCTAGTCCCGCACTTTGATCTGATGGTACCCTGACCTCAGATCTATCTTTCAGAAGAACTTCGCTCCCCTCAACTCATCCATCAACTCATCAATCCTGCGGATGGTTCTTCATGGTTTTCTTGTTGAGTGCCCTGTAGTTGATGCACATTTGCAATGTGCCATCCTTCTTCTTTACCAAGACCACTGAAGAAGCAAAAGGACTAGTACTGGGCCTGATGTGTCCCAATGCCAAGAGCTCATGTATGGCTTGCTCAATCTCATCCCTGTAGGCTTTGGGGTGTCTATATGGGGTGGTGATCACTGCCTAGATCCCCTGCTCCAGCTCAGTAGTATGCTCAAATCCCCTGTCTGGTGGCTGCCCTGGTGGTATGTCCCCAAAAACTGTGGAGTAACGGTCCAATATAGACTGTACATCGGGATGCACTGGCTGCCCTATAGCTCCCGCCTCTGAAATATGCAGCTCCACTGCCTACTCTACATCCCCCTCTCGGAAATTTTCCTCCATCCGATGTGTCGAGACTGTCTGGGGAGGGTATGTGTGCATGCCTCTGATCATCACATGCTTCCCACTCTTCTTGTCCGTCCACTCCATCTCCAATGTCTCCCAATCTGTAGTGACCTTACCAAGCATGATAAGCCACTGCACACCCAATACCACATTGGTATCTGGGATATCGATCACAAAGAAATGATCCGTCATGGTGTATGTCCCCATGGTCACTGCTAATGTTGGAACATATCGCATGCACTGCATGGTCCTGGCACCTGGAACAACATGGAGAACCCATCAAAACTCTTTGTCGGTATGCCTCTCCGCTGCACTAGCTGAGCATTAATGAAGTTATGGGTAGCCCTGCTATCCACCAACACTAAAACACGATGTCCCTAGACCGTGTCTTGGACTCTCAACGTCAAATACTTGGGAACTCCCTGCAAAGATGCAAGGACTCCTCCGGTGGGTGCAAACGTTGCTCCTCCTGCTGCTGGGCGAGGTGATGGTGGATGATCTCCTCCTGGTGCACCAGTGCTGGCATCTCCCTCCAACTCCTCATATGCCTCCTCTTCTCCCTCACTGTCGGAGAAGACCTCAATGTAATGTGCCTTCCCTGCAGCATAACGATGAACCGGTGCCCATGGCTCTTGGCAAGTGAAGCATAGCTTCCTCCGTCTCAAGTCTCTCCGGGTATCATCATCTAATGGCCCTCAACCCTGGTTCCCCCTCGGTGGTGGAGCTCTCATGTCTTTCCCCTTCTGCTGGAACACTGGTTTTGGGGGAAAAGGAGCTCTCGTCCTTAGTAGTGCATCCTGCAAGTCCCTAGTCCTCCCTACTGCATCCTGCAACTTAGCAGGCCTAGTGGATCTGACTAGTCCACGCAATGGTTCTGCCAACCCGTCAATAAACATATAAACCCTCTTGGCCATTGACAAGTCTGGCACCATCACTAAGAGTTTCAGGAACTCGGAGATGTAAATCTCTGCACTTCCTGACTACTTGAGCTTAGTTAGCTCAACAAAGTGTTCCTCCAAGTCCTTCCGGTCAAATCTCTCCACCAACCTTCGAGTGAACTCTGCATACGTTGTCACTCCTGCATGACCCAACATGGAAATCCCGTGGAGCCACCAGTCGTGGGCTTCCCCTTCAAGGTGCAGCATTGCCACCTTGATAGCCTCTACCTCTGCCATCTGGTTCAACTGAAAATAGATGTCTAGCTTCTCTACCCAAGCCTTAGTCGAACACTTTTATGATCCATCAAAGGTAGGCAAGAAAAATCTGCCCACGGTACATTGCAGGTCATTCCCTTGTGTGTACCCTCATCCTCTATTCTGGCTGCATCCTCTATTCTGGCTGCAGGGTTGGTCGTTGTTCTTCAACTGGCAAAACTCATTGAAGGTGAGGGCTTCTCCAAACTCTTGCCCATACGACTGATACTCTGCAAAATATTCCCCGTAATGAGCCACCTCCAGCGCCTGGGGTCCTCCTGAGGTCAAGAAATTGGACATAGTGGAACGTGGGGGAGTGCGTAGCACCACTTGCTGCACAGCGTTTTGCTCCAAAATATGGTGAGAAGTACCGGACCCTTCTCCGTTGTAAAACTACCTTGGAATCTCACGCTGTCTATTTTCTCCGACAATCTTCTGCCACATTTCCTCTATCTTCTTGGAAAGCTCCTATACAGATTTCAAGAGGAGGTTACCAAACTCCTTCCCGTCATCCATTTCATCTGCCATTGGTGCCTTCCCTTTGTCTTCCTTCTCTAGATTGATGTCCTCTTCTGCCGGTGTGATTTCGAGCCTACGCTCTTTGTCCCTGTGCCTCTGCCTCTGGTAAGCGATGAACTCTCTATCTTCGGGTGTCATAGAATGAATTCTCCACAGATTGAGCCAAGTCTATGAGCTTTGATACCATTGCAATATCCCAAATGGGAAATAAACAGCAATACAAAGCAACATAAACAAAAACTACAGCAAATAGAGACACACACAAAAAATACTGCAAATAATCTAGAATAGCTGAGCCATTTTATTATATTTCTGAAATGAGGAACAAATATAAAGTGTGCTCAGAATGATAGCACCTTGGCCTGCTCAAGGAAGGATGAAATGATCACTCCTCCCTCTATCAGAATCTCTGCTCTGCACTACTCCTCTACGCAATCGCTACTCCTCCTCTACGCAATCTTGCCGGAAATGTTGTTGCTGGTTGGAAAGGGACTGCAAGATGGGGTTTCTCTGCTGCTCGAAAAATTCTGAAACTCGGACACCGGTCTCTTCTTCAAAAACCCATAATAACCCACGAAGGAATTCCAGAAAGGCTGACCCCGGATATTCACCCTCTTGGGATGACTACACTCTCCTGCTAGGTACGCTGGTCTCTGTGATGAAAATACTGAAAGAAGGGCCTCCAACTCTCCAAGAAACTCAACTATGGAAGGGTTGATCCGCTCACATTCCTTCGAACTGAAATCTTGGGAAGTTTCTCCTCTCCCAGAGTTGCTCTCCTTTATGACTGCGTAATCCCCTGGAAGATTGCACTGCCCTGGAGGTGACTACGTAATCCTGTGGTTGAAACAATGAAGCTACTCTCCAAAAACTGGTGGAATGGCTCCTCTCCTGAGCGGGCACTCGAAGTCCTTCGAGGACAAGGTTGGGATCTCTGCTCAAAGACACCCTTGTGCTAAACAACACTGCAGACTCAGCGAAACAGCTTAAGCATGCTTTAGTCTTGATAGACAGAAAATCATAAGATGTAAGAATGAATCAGATAGGTTGCCTCCATCCCTTTTTATGCTTGTGAACCCCTACATTCCCTTGGGCCCACCTGTGCTGCGTCGTCCCTCTTGCCACGCTACGCCTTGTTGCGCTACCTCTCCCATGTTGCCACTGCGCTGTCTGGCCCCACGCTGCCACTGTGTTGTCCTAAGTGTCTCCTCTCCTGCGCTGTCACTTGGCCTCATGGGTCCCACTTCACCTTTTAATTATTTTGCCCAGTGACTTTAGGAAAGTTCTTTTATCCTAATGTTTTATTCATGGGTCCCCTCACCCCTTTATTTCCTACTAAATTTAAGAAAAACAAAATTTAACTAAAAGTGAATATTCCAATTAGTTGTCTGCTAATTGGAAATATTACACTTGGCAACCTCTTTCATCTCAGCTGCAGGCCTAAAGGCCACGAACCCTCCTTGCCTTAGACGGCAGGCCTAAGGCCCTTTTCTTGGGTGCCACGGGCTTCTAAGAGGCCTTTTCCTTTAGGCTGCATGCCCTTGGGTCCTTAATCCCTTTGCAACTGTCCTTTGAGGGCTTGATCCTTGGCTGCACTGCGCAACCCCCTGTTGGGCCTTGCTGCCCCTTCTCTAGCCCTTGTCTCTCCTTTTCCAGCCCTTCCCCTAGCCTTTTGTCTTGTCTATCTTTGTTTGGGTTATCATTTGAATATTTTTTGAGCTAATTCTCTGTGGTTGCAGCAAATAGTCCATTGGAGGAATTGTGGGCAAGTTTGCTAGTCATCTCCAAGGCCAAAAGGCTAAGTGGTTTGATTTCTCTAACCCTCATCTCCTCACTGATTTATTTACAGCTATCTGAACATTGCAATAACAGTGGCATTGGCATATAAAAGAGTCCAATTCATTGAATTTTGTGTCGGCAAAGTGATCTAGCATTTGGGCTATCTCATTTGCATCCTTGCATTCATAATTTGCTTCATAAAGTGCTCTCAATCAAAGTAGCTTACTGCTGTCATAACATTGGAAAAGAAGTGACATAAAAACTATCGTTGGTTTATGCTCTAGTTGCTCATTGTGGAAAGCATTGTTTACATTAAGTTGCTAAAGTGATATAACAATTGTGCTAATAAGAATACTAACATTGTGTTTTTTCTTGTGAGCTTCATTATCTCTAAAGTTTCAAGTTTGTACTTAATAAGCTCACTCTCTAAAGCACTTGGCATTCATCCTAAGATCTATTTGATTGGTTTATTGGATATTGGCATTCCATTAGAGAAAATTTCAGCCTAAAAGTGACCTCCTAAGGAAAAATAATAAAATAATAGTTAAAATAATAAAATAAGAGTTATGGATTTTGGAGGGAAAAGAAGAAAATTATTTTTTTTAATAGTATTTTTGGCTTATCTCCTTATAGGTTTACTCAAATTTCAAGTGTAGACACTCGGATGCGGAATTAAATTTTGCATCCAACGAGTATTCATCATGCATACTTTTGAGAAGACCCACATTGATAAAAATTGAAGATAGATTAAAAAAACGTGTTGAACTCACATTTTTAATGTATCTTCAATTTTTATCAGCGTGAGTCGTCTTAAAAGTATGCATGATGGGTACTCATTGGATGAACTTGAAATTTGAGTAAACCTATAAGGAGATAAGCCAAAAATACAATTAAAAAAAGTAGTTTTTCTTCTTTTCCCTCCAAAATTCATAACTCTTATTTTATTATTTTAACTATTATTTTATTATTTTTCCTTAGGAGGCCATTTTTAAAATGAAATTACCTCTTTTTAAATTTAAAGGATTTTGATTGGTTTATATATTATGACATGGAAATTACATGAAAATTTCATGGGAAATTTTAGGCTAAAATTTCCTCTAATGCTTCTCTCTTAATCACATTGAAGACCTAATTGCCATTGTGAAAATTGCTAATTGTTAATTGAGAAAATTGATAATCTTATTGCCTATCTCTTAAAGAGTTTTCTCATTAGTATCCTTTTCACTATTGCAATTATCTCAAAGTAATCATTGTGGATAAGTGCTCTAAGTTTTCTTATTGCCATTATTGTCATTAATTAACTGCCTATGGTTAAATTGGATCTCTGTTATGGATGGTAATCTCTATTTTTGACATATTGGTGAATCACTCTTAAGATCATCTATTTTGTTATTATTTTTGTACTTGAGCAATTATCTTGGTACATTGGTTACATGATACATCTTGTGGGCACTTTTGATATTGAGCACTTCATCTTGTGTAAGATTGTCCTTCATTTATTAAGTACTTTTGTGTGATAATTAAGGATTAATTAAGTACTTAACATAAACAATCTTAACTCAAGAAAACTCAATAATCTTGCATCGACATCTTAGAACTAGTCTTGCATTAATAATTTACCTCTAAGCATAAGCTTGATTGATAGAGAGATAGGAACACCCTTTCATCTTTGCTTGAGAAGTCTAGCCCTCTCCAGTGGTTAAAACAATGACCTTGCAGTCGATAGAGCCATAGTCTCTATAGTGCCGGAGGCATCAGATACATTTGATTTCAAGGAGAGGTATCATTAACCAAGCCTTTGCTTGCTTCACCTTGACTTCTCTCTGCCACTCACTTTAGGGACTAGGCTCAAAATAGATAATGATCAAGGGATACACTTGGTTAGGCATATAATTAAAATAAACCAAGATTCTTGTATAACACCTAGTTTGTAGGATTTGCATTTCATCTAGGATAGTCAAGCATTCATTAAGCAAGGATTGTTCATTTGGTCAATTGGTCTTACTATCGCTTGCCGCCTACACCTACCTACAGTTAGTGGGAAAAGCCTTCAACACCACAGGTGTGGTTGGTGGAAAGGAACTCAGAGAAAGGGTTGTCACCTATTTCCGACTCTCTTTGTTTAAGCTATCTCCTAGGTTAGCTAAGTGGGGTGGTCTCTAAAGGCAAACTAAATCAAAGATGTGAGGCTTCTAGGAGAATTTATTTAGAAGGAATTACTTATCAGAGATGACACAATTCCAAAATGTAAACAAGCATATAAGTATATGAGCAATATTCAATGATGTGTTCAAAATATAGACCAGTGTTTTAAAGTAAATGACAAGTGCTTGCTCAAAAATGAAATTCAAGATACAATAACAATAATCCCACAAAGGAAGTGTTAGACCAAGGTTAACATATAAACATCACTTGCAATAAATGAAAAAGTACTTGTAAGAGAGTGCTCAAGCAACAAAGGATAGTGACGTTAAATATTCATGAGCTAAATAACCACCAAAGTAACAAGTACATGAGATATCAAAATTGCGAGTAAAGTTGTGATGAGAAGGTGCTCTTGGTTTATTTTATTAATAGAATTCTAAAACTATTTTCAATTTCACTCCTGTCCCCAGACCTCACCCTCGCCCGAAATCCGGGTCTCACAGTGAGGAGTCAATAGGGGTGGAAGGTCCCTAATGTCTATACAACCAACTTAAGTTGGACGTTAATTTTTAGAGATGCAAATCTAATTTAGTATGCAAAGTGAAATGCCTAAATGGAAATGCTCTTAGTAAGATTGTTCCACAAGATCACTTTATATATTTTCTCAAGTAAACATAAGATGCATAAGCTTCAAGAACATTTAAAATTGTGATGAATCAATTAAAAGCTTGATGCTTATGAACAATTAATTTGCATGTAAAGTAAATTGCAATGGTTTTAAAAATGAAATTGAGATTTGTGCTCACAATAGCTTTGCAAAAGGAACTTTAAACTTGAGGAAATTAGCTTGACATGAAAGTAAGTGACTGCTTTGAAATGCAAACTTTGTCAAGTACACAATGCTTCAATGCTCTTAAAATGGAAATGTGGCTTGAGATTTGTGAAGCAAACTTTAGGAAAAAGAAATGTGATTTGTGTTACTCCCCAATTAGAGCATGCATATGTGATGTGAAAGAAAATGGAAATGTCAAAACCACTAAGTCAATCCATCTACAAATTCTCTCCTTTGAAATGGAGAGATAAGGATACCAATGGGTAAAACCCATGCTCCCACAACAAAAACAGAAATTTTTATTAATTTTACAAGAAGGAAATGACCATGAGGCCTTTTCTAAACCAAGGAAAGTCTTTACAAATAAATATTGAAACCAGACTTTTTCTCGATGAGAATTTCTAAAAAAAACTCAAAAGAATTCAGACTTTACAACAGGAGAAGAGAAGCTAAGCCTCTTCTATGCCCACAACCAAAGAAGAGAGAGAGTTATCTTCCTCATTTGAAATTCAGAGCCCAAAGGTCCTGCAACAACTTGTTAGTAATTTCTTGTAGTTGTCCACTCAAGCTGTCACAAGAAAAATTTCGGAAAGAGGGCTACAAAACCAATCAAATATTAGACAGATAAAATTACAAAATATTGCACAACAATTGACAAAGGGCTAAGCCAAAGAGTTTGAGTAAACTCTCCTCTTTGCTTAGTCATTTTCAAACTCTTAAATAGCAAATGAAAGCAATTAAGTATAATGTTTTAAAAGATATTCAAATTTAAAAGTATTCGGCTTGTATACAAGCTATGTCCCAAAACCCCTGCAAAACCACTCTGTAAGATAAGACTATGAAGGTTCAAAGAACAAATGAGAGCTCCTTTGAGAATGTATCAAGAGTGGGTGGGTCTCTCCAAAGACTTTCCCCGACACTTGATTCTTTGATCCCAACAAGATGTTCCCTTTACAAAACTTCAATCAAGAATTAGCTCCATATAGATCTAACAATAAACAATGATAAGAAACTCTAGAGATTTATTTGAAACCAACTAGAGCATTCTATACCTAGAGCATACTCCAAAATCAAATGTCACTGTAAGATAGCTCTACATTAACAAATCTACAAGATCATATGGAAACAAATTAGATCAAAGCATGAGTAAAAGGAATTATACCAATGATCAACAATTCATCACACTCCAAAAGGAAGAACACCTCATGGATGAAACCCCAAAGTCTTTATTGATATTTCTGAAAGTGTACAAGGCAACATCGCTTCCGCAAGCACAATAGCTAGAAAACAATGATTACAATGAGAGCCCAAGGCTCAATTTATACAAAAACTGGATAAGATCTCAATGAGGAACCTCATGACAAGTGGAGAGGTGAAGATAATCACAATGCAAAAACGAATTTTCAAGTGGTTGTAAGAACTACTATAGATATCTTTACTTAACTGTGCATTGTTCCCTTTTCAAGCCAACAAACTATCCTCTGTGTATTCTCCAAAATATAGACTGTAGTGGACTGCCTCTCAATTGGTTGCATATGGCTAAGAACTAGGATTGCGTATAGTCTCAAGAACTGCCAATAAACCAACGGAGGAAAAGTGTTTAATAGGAGAAAAATCTCCCACAAATCTGAGACTTCGTAGAACTATGTGTATTGGTTAAGGTGAATGGAATAAAGTGGAGATAATTTTGTGTGTTAACTAAACCATCTGATATGCATTGAGATCCTTTTGTTGGCAGTAGACATGTGATAAAAAACGTTGACCATTGGTTGCTTCCAGTGGAGTCTTCACTGTCCAGCGTGGTATTAGCATGTGCGTATTGCTGAATTGAACTGTTGTTGGCTGGAGATGAGTGCCAAAGTGGGATTTTCAAACCGAACTGAGTGTACGTAGAGGCTGGAAATGTAATATGTGAAACTTTAATGATAAACCTTTGATTTATTGCAGCGTATCTATCTCCTCAAAAATCTGCTGTGTAATATCATGTTGCTGCGTTGGAGTTTCCCTTTGCGTGGAACCTTCTTTAGTGGCATGTGTATAAATCTTCATAACTATGTGTATACCATGTAAGGTGGGTCCATTCCCCATTTACTTTATTAAAGCTTTATAATATGCCATTCTCATTTGAATTAAATCATACTTGACTTTTGGCCATACGTAACACTTCAAATTTTCCTTTTTAACTTCAACGTGGAACCTTTTGATTTCCTTTGATTTGCATTTGGAACTTTGACTTGGTATTTCCTCCATGTGGTGGGCCCCACATGGATGCCACATTATCTTTGACCTTCCCTGGAATTGCCACGTCACTTGGTTGACTTATTTTGACTTTGAAATTTTTTATGAATTTTTCCAATTATTCAATTTTTTTAAATTTTTACTCATTTTTTCCACCGACATTAGAAAAAATGGATTTTGAGGGAGTATACGTTGTCTTTTGACCTCCAAAGTGGGTCCTAAGATAATGCTTGGTCTTTGAGGATGAATTTCGGCTGGTCACACGTCCCAGTAATTTCCTAAGGCCACTTATTTACATCATTACATAGAAATTAATTAAAAAATTCCGTTTTGCGGGAAATTTTTAATTATTAAAAAATCCTACTTAGACCTAGTCAAATTCCACGAAATTTCAGAGATGACCTAGCATGGTAATATACATTGACTCTAGACACTAAGATGTGTAAGGGGCTCAACCTTCAAGCCATCACCCTGGCTTTGGGGTAATGCAATGAGTGAAAAGACCTAGAAAATTATTCGCCGCTAAAAAGAAGGAATAATTAGCCAAGTAAAAAAAACACGCCAAGGTGTACTCACTTGTTGATCGAGTCCCAACATCCTAGGCCTATTACATGGCTTTATTCATCATGCTATTAACATTTATACAATATCCCCGTAGGGCTACGAAATCTGAGAACTGAAGAAGAAAATGATAAGAAGAAGTAGAGTTTTAAAAACTCTATTGAACAGATGATATCTGATGGCACACGTGTCCTCTGATTCATCCTTGGGTATGGAGTCTTCACATTATCATCAAGTGCCACTCCAGTGGTCAACATTTGGCTCCATATGGGGATGCATGCTAGATATGAAATGATAGTGTGCAAGAACCTGGAATCTGCATCCAACGACCAAACATATATATTAGCAGTATCCATTCAAAATAACATCAAATAAAATCAAGTATAGAAATATAAATTTATTCTAGGAAACATAAATAATACTTTATTCATGAAAGAAATCTATTTAAACAAAATTGACTAGGGATAAGGTTAGGAATATGATACAAAAAGATGCCCTATGGCATCAGACGTCTTCGGTGAAATCCATCTTGAGAACCTATCTACTCATAGGTAAAACCATAGGCTCCTTCTCTGATGTGCCTCGTCCAATTCTGACTATCTTGCGACTATGACTTGCCTCACTGTTAACCTGTTTGTGGCCATCAGATACACCAAACTTCTTCCTTTTCCTTTTTCGACGTTTGATGCATTGAGGTTTGATCCTGCTCAAAACTGGAGGCTCATTTTTTATATCCTTTTTCTTTTTTCATTTTTTTCTTTTCTTCTTGGTTAGTTGCGATTGCGATGATGATGCAATTACTGTCAATGCTACAACTCTGTCTTGAAAATGCTTTGATGGAAGATTTGAAGTACCCAAGCCTTTTGAGCTATGCCTAATATCTTCATTTTGAATCCGCTCTACTAGGGGGGGGAAGAAAATTTGTCAACACAACATCACTTTCTATCTGGCATGATCTATAGATAATCTCATTGTTGGATTTCGTTGGATCCTCAACATGATATCTTTCTCTAACTCTCGATCAAGTCTGACAAAGTTATTATCTGGCATGGGGATGGTGGCATATGACAAGTCCATTTGAAGGCTACCACCTAAATTTGATGCCCATTTTCTTGATAGGATCATTCCCCATGAATCAGGAACATTTATCACAACAATATCCATAGTCATTATTCTGTCTGGGTATGTAGCTAGGAAAACCTGTAAATCTTTAATTATCCCACACACTTCAATTCTTTTAGAATCCATTGAACATATGTTGTGATAGGGCCTAGATACCCTTAAATTCAGTTGCTCCATGACTTTCTTGGTCATGACATTTGATGAAGCCCTTGAATCAAGCATGCAGTTGTGTAAAAGACGATCATTCACTATCAAAGAAACATAAAATGGTAGATGATCTTCATTCCCCACATAACAGTTCATACTTTTCAATACAATTTCTTCATCTTCTTGTTCATTATTAGGCTTTTCTTTCCTTTGAGTAACTTCAATTGCACTTAGTAACTTGGCCCTTTGAGATGGTATCTTTAAAAGCTCTGTTACTGGGATAGAAACCTTTGCATTATTCACCCAATTTCCCAAGTCAAAATTTAATTCTGAAGTAGGAGGAGAAAAATTTCTGTGATTATTCCGGTCTTGAATATCCCTTCTCTGATAAGTCATCCCTTTGTGTTTTGCCATAGCAAGAATTTGTCCAGATGTAGGCTTTTCCCCAAAAATCTTAGTGACTTTGTCAAAATTTGCAATCATATTATCAACCCCCAGATTATTAGGACTATGGTCAATCTCTTGATTTCTTTCAATGGTGTATATTTGATCTTCCATGGAGAACATATTGATTTGACCACTAGTTCCTACATGTTCATCTCCCAACATGCTACCTTCCATAATTCTCTTTACATATGGGCATGTGGCTTCTTCATGGAACTCATTACATGGCCTACAAAAAGGGGGAATTTGATCTACCATGTTGGTGGATTCCGATGGATTTGGGGGCCTATAATCTTGTTGAGGGCCTTTATTTTTTTGCCATCCATTATTTAGCCTAGGTTGGAATCTCTGCACTTGCGATCTTTCCATGGCCACCAACCTACTTTGCATGGATTGCATTTCTTTAGTGTGGTTTGCTTCCATGCTCTTGATGAGTTGAGTTAATTCCTTAACAGGATCATGGGTAGCATCTTCCTTGGCCTTGCCTTTGGAATCATTTGATTTCGATGGCCCTCTAGTGGAACCAGGAATCTTAGATTTTCCTGATTGCTTTCTGGCCCTCTCTATTTTCAAGGCTTCAGTTTGAGCTACACCCAAAGTTGCAGGCTCCTTTCTTCTCAACTCATAAGCAATGTCAACACCAAAATAATCCAGATAGGAACATAAGAGAAATTCATCAGGAGGTTTAACAGTAGTAGGCATGCTTTTAAACAATTCATTGAATCTCTTGTTAAACTCCTCCATGGTTTCATTCTCATTCTTCTTCATGATGCTAATGGCACTGATCAGATGACTATTCTCTCTTCTCTCTCCATACTTTACCATGAAAGCATTAACAATTGTTTGTAAAGAATCATACGAGTTAGCAGGTTGCTCAGTGAACCAATCAAGAGCATCCTCTTCTAAAGAGAGAACAAAAAGCCTCATCTTTACATCCTCATAGTTAGCAATGTTACACCACTTAAAGATGCAAATATTAAAGCTCTTCACATGTGATGCAGTGCTAATGGCATTGAAGGCAACCTTTCAATAGCCTTGTCAGGGATATTGTGAGGATAGCCATTAATGTTATTAAAGTTACAAGGAGCAAAAAGATCATTCATGATGTTAGACTCAACTTGTTCTTGAAACAACAAATGAATGTCAGAAATAGCCTCTTGCCCAAGACTAGCAAGAGCTCTACTATGAGAAAGTCTATTTAACCTCTCTCTAAAAACCCTTTCAGGATCATGAGAGGGGCTAACTAGACCACTTGAATTTCTCCTAGTAGAGACTTGCAAAATTAGGATCCAGTGGAGTCACCACTTGAGCAAGAATCTAAATCTAAATTCAAATATGCCAAAACTAAAAGTTAGTCGTTTTCCCAAGCACAAGAAGACTTGTCCCCGGCAACGGCGCCAAAAATATTATCGCTTGCCGCCTACACTTACCTACAGTTAGTGGGAAAAGCCTTCAACCCCACAAGTGTGGTTGGTGGAAAGGAACTCAGAGAAGGGGTTGTCACCTATTCTTGACTCTCTCTGTTTAAGCTATCTCCTAGGTTAGGTAAGGGGGGTAGTCCCTAAAGGCAAACTAAATCAAAGATATGAGGCTTCTAAGAGAATTTATTTAGAAGGAATTACTTATCAAAGATGACTCAATTCCAAGATGTAAACAAGCATATAAATATATGAGCAATATTCAATGATATGTTCAAAATATAGACCAGTGCTTTAAGTAAATGACAAGTGCTTGCTCAAAAATGAAATTCAAGATACAATGACAATAATACCACAAAGGAAGTGTTAGACCAAGATTAACATATAAGCATCACTTGCAATAAATGAAAAGGTACTTGTAAGAGAGTGCTCAAGTAACAAAAGATAGTGACGTTAAATATTCATGGGCTAAATAACCACCAAAGTAACAAGTACATGAGATATCAAAATTGCGAGTAAAGTTGTGATGAGAAGGTGCTCTTGGTTTATTTAATTAATAGAATTCTAAAACTATTTTCAATTTGACTCCTGTCCCCAGACCTCACTCTCGCTCGAAATCCAGGTCTCACAGTGAGGAGTCAATAGGGGTGGAGGGTCCCTAATGTCTATACAACCAACTTAAGTTGGAGGTTAATTTTTAGAGATGCAAGTCTAATTTAGTATGCAAAGTGAAATGCCTAAATGGAAATGCTCTTAGTAAGATTGTTCCACAAGATCACTTTATATATTTTCTCAAGTAAACATAAGATAGCCAAGAGCCTCAGAGATGATGAATGGGGAATCTACAACTATAAAAAGTAAAACTGCTTTGCTCAGAAGATTCTCTTTGGCAATGATTTTTTTTTTTTTTTTTTTAAGGGTGGCCGGAATCAATTGCTCTAATATATAAGGAAAAGCTTTAAACAGAGAAATCAGAACCATACCTCAGCAACAATAAGAATCAACAAGTCATGACAATTGTATTCTCAGACTTTGTGCTTGTCTAGTGACTCACAATCTAAAAATTTGCATGGTTAGAAATAGATCTTGTTATCTTTTTCAGCCCTTTAGGGCTTGATGTCTTGCATTTTAGGGCTGTTATGTGCAAAAAATATTTCAGAAATAGTTAGCTATTAAAACACAAGTTCAACTTGTATTTTTAGCCCTATGTCATTGATCTCTACATGACAAAGGGCTGATTTGTTTGCTACTATAATAACTTGATATATTGCTGAATATTGCCATCACAATTTTTACACCAGTCATTTGTTTTTTTTGTTTTTCTTTTGATAGTGTTTGGGGTACCCTATTGACGTATCTTGACTTGCTAGATATCATAAATTTGTGAAATTTTAATTATTGTTAAAGTTGGCTGACTATTATTCTCCTATCAATTGATTATTTGTCTTCTGCAAATTATTTGCGGCAAATTCTGAATAAAACACTATTGCGACTCCACAGAAAAATAAATAACCACAAGGACTCAGAAAATTATAGCACACATACACACAAATAATGAACACCAAATTTTCGGACAAATGTCCCTAGAAAAACTTCGAAGGGAAAACCAATTCTCCATATGAGAGTTTTAGTATTGATTCTTCAGCAAAATTTAGAATTCCAGTCTGCTTGCCTCTCACTGGCAAAGATCTGGAAAATATTATCTCCACTGGAAAAATCGATTTGGAAACCCAAGTTCCAATCTGAGCCTTCTTCTTCCAGCTTGGATGCTTGACATACACTTTCCTTTCGATAAAGTATACATCATATCCCTTGTCCTGCAATTGAGACACTGAAAGCAAATTCATTCCCATACCTGGCACATGCAGCACATTAGTGGCTCGGACACTGTCTCTTGCTTCTGTCTGAAATGCTATGGTCCCTTTTCCTATAGGGGTACACTTTGTCTTGTTTCCCATAGTAATTTGGAAGTCCATCCGTTCTTCTTGATGGCTGGAGAAATGATCTCTTTCTCCAGTCATATGGGTTGAAGCCCCGCCATCAATATACCAATCATCTAATGATGCAGAGCTAGATAAACACGCACATCCCTTTTCCAACCTAGAGGCCAACTCTAAAATAACTCGATCGTCCAACTTCTTCGTGCTTTTCCTTTTTCGAGCAACTTCTGTAGAAGGAATGCGTAAGCCCCCAGGAGTACGATTTGCTGCTAGAGCAGCACCACTAGTTCCCTTTAGCATAGACCCTCCTGCTTTCTTGCCCAACCTTGCTTTGATACCATGTGAAAATTTCAACTTGAAATTCTACTGCAATATCTGATATTATTCAGAAGTTATTTACAGAAATATCTTCAATAAATATCTTCAATAAATTTAAATGCAGACTTCACCAGACAATTACTGAGCAAAATTATAAGGAAATACTAGCACAAGAATAACAGATTTTTGGACAATTGTCCCCGGAAAAACTCAATGCAGGAAATCGGTGCAGTAAATGAGGGTTTCTATTATTTTTCAGCAAAAATCTTCTTGTACAATTTACAATCAGCACTCATGAAGAGAAATTGTCTATGATAACACTGGAGAAATTTCTCACAAAATTTTCTGATGAGAAATGACCTCAGAAGAACTCTCCTGGGCCTCCTGCATCACCACAGCGCTGGCTTTGCATGGGCACTACGCAAAACTGCATCACCCCTCTGCGATGTTCCCTTCCTGCCTCTGTGTTGTCTCTTCCTTGCACTGCGTCATCTGCTCCTGCACCCCGGATTGATGTTGAACCCTCTTTGTCTCTCCTCCACCTACAATTCTCCCTCCGGATCGATTTTCTCTTTCCGAACTTCAGCCACTGAGAAAATCAATTTACTTGGGAAACTGAGTATTTGCACTTGTGTGCCTTCCAAGCAACCCTCAAGCCTTCCTTTATAGTCTTCTCGTTTTGACATCAACGGTCGACATTAGACCTCTAATCAATAGCTAAGATTATAACTTGACTTGTTCCATGTTCTTTAGAAGATTCACACTCTGTTTTATTAATACCCTTTAATTATTTAATTTCCCTAAGTTTAGATTTAGGGTCTCCATTAAAATAATTAATTATTTTAATAAAACATATTCCAAGTGGAATTTTCACAAACGATTTCTGGATTCTCTGGAATACATGTGCCTAAGCCTCTCCACAAATTTTGAGACTTAGAGCACTTCCGATGCTACCAAAAATCAACAGGGAACCCATCATTATCATGCCAAAGCCTACAATCGATGGATGGGGGCCAACCTCCAAGGATAAAGACAACCAACTGCCCATTGTAGGAATGATTTCCTCAGTCGTCTGGTTTATGATTGTTGTTTGGATTGTGTGGGCCAGTTGGCCTAGGATTACATATTTAACACTTATTCATTAGTTGTACTCCATTGTTAATCCTATAAGAAATTTTTGTGCTATGAGATGTTAGCTGTACTCCACTGTTAATCCTATAAGAAATTTTTGTGCTATGAGATGACGCAATTTTGTCTTCTAGACTCTAGAGGATTTTAGCTTGTGGTGGTTGTCTGTTTGGCCCCATTTTTTAATCTAGTGCCTGGTATATACATATTACGTTTTTCTTAATTGTCAAAGGAAGCATTTTATTTATTAAAAAAAAGGTTTTGAATCATTGTTCCTCAAGTATTTTACCTTTGCCAAAGGTCATAAACCTGTACACAGAAAAATCCAAAATTCTTCTTTGTGTGTGAGAAATGTAAGTGTGAAACTGATCTCCACTTCACAATTTTCAGGTCTTCTTTTGCAACGTTGCATTTATTTAGTAGATTATTTTTTCTTGTGTAATGTCAAGTGCTTTCCATAGAGTATATGTTATTTTTTGTGGTTGAGTATCTCAAATTTCAATTGTGCGAGATCATATTTGTTCCAGTTGCTGAGGAGAACCTGTTAAAACTTGACGAACCAGATTTGGTAAGTTCTGTTAAAATGCAGCACAAGTTTCTATCTATATTCTTGTTGCTTCTTAAACATGTAACAAAAGTCTTCCAAATTTAAGTGTAAAGGCGTCTTCGTATGTCATTGATGAATTTTAGGTGGGTAGATATGAGAGTTTGAGGGATATTGGCACTACTTCAGGCAAATTTGTATCTTTGCTATGTAGCTAGACTGCAGTAGACAATGACGATTTTTTACTTGTGCAGGACCGATTTGATCATCCTTACATATTTCTCTTGTTTTATGGAATGGATGCTGCTGGAGACTTCATCCCCATAAAACAGTTGCGTGAGAAGTATAACAGGCTACGACATGAAGTGCCCGGGGAGTATGATGGTAATGATGTTGATAGTAACAAAGGTACCTAATAGTTGGGCAGATAAAATGCAAAAGGAGCAGGTTTTAATTAGGTTTGCAAAATGATTTCAGACCTCTCAAGTTATATGCTTACTAGCTTGCTTACACATTAATCTCCTTTGCGTGATGGAACCTACTACCTACCAGGATACCTGTATATTCAACTATATTGAGCTGGGTGAGCCTGTTTCTATCCATCCAGTTGCTTGTAAATATTTATGGGAAGCAATGCCCAGAGCTCTACTGATATTTTAAAAATGTTAAAATTATTCTTGAGATATGTTACATTGTACCACCCAACATTATTCATGATATGTTCATAAATGTATGCTCATTCCGAAATATCAGACAGAAACTTTGACTGTCTTTTGAACTGGTTTTCATGTCAACAAGGGACCGAAAGAAAATATAAAACACTTCTTCTGAATGCATATGCTAGAAATTATTTAATTTTATTTGCATAGTCACCAGCAACTGTAGCTCAATAACTTTAATGTGTGTCCTTGAGAAAATTACAGCTTAATATATATGATAGAATAATCTTCAATATTCGCACGTTATTTTAAGATATATTATTGCAAATATACTATAAATTTAATTGAAGCTATCTTTTAGAAAGTGTTAAAATAGTTTATGGACAATTATACTGGCATGACAACGAAGGTTTCATTGGATTTATGTGTTCATTTTCAGCGCCAATGGCAATGAATTTAAAGATGTAGCTATAGGGCTTCTTGGGATAAAAAGGTCGTAGGTCAACCAATGTATATACAGATTCCAAATATACTTGATTTGCCAGTACTGAAATATTTTGCTTTAACAAGAGGCTGTCACTTGTGGATGTGCAAGGCGTGGGGGCCAGGGTAAGTTAGCAAGAAGGGCATATGGCTTTGGGTTAAGGTCTGAATATTACTTCAATAATGGTAAGCCTAACTTTTGAATCAAAATCTGGATATTTCTTCAATAATGGTGGCTTAGCATTTGAGCATGTACTGTTGATTCCTTGTTCTATTATATGGTGAAACTCCTAAACCCACCTTTACACGTCTGGTCAACAGAGGTTATTCAACAAATTGCTAAATACCCTTGGAGCGTCTATGTTAGAGATTGATTTTCTTGTCCTTGTGGCAATTAGCATTCGATGCAACCTATTGAAACTCTGGGAAATCGTTAGACGTAGGCTTTGTTGGATACCTTGATTGAGGGGACAGAAAAAGTTATAGTTTAAATGTTTTTATGAATTTATTTATTTTCGACCACTTAAAATAATGTGAAGGGAAATTAGTTATTTTAACATAAAGTACAGCAAGAATCATTTTGGAGTGATAAATTGCAGATATCAAATATAGTATTGGACAATTGAGTTACAAAGATATTCAAGGGTGTTCAATTCTTTTTTGATATAATGCTTGGCTTTGTATTACTGAATCAAAATGATATATACGATTTTTTTACATGCTATTGGCCGCCCAGATGGGAAGCTAGTCCAATGACATAAGTTTAGCTTCTTAAGATTGCATATGTTTTTCCTGACTAACTTGTCCAGCAAAATAAAAGGATGACTAGAACTACTATGCATACCATTACAAATTGATGGCTTTGCCCCTACGAGCCATTTAAACTAGAACAATAAGTTTCCAACTGCTCCATAGCTAATTTAACGCTTTACAGAGAACAATAGTATGACAAAAGGCTAACCAAGTGTCTGTGTCCTTTATGGGCCTTCGAGCCGGAAGGCTGAGCGCGATCCCTATGGTTGGTAGCTCTGAGCAAGGATGGAGTTATGATTGCCCACCAACCATCGTTGCTGACCCAGACCATTGGAGCACTATAGTGTACTGCCGCGTGGAGCTTTAAAACCTTGGCTGATTTCACTATAGAGAGATTGCCCAGATTCCCTGGAAGGGCTTCTGTATGATGCCCGAAAATGGTATGTCATATACTTCCAAAAAGTGTTGACCTGACTCAAATGAGAAGCCTATTAAAGTAATTTGGACCTAGTTGTTGTTGATTGTGGTCCAGGAAGGACTTCCACATTGCGCAATGAGATGTTATGCCTTGCACGTCCACATAACCCCAACCTGATCCCATGGGGAGACCAATTGAAGAAGATAGGAACCAATTTTTTCTGATTGCAATCTAAGGTTGCTCATGAGCCGTGAATTGGCTCTTGTATACCATGGAGGGGAGTTCGATAGTCGAGGTCGAGATTGAACTCTTAGCCTCATTGAGCATGCCTGAATTGCTCCAATTGAGCTCTGTTACACTTCTCCAATTGCACAAACTCCCACTGAATTTCTCAACATACAGATTAGTAAGGAGATAGATAGACCAGACCGAGACTTGCCCCTTTGTAGCTATAACTTGTAAATGATAAGAAAACAAAGGATGTTTTGGGAAGGACACATGAATATGGTAATCCCAGGGGGCCATTGAAGATGCCAAAACCATCTTGCAAGCATTGGAGGTTGGGGATGGCTGAGAGTCCAGCCAATTGCTACAAAAACATTCCACCTCCGAGACAACCACAATATACTCAAGAATGGGCCAATTGTCGAATGCAAAGAGAGGAGCAACATCAAAGACATATTTTCTCTGCATTGATACCACCAAACACATTTTATGTTGAGACGAATGGCCTCTGATGGAGGTGGCAGTGGATGGAAATAGACTTGAGGGAGTCGATGCCACCCTTGTCTTGCATAACAATAAACCACTGCAAGTCATAATGAGAAACCATTATTATCCCGTAAGGCGAGTTAATTGTGAAGTTCAACGACCAAGATTTTATCGGGGCATGCATAATATGAAGGTTAATCCAAGCATGTCGGAAGGTTGACAACATGGCGAGATGTCCAATGATTTCCTTTGGACTTGAATGCATGCTGACATTTGTCAGCGATGGGCACCTGCAGTGGGGGAGAAATCCTGAAATGAAGTGTTGAGGTAGGCACATTGTAATGGAGCATGAATTTGTTGAGACCATTGCGCATCTAATGGAGGGCTCTCTGAGTCCAGGGCGTAGTTTGTCAGGTTGTCTGCAAGTTTGTTACCAGATCTGTGTATATGGGCCAACAAGGGAGCTTGAAGATGATTGAGCAAGGAAGCTACCTTGGATAGGTGAGCTTCTATGCCCCAACTGTTAGAAATTTTTGAGAGAGATGATCCACATTGTATTTTCTTCACTATCGATATGATGAGTAGAGAGGCGCCTTTAATGAGGAACTAGTGGTAGCCATTTCTGAATGTTATGCATAGACCATATTTTAAGCTCCATAATTCAACTTCGTTATTAGTAATGAAACCCAACTTACCTACAAATATGTGGACAATTTGACCAGATTAGTTCTTGAAGACACCTCCATAACTAGTTGGACTAGGGTTGCCCCTGGAGGCGCCATCAAATTTCAGCGTAATGAAACCTTGTGGTGGGGGAGACCAGGAGGGAATGCCAAGGAAAGGTGGATGAGAAGTGTTGTGTGGGAGGGAGGGAATATCAAGGCAAGGTGAATGAGAAGTCTTGTGTGGGAGGGAGGGAAAATAGCTTAGTCCAAATCGTCTTATGATGCTCTGATCTTTTGGTGGGCCCTCCCAATCTTGTGTAGTCCATTGTGAGGAGGCAATTGTCTCTTAGAGTTGCGAAAGGATAAGGTTCCAGATAATGTCCAAGGAGGCAAATGAGTTTTTAAAAATTCTAGAGTTTCTGTCTTTCCAAACATTTCAGGTGAGAAAGTCAGGGATGAGAATCCATGCTCTATTCAAAACAATACTTTTAAAGGGTGAGTTTGTCCAATCTTCCAAGGAGGCATTGATTGACTAAGAGGGTTGTCTTGGACGTTGGAAGAAGAAAGGTATCTTGTCCGAGAGTTTGGAAGCGAGAGAGCAGGTAAGCAATAGGTGTAAGTTCCTTTTCCTAGTTCATGCATAGTGGGCATATTGATGGGACCATGAAAACTCTTCTTTGAAGTTTATACCATGTTAGAGTTTTGTTCTTTAGGAGAAACCATAGGAAAAGTGTTGTTTTCGGCCAGTGACTCATTTTCCAAAGGTGCTTCTAAGTAAGATTGGTATTAATAGGTTGAGCTTGGGTTAGGATGCGAAAAGCTTCTTTGAGATTGAAATTTCCAGAAGTTCCATAGCCCCAACACAATACATCATTAGCAGTATTCATTGTCATGTTTCTAGTTTATAGGATTGGTGACAAAAGCTATTACTCCTCCTTGTGAGTATTAGCATATTCTAGATCATGAATTTTCCACTTTCTCCATGTAGAACCAGAGGGATGGTTGTGCCAATATTGAGCCACCACAAAAAGCCCTTGCTGATTAAACTTCTCTTGAAGTTGCTGCAAATTGGGAAGGGATGAGATTTTGGGCCATTGATTCCAAGAGTTGTCTCATAGAAGAGTAGTTCCTCCATTTCTAATTTTCCAGAAACAATGATCATGGATTAGATTTGTGTTTTTCCATGTTGCATTCCAAATGTGTGAGCCTTTAATGTCTATCGTCATTCTGTTGCTGCAAGGAGTGAACACCTTGGGCATTCTTATTTGTCCACATTTGACATCGTAATGTTGAAGGGTGTTTTAGCCTTTTCCCCCAATTTTTGGCACTGAAAGCTTTACTGAGGGTCTCTAGATCACACAAACCTAATTGATCTAGGTGGATATTGGTGGCCACCCACCTATTCCACTTGGGGCCCCACCATTGTCTCTTTTAGTTTTTTTGTTTCGGCACAACTTACTATTTTTGACAGTTTTTCGGGTCCTGAATTTCCGGAGCCATTTTGAGGCTCTAAAAGACGTTTTTTGGGAAAATCGAGAGCAGTCGAGCCTATCTTTCTTGCACCAAAAACTGTACTCGGATAGATCTTTCTAACAAGCTATTGAGCGTGTCAAACAGAGATCGTATTCCAAAGTTACGTCCCTGAGAAGTTGAAACACCAATTTACCCAACGGGGCCCATAGTTTTGGCGCTTCATCTCCTAGGCTTAGGGTTTTGGATGTTTAGGGTTTTCCATTGTTTCTAAATAATAAATAGGCCCTCAAGCCTCATTGTAACTCAGTTCAAAGGCCTGTAGCCGCCACATCTCTTCTCAGAGATAAGCTACCAGTGCCCTAGCTATTTTATTTCTATTTTGTCTGTAAACAAATTTCAGTTCTTTGATATTAATGAAATGAAGTGTTATTTTCGCTGCATATTTGTATTTATGGTTACATGTGTATTTTGTTGCGTTCCTACATAAATCTAGATCAGTGGTATCAGAGCGGTATGCTTTTTCTCGATCCTTCTTTGCATGTCCCCAATGAGGTTGGGGTATAAGGAGTTGGGGCTCAGTTTGATTGAACCTTTGCAAGATCAGCCTCGCAAACCCCGATGGCCGCCCATGGGGGACGAAAAGAAATATGAGGGAGCAGGAGATCCTATCAAAATATTGCTCGAGGAGGCCCTCGAAAAACAAAGGAACATGATGATGGATAACTTTGCCCAGATCCTTCAACAACTGCCCGCCGGTGGCGCATCTGCATCCAACAGCCACTTTGGAGGTGCGACTCCCTTTAAGGTACAAGTAAACTTTGACATTCCGATATTTGAGGGTCAAATAGATGCAGATGTCATAGATAGATTGTTGAATCTATTAGAAGGATATTTCTCGGTCCATGACTTTTCCGACTGGGAGTAGATTATTTTTGCACTCCTCAAAGCTACCTCCCATGTCAAGGACTGGTGGGAAACCTACTGTGAGAAAAAGGATGAGACAAAACCCTCTCTTTTCTCAGTCGTCCCCACTTGGAATTCTTTCTGAGATGCCATGAAGGAACAATACTATCCCGTGGGGAGCTATGAGGACAAGTACATACAATGGACCACGCTGCGGCAACAAAGGGATCATGATGTGCATGAGCTAACGAATCTATTCCATACCCTGCGCACAAAGTTGGGTATCAAAGATTCGGAGAAACATTTGGTGCTAAAATATCACAGTTGTCTACACAGATACATTCAGGAGGAAATGGAGCTCCTCGACATCTCCTCGCTTGGTACAACATACCGATGTGTTGCCAAGATTGAGCAGAAATTTAAGCAGAAGAAGCGAGGCTTTAGATCTGCGAATCAAAAGCAAGGGAAAGGTGCCCCCAAATCGTAGAACAAAGGGCGAAGCCAAGGCATGTCGACCTAAGACAACCTGTCAAAGCCACAAGTAAAGAACAACACCGCGAAGCCAAAGAAGGACACGGGAAAGTGGTGTGAGTTCCATAAGAGCTCCACTCACAACACAAGTGAGTGTCGGGCCAAGCAGATGCTCGTAGCCGAGATGAGAGCTTTTGAATCAAATGCATGCTCCGACTCTGAATCAGAACTTGACGAGGGGAATGACAAAGGGAAACAGATTATTGATGCAGAACCCAACGCCACTATTGCCATTGCGAAGATCCAGAAGGAGGAAACAGAGGATCCAGAGGAGGCAGCACGTCTCTTCCACTCCCAGATGTGGGTAAAGGGTTCCCCGTTACAGTTCATTGTCGACAATGGGAGCCAAAAGAACCTCATTTCAGCAGATGTCGTGAAGCGGTTGGGTTTGCCAACCATAGCGCACCCACAGCCATACACCATCGGGTGGCTTCACCAAGGACGGGATCTCTGTGTCAGCCAACAATGTCGCCTTCCCTATAGCATCAAGCCCTTCACGGATGAGGTATTATGTGACATTTCTCCTATTGATGTTTCTAGTGTATTATTAGGCCAACCATACTTGTAGAAGCGACATGTTGTGTATGAGTCGTGGCCTCGCGCTGTTATTGTTACCTTGGGAAATAAGCTCTTCAGGATACCAGAGGTACCACCGCCTACCACTATTTCTTTGGTTACTGCAAAACAATGCAATAAGCTCATTTCCCAAACCAGGAAATTTGTTTTCCTGATGATCCGCCCCCAGGGAAAGAAGAAGATTGTGGCGACGACCTCCAGACATGGCTCCTTTGCACGACAACAACAAATGGACAAGGTTGTGGAGGAGCACGGGGACATTTTCACCTCACCCACAGGGGTGCCTCTGCACTGTCAGGTCAAGCACCCCATTGATCTGACCCCAGGTGCGCCGCTACCCAATGAACCGATCTATCGGCGCTCTGTTCTGGAGAATGATGAAATCAAGAGGCAAATTCAGGAGCTGTTGCAGAAAGGTCACATTCGGCCAAGTTCATCGCTTTGTGGGAGCCCGGTCGTGTTAGTACAGAAGAGGGATGGAACTTGGAGACTCTGTATTGACTATCAAGCGTTGAACAAGATCACTCTCTGGAATAGGTACCCAATCCCACGGATTGATGACCTTCTAGACCAACTCAAAGGGGCGAAATATTTCAGCAAGATCGACTTGAAGTCTGGGTATCATCAAGTACCCATCGAACCCTTCGATGTGTGGAAGACTACCTTCAAAGCTAAGGAGGGCCTTTTCGAATGGTTGGTAATGCCTTTCGGGTTGACGAATGCTCCCGCAACCTTCATGAGGTTGATGGAAAACATCTTGAGGCCATTCACCAACTCATTTGTAGTAGTGTACTTGGATGACATTCTGATCTTTAGCCAGACTTGGGAAGAGCACCTCCACCACATCTGACAAGTCCTCCAAACACTACGGCAACACAAGTTGTGTGCCAATTTGGAGAAGTGCACTTTTGGCATGACCCAGGTTCAATATTTGGGATACATTATTGATGAAAGGGGGGTACATGTGGATCCAACCAAGATCCAAGTCATTCAAGACTGGCCAGCCCCAACCATTATAACAGAGCTTCGCAGCTTTCTGGGTCTTGCTAATTTCTACCGCAAGTTCGTGTTGTGATTCTCTCATATCACTTGGCCCTTGAGTCAAGTCACCAAGGGCGGAGCGAGAGCAAAATTCTTTTGGTCGGAATCTCAACAAAAGGCATTCATAGAATTGAAACATCGCCTATGTTCTGCCCCCGTGCTCACATTAGCAGACTTGCAACAACCATTTGAGATCGAGACAGATGCCTCTGACTATGCTATTGGGGCAGTTCTTACTCACCAGGGGCATCCAGTGGCATATCATAATGAGACATTGTCCAACACAGTTCGCAAGTATCCCACTTATGAAAAATAAATGTATTCCATTGTGCAGGCTTGTCGACAATGGAAGCATTACATTTTGGGGAAGGAAACAATCATCCACACAGACAACCGACCCCTGCAATTCATATAGACACAAGGGAAGTTGCAGAACGATCGCCATCAAAAGTGGTCCACATATCTGCAACAGTTTCATTTGAACATCAAGTACAATAAGGGTAGCACCAATAATGTTGTAGACTGCCTCAACTAGCCACTGATCATGGCGCTAACCACCATTCTCAACTCTTGTGGGCACGAGACTTCTGATTGGCCGCTTCTCTACAAGAGCGATCTAGAATTTGGCCACACATACAAGGCACTCTTGGGGGAAATGCAAGTTCCAAATTTTCACCTCCAAGATGGACTGTTATGTCACCTGGGACACCTTTGTGTTCCTTCAAGCGAGCATGCGAAGATGATATGGAAGCACACTACAGTTGAGTCGCTGGGCATTTTGGGGTCGAGACAATAATGGTAGTACTACGGAAGTATTTCTATTGGCTGAACCTTTGACAGGATGTCGGGAAGTACATCATATCCTGCACTTCTTGTGCCATTGCCAAACCGACCATCAAGAAGCAATGCCTCTATACTCCGCTACCTACCCCTAGTCGACCTTGGGAATCCATCTCCATGGATTACATGTCAGGCCTTCCTTCTACTAAGCATGGAAACGATTGTGTTTTCGTGGTCGTCGACAGATTCTCGAAGATGGCCATTATAGCGGCCTGCAAGAAGAACATCACAACAGAAGCCACTGCTAAACTCTTCTTTGAACGAGTTTGGGTGCACTTTGGGATCCCACAGTCTATCATATCAGATCGCAACAGCAGGTTCCTCAGCGCATTTTGGTCCAACCTCTAGTCAATGTTGGACACCAAGCTCACCAAGTCCACAGCTTTCCATCCCCAAACTGATGGCCAGACAGAGGTTGTCAACAAGATGATTGTACACATTTTGCACATGTACAATTCAAAGCATCCACGCACATGGGATGAGAGCCTCCCCTATGTACAACACAGTTATAAGCGGGCTCTCCACAGCTCAACCGGCCACAGCCCCTTTCAGGTGGGCTTAGGATTCCAGCCACTATATCCCATTGGCGTAGCCACACCATTTGCGGCTACTTGCGCTGATTCGGCTCATGTCCAGTCTGAAGCTAACGAAGCGAACAACTTCATCGAGTGCATTCAGCATATCTGCGAACAAGTTCATGACATATTGGACAGAGCCAATGTTAAGTACAAGCAACGACATGATCAACAACGAGCACCACACAACTTCTAGGTGGGCGACAAAGTGTGGCTACATTTGCAGAAGGAGCGCCTCAGTGGACCCCACCGCAAGCTTCGCCTACTGCGATATGGGTCGTACACCATCACGAAGGTGGTAGGGAACAATGCCTTTGAGCTCAGTATTCCACCATTCCTTGGTCTGCACCCGGTATTCAATGTGGACCGCCTTCGTCCCTACTTCCCACCTCTACTGGACACCTCTGACATATTGCGGAACAACTCACAACAACAGAGTTAAACGCAGAATACATGGAACATGCCACCACATATTGTATCATGGACATGCAAATCAAGAACACTCGCCAACAGAAGATCCAACTATATCGGGTTGTCAAAGCTAGCCAACTCCTGCACCAAGGCAAGTGGTTCACCAGGGACTAAGTTCAGTAGAAGTTTCCTCATCTCATGGAGGAACTCAACGCAATGGGGACCATTGCTTCCTAAGGGGGGAGGAATGATCCAGGTGGATATTGGTGGCCACCCACCTATTCCACTTGGGGCCCCACCATTGTCTCTTTCAGTTTTTTAGTTTCGGCACAACTTACTATTTTTGACAGTTTTTCAGGTCCTGAATTTCCGGAGCCGTTTTGAGGCCCTAAACGACGTTTTTTGGGAAAACCGAGAGCAGCCGAGCCTGTTTTTCTTACACCAAAAGTTGTACTCATCGGATAGATCTTTCTAACGAGTTATTGAGCGCATCAAACGAAGATCGTATGCCAAAGTTACGTCCCCGGGAAGTTGAAACACCAATTTACCCAAACGGGGCCCATAGTTTTGGCGCTTCATCTCCTAGGGTTAGGGTTTTGGATGTTTAGGATTTTCCATTGTTTCTAAATAATAAATAGGCCCTCGAGCCTCATTGTAACTCAGTTCAGAGGCCTGTAGCTGCCACATCTGTTCTCAAAAATAAGCTACCAACGCCCTAGCTAGTTTATTTCTATTTGTCTGTAAGCAAATTTCAGTTCTTTGATATTAATGAAATGAAGTGTTATTTCCACTGCATATTTGTATTTATGGTTACATGTGTATTCTGTTGCATTCCTACATAAATCTGGATCACTAATCCTCTGATAGATTTGGGAAGACAACTCATCCTAAGCTACCAAGATCCATTTTCGATTTAGATGGGTGCCTCCCCAGAGAAAGGTGTGAAAATTTCTTAATCTAAGAAACCCTACTGCTAATTCTTGATTTGCTTCTCCTACGTGATTAAATACACAAGTTATTAATCTATTATTCATAAAAACATCGAAGTAAATAAATATAGCAGCCTACACATACAGATCATTCACTGAATAGCACGCTCATATGACAAAGTGACAGATTTTTCAAACAAATGTCCCTGGAAAAACCCAATGCGGGAAAATCGGTGTAGCTAACTTTGGAGGATTTTTATATTAAGCAGATTCTAAGTACAACAATATCTAGGCACCAAACAAGTTCACCCTACAGAGAAATATCATGGCAACAATACTTGTTTCACTCAGAGACAGAAAATTTGGCTGATCAACACCCTCAAACAGGATTTACAGAACTTCAGCCCTTTTTGGCCCACCGAAAACCCCAGCGCTGCTCCTCAGCCCTCTGCGTCAGCCTCTGCGTTGCTCTAGAAGGGCCTGTGTCACCCCTGAAGGGCTTGCGTTTCCCCTACGCTGCCCTGACTGGGCCTGCGTCAGCCTTGCATGGCCCCTGCTACCTCTGTGTGGCCTCTACTAGATTGCGTGGCTCTGGGATGCCTCTGTGCTACTCGGTATGCTATCGCTCTTCCACTGTTGTACTCTTGGCCTGGGATCATATCATCCCCTTGCCAATACTGCCCCTTGTTGCACTGTAAACTCCTGAAATTCTTAGCAAACCACTCCCTAGAGTTTCAACTTAGCTTCAGTGCTCCGCCAATGTGTGTGTTCTCCAACTGACCCCAACCTCTTCTCTTATACTTTTTTCGTTGGCAAACCAATTACTGTGATCTAATCTCTAATCGATGACTGATTAGAAGTTGTTTGATCCACATCACTTAAGCCATTCTCATCACATGTTTAATTTAATTCACTTTAATCTTTTAATTTTCCTAAGTTAGACTTAGGGTCCTTAATTAAAAAGATTAATTATTTGAATATCTCTTAAACTTGAAGGAATTCTTCCAAACGCTTTCTTGGTCTTGGAGATCTCATGTACTCCAGCTCCTCCACAAAATTTGGGAGCTAGAGCACATCCGATGCTACCCCAAAATCTCAACACTCCCTCTTAGCGAGGAATGTGCTCTAGCAATACATCAACCCCGAAGTACTGCTTTGATCTTGGCATCAGTCTCTGCGCTAATGCTTGGCTTGCTGCCCTTCATCTCTGCGTCGTTGTTGCTCTTTGTATTGTTGCCCATGACTCTGCCACCGTTACTGTTACATATGTACTGCAGCTCCCTCTTAAATTGTTGCATCATGCTGCCAATTGCTGCACTGCAACTCAGTTGCTGAGAGGTACAACTGAAGGACCCCTGCCCAATGACAGACAAGTCAATCGAGTTGCATCTTATCATTGAAGCTCCTTAGGCTGTTGCTTTGCGTTGTCCTCCTGAAGCCACTACATTGTTGCATCTCTGCACTGCGTAAGCATGCCTCATCTACGGTGCTGAAGTCCCATCAACCCCTCTGCGTTGTTGCCTCTACGTTGTTGTTGCATCTGCACTGCGCTGCTCCCTCTACAAGGTCCAGCTCTGCCTCTACTTCATCTGTGATCCTCTGCACCCATTGCTCCATTCATTCCCGCTACTGTCTTAAGTCTCTCGTAGCACAGATGTGATCCAAGAGTTGGGCTACTCAAGGATCCGCCACCACTTTGTAGCTTCTCTACAGATCAATATCGCCCCACCTCTTCTCTCGAGGTACATGAGCGCTCATGGCTACATCATTGTCTTCTACTACCACCTTGGAACTAGAAGCTTCCTTGTCCTTCTTCCTTTGAGAACAATTGCTGGCGAAGTGTCCAAGTTCACCACATTGGAAACATTTGATCTTAGATAGATCGCACTTCTTTTTCCCTTCTTGCTTCTTAGATGTTAAGGTTGCATCTTCCTCTTCCTCCTTCACTTTTCTTGATCCGGTGTTGGCTTGTCTCTTAGTCATTCGACAAATTTCCTCTTGTCGGAGGACAGCCCACATATCATCCTAGTTTCGAAGGTCTTGTCTGCCCAAGATGCTTTGGACAAATGTTTCCTAATCCTCTGTGACTTCATTTAGAATAGTCCTCACCGTGACATCATCATCCACCTTGACCCCCATGGTAATCAGTTGATCCTGAATCCCCTGCAACCTGAAGAGGAAAGGATTGATTTCCTCTCCGTTAGTCATCATAAACAACCTCATCTGGTTCTCCAGAAGCATCTTCTTCTAGACGGATTTCCCTTGATACAGTGTCGTTAAAGCTTTCCACATCTCATTATCTGTCTTATTCTCGGCTATGTAAGGTACCACATGATACTTAACCACGTCCATGATGAAGTGCTTGGCATGTGCCACTGCTTCATTATGCTTTGTCAGAAGGCTCGCATTGGTTCGTGTAGCCAAGACGCTCTCTACATGCTCTCGTATACCGTATGCCTCCAAGACTATCAGGATTCTGGCCTTCTAGATAGCAAAGTTGGACAAGTCATCCAACCTATCCTGATCACGCAGTCCTTGTGGCGCCATCTGCTCAGAAAGAATCTATCGGAACAGATCTTCCTCTCCTCGCTGATGTTGTTACCCTCAACAAAAACTCGGATCTAGGGTCCTTGGCAAGAAAGGCACCCTCTACTCCCTCTAACAACTAATTTCCTCCCTTGGAAATTTTCCAAATCCTATGAATCAGCTCTCTTTGATCACCCTACGATCGATCCTCAGAGTTCTTTTGCAAAAATTTGTTGAGTAGTTGTTCTCCTCCCGCTCTTTGGCAACTTAGCTTGGCATGATTTTGAACCGATAGAATCTCCACCAGACCATCAACTGCTGAAGATCTGAAGCTTTGCTTTCGGACCACGGCAACTCTGCACAACAACTCAACACTAGGTTGCGTCCCTCTTGCTGGCCTCTGTGTGAGTAGACTAGTTCATGGTAGTGACTGCGCAGCGCAGGCTGCTCCTACGTCCCTCTGGAAGGCACTGCACTGTCTTTGCATCACCCAGCTGGGACTGCGTCAGCCCCTGCGTGGCCTATGTTGGCACTGTGTCCTCTTGATGTTGCGTTGCCCTCTTCAGATCTTCTGCTACTTCAACTACTACTCTGCAGCAAAAATTTCTTCAATTGATTTGTTGGAGATCTAGCTTGATCTGTAATCGCTCTGATACCATGTGAAAATTTCTTATCCTAAGAAACCCTACTGCTAATTCTTGATTTACTTCTACTTGATTAAATACGCAAGTTATTAATCTGATTATTTAGAAAAACATCGTAGTAAATACATATAGCAGTCTACACACACAAATCATTCACTGAATAGCACGCTCATATGACAGTGACATGGATTTTTCGGAAAAATGTCCTCAAAAAAACCCAATGCAAGAAAACTGGTGCAACTAGCTCTGGAGGGTTTTATTATTAAGCAAATTCTAAATACAACAATATCTGGGAACCAAACTGGTTCACCCTATAGAGAAATACCATGGCAACAATACATGTTTCACTCGGAGACAAAAAATATGGCTGATTCACACCCTCAAACAGGATTTACAGAACTCGAGCCCTTTCTGGCCCTCCAGAATCCCCAACGCTGCTCCTCAGCCTTCTGTGTCAGCCTTTACGCCACTCTGGAAGGGCCTGCGTTACCCTTGAAGGGCTTACGCTGCCCCTGCGCTGCCCTAACTGGGCCTGCGTCAGCGCTGCATGGCTCCTGCTACCTTTGTGTGGCTCTAGGATGCCTCTGCGCTACTCGGTATGTTGTCTCTCTGCCATTTTTGTACTCTTGGCCTGGGATCAGATCATGCCCTTGCCAATACTCCCTCTCGCTGCACTGCAAACTCCTAGAATTCTTAGCAAACCACACCCTAGAATTTCAGCTTGGCTTCAGTGCTTCGCCAATATGTGTGTTCTCCAACTAACCCAAAGCCCTTCTCTTATACTTTTCTCGTTGGCAAACCAACGACCTTAATCTAATCTCTAATCGACGACTAAGATTAGAAGCTGCTTGATCCGCGTCACTTAATTCATTCTCATCACATGCTTAATTTAATTCACTTTAATATTTTATTTTTCCTGAGTTAGACTTAGGGTCCTTAATTAAAAATATTAATTATTTGAATATCTCTTAAACCTGATGGAATTCTTCCAAACTCTTTCTGGGTCTTGGAAATCTCATGTACTCTAGATCGTCCACAAAATTTGGGAGCTAGAGCACATCTGATGCTACCACAAAATCTCAACCGAAGGAACGTTGAAGGCTATAGAGCTTGGAGAGGATAGCCTTGGGAGCTGCTAGAGAAAAAAGGTATGAAGGCATTGCCCGAAACACAAATTTAAGTAGAGTGAGATGACTTGCTAGATTGAGGGCTCTAAAGATCCAACTAGAGATCTTGGCCTCAATTTTAAGCAATAGTTCTTCCCATATTGAGATACGTAAGGGTTTGGAAGTGAGAGGGGTTCCAAGGCATTTGGACGGAAGGGAGCTCTTCTCAAAACCAAAGATACGGGGGATGTGGGCTCGAACCGCATAGGGGGTATCAAAGAAAAAAATCAGTGATTACTGCTGTTAATTTATGTGCCTAAACCAGTTGCAAAAGTGTTCGGGATCTGCTTGAATGCCAAATCCTCCTAAAGAGAGGGATGCCCCATTAGTAGTGTATCATCGATGAATTGTTGGTGAGCTGATTTTTGGTGTATGGAGCCAATAGGAAGTTCGCGCAAGAGATTGCAGGAGAGGGAACACTAGGTGGAGTGGCTTACGCCTTATGCCACAAGGAGAAATATATAGGGGGGAAAGCGATATCCTTGTTTGATGCCTGGAGAGGGGGTAAAGGTAGGGGAGGGTGAGTCATTGACCAAAATGGAGAATAATGCTTTGAATATGAGCGACATTACCCAAAATATCAATTTGTCATGAAAGCCATATTCTTTTAGGGTATGATCGATGTATTTCCAAATCACCTTTTCAAAAGCCTTAGACATATCAATCCCGAGGAGCATCCCCGATTGATTTGAAGAGTGAAGTGAGTGGATGTGTTCTTGGACAAAGATGAGGTTGTCCAAAATTTGTCTTCCTTCCACATAGCCTATTTGTTTAGGGGAGATAATTGTAGGGAGAAGCATCTTAAGGCTATTAGCAATTATTTTCGAAATTATTTTGTAAATCACATTACAAAGGGCAATGGGAAGAAATTTGTCAGTATAGGAAGTTGTAGATGAGTTCGGCATTAGGGAGATGAAAGAATCATTGAATGTAGTTAAGAGTGAGGCAATGCATCAAGAGTTTTCCACTAGTTTTCATACATCTTGTCCTAGGATTTTCTAGCATGATTAATAAAATTTGGCAGTGAATCTATTAGGCCTATAAGCCTTATTTTTGGGCATGTTCATTACCACTGCCTCCACCTCTTGAAGAGTCGTTTCTTTTAGTAGCATGGCATTTTGTTCTTCAGAAATAAGATGGGTAATGTGTTGAGTTACCTGGTTGATTTCCTCGCGTCTGTCCAGGATTGGCTCCATGAGGAGGGACTGAAAGTGTTGACATAGGACTTGTGTGATCGCTTCATGATTCTCCACTACTTGGTTGTGCTAATCTCTCAAGCGGCTAATGCAATTCTGATGCCGATAATTTATCATGGACTAGTGGAAAAGTTTGTATTTTGTTCCCCTTTTTGTAGCCATTTTACTCTTGATTTTTTCTTATATAGGATTTCTTCTTGTGCCAGTCGCTCATTTAATTGAGTATTTATAGCCTCTTTAGAAGCTTTTAGTTTCTCTGTTCTTTTATTGATGATGGCTTGTTGTACTTCAGTCATCTTTGTCTCCAATTTTTTCTTGTCATGAAAGGTGTTACCAAAGTCTTATACATTCCAATTCTTTAGTTGTTCCTTAATATACTGCAATCTTTGTTGGAAGCGATGCATTGTTATGTATGTGATAGGCATTGATTCTTGCCACCATTTTTCCATATTGCTAAAGAAATTTAGACGACGAAGCCAAGATTTTTCAAATCTGAAGGGATTGTTGTTGGGATATCTTAACCAGCCAAGATTGAGGGTGATAGACCAATGGTCCGATCTGTCACTGGGAAGGATTGGAGTGCCCATGTTGATACTTGCTAAGAGGAGGGATTCAAAGCAGAGGAACCGATCTAGCCTCGAAGCCACTTGTTGATGATCCCCCTGCCAATTGTTCCAAGTGTGGATTCCATTTAGGGCAGGGATATCTACCATCTTGAACTCATCTATGAAGGAATTAAACAAGGTGTCTTCATCCAGTCTTCGAATACCTCCTTCATTTTCCTACAAGGAGTGGATAAGATTGAAATCTCCCCCTAATATCCATTGATTATGGCAGACCATACAAGCCATTGATGCAGGGTTAGAGATGAAGATTTTTTTGTTCGAGGGAGAGTGAGGAGCATATGATACCACTTTGGAAAGAACCAATAGGTTGGAATTTCGCCGAAAGAATTCTTGGAAGGGAGAAGGAATCATGAATGGTGATAGAATAGGGATTCCAGAGAATCGGTAAGCCTCATGATGCTCCCGTTGAGCATTGGGAGAGGATTTCATAGTTTTTCTAGAAAGTGTTGACCATTTGTCAAAAACTTGCATACATGCATTTGGTTTCTTGAAGCAACAAGATGTTTGGCTTTTCTTGGGAAAGCAAATTCTTGAGAATGTGATGCTTAGTTTTTCCATTAAGGCCTCGCACATTCCATGGGACTTGTTGACCATTGGAGTGAAACTTCATGATTATATGAAGACTCCATGCCCATGTACCAAAGGACAATTTTACCATCAGATCACTAGAGTTTTTAAACTCTACTTCTACTTCTCTTCATTTTCTCTTGTACCCTTATTTCACGCCCTACAAGGAATTGTAACAACTGATGCTAGTAATGATGAGTTTTGAGTCTGTAACAGACATAGGTAGCTTGGGACCTTGCCAACAAGTGTGTATTACCATCGGAGTTTTTCTTCACTTGGATAATTATCATCTCCCTACTAGGGCTTAATAATTAATTGAGTTTTTTCCTCCAACTTTATCCCAATTCCGAGGTACAACTTGATGGTGAGGCCTTGGGTGAGTCTTAGTGTCTAGAGTCGATTTATATTACCATACTAGATCACACAAAAAAATTCGTGGAATTTGGTTATGTTTAAGTAGTCATTTTTTAATTTTTTTAATTTCCTGTGGGTCAAAAATTGTAATTGAAATGTAATAAGTGTTTTCTAGAGAATTTGTATGGAGTATGAGTAATAAAAATTATACCACTCACCCTTGACTTTCTATTATGACATACTTTGAGGGCTTAAAAATGTGTTATAGACCCTCAAACCCACATTTCCTAAGTTCAGTGGAAATTGTGGCAATTAATTAGGGTAGAATTAAATAAAATAGAGAGAAATAAAGTATTCCATGTGACAGAATGACGTGGAAATGACTTGGAAATTTTCCTAAGTCAAAGAGTGAGTCAAAGGACATGTGGAGGATGACTGAACACACTGCACCATAAATACACCAATATATCATAAAATCGAATTTCCTAAAGATAAAGCAACAATTTCACATAGGGAAAATCGAATTAATTAGAGGAACTCATGCACTGAAGGAATATTTGGACTGAAGATTATGTGGGGACTTCTATTGCAATCATCTCGAATGCTTCTACACGTAGCACTTCACTCTAGACAATTATGAGTTTCCCTTGGGTAGATTACGAGTTTCACTTGGAGGAATCACGCAGTTCCTGGGGACCTATGTAGAGCTTCCTTGGGATCATCCACAGAGGTGGCATCACTTGGTTCGAGTTTGCATTGGTTGACTGGAGTTATCAGAAAGCTTTGATTCATGCATACATGAGTGTACTATGTAGGGTGTTGTATCTCAAGAAACAATCCCTCGGCTATGGTGAGGAATCAGTGCTTAAGACATTTTGTAAATGTATGTCAAAATTACAATATCAAATAGCCTTTGTTTAACACCTTTGGAATTTAATTACTTAATACCCTCAATAATATGATATAATGAAAGCCTTCACAATGCCACAAACTGTTGATATTCGAATGAAATGAAAAGAAGAATTGTAAGGGAAACTCAAAATGATATGTTGATAAACAGAATCTATCACTTCTAAGTTTCAGAGGAAATTCATGGAGAGAGAGGAAACTTGAAATAATATGTTGTAAACACAAAATCTGTTACTTTTAAGTTTCAGGGAGAGCTTGTGAAGGGAGAATAGATGAAGTGAAGGAGAAAAAATTAAGGTTATTTAACTCTTACTCACAGATGTAATTAAGAGACCAGTTGCTGCATTACTTCACTTCATTCAAAGAGGAATAAACACAAAGCAAAACTAGAAAGACTTATCAACATCAACAGGTGTAGGAAACTCGATTTTCTTTCATTTATTTCTCAGAAAATTCAGTACCAAATTAACAGTCATCTAGAGGTCCAAAACTCGGAACCTCTTTTCTTTATTTCTACCTACTTAAATACATCAAAGTAGTTTGTAACTATTGAACTTCTTGAAACTACTTGACTACCTAAACTGTTAAGATTACTTATGCAATCGTACCAAGAAAATAATTAAAACTAGAAATATTGTTCGTTTTTCTAAATCTGATGTTGCTGATGCGTCATCTCGAAGTGCTGAGGTGTCCTTTCTAGTTATGATGTAGTAGCTGCGCAGTTCAGTAACAACGCCTCAGTGCCTGACTTGACCCAGCTGTCGTGCTTCCCATAGTGCCATTATATTTTCTTCTGCCTGACTCTGCCGATGCCTATATGTGTGCCTGTAGTGTTCCGTCTTCTCTTCATCAACCGCTGCAAGACTTGAACTTGAACCATATTATTCTCACCTTTGGAGAACGCATCGCGTCCTCTTTCTGTCGCATTCTCGCGTTTCACCGGCTTTACGTTATAATCCTCCTTCCTTCCTCCGATGCGATTTAACACCAGAAATGCCTTACTTCTGGATTTGAAAACCTTGGGAGTTCACCTTTGAAACCGCATCGCATCCGCCTGCAAATCGCAGATTAGGGATTTTGTTATGAGACATGGAAGGTAAGTGTTAAAATGTGCGATGTGCGAAGTGCGACGGGCGAAAGGTGACGTGGCAAGCAGAGGTGGGGCCAATCGCAATCGCAAATTGGCAGATTTGTTATGAGACATGGAAGGTAAGTGTTAAAATGTGCGATGTGTGTAGTGCGACGGATGGAAGGTGACGTGGCAAGCAGAGGTGGGGCCAATCGCAAATCGCAAATCGGCAGATTTGTTATGAGACATGGAAGGTAAGTGTTAAAATGTGCGATGTGCGAAGTGCGACGGACAGAAGGTGACGTGGAAAGTAGAGCTGGGGCCAATCACAAATCGCAATCTACGATATGGAAATTTACCACACTTCGCACTTCGGCAATCATAACATATTCCTTTAGCACCTTTCCTGCAAACTTTGCAATGTGCATGTTGGAACGGGGTCTCTTAACAAGCTGCGAAACTGGTCCATTTTGATTACTTTTGATTATATTTAGTATAGCGCAGGGGTTTTGGGGTGATTCAAAGCCCCAAACGCATTGTAATGGGTCAAAGGGTAAACTAGGGTTCCGAAAACCATGGGTTGCGGACCATAGGAAAGTCGAATCTAGATTGATATAAATAGAGATGAATTTTGTATAGAAAAGCATAAGAATTGATGAGATATTAATGCGATCTGTTGCTTAAGCTGTCTGTTTGGGTTTTAGTGAACGGACTCCTGCTCGCTGTGTGTGTAAAGATCCTAGTCCAGCTGTGTGTAGACCTTGCTGCTGTGTGTGCAGGTTGGGAAGGGAATTGTAAGGAAAGATTGATGAATGAATGAATGCGAAGGATTATTAGAGATCTGAATCTATGAGTTCTGTTATGTGAATTGCTGATAATTGTTGTGTTATGTATTTTCTGTCTTTAAGCTGCGAAAGATCTGTGTACTGAGCTCTTGGATCTAGATCTGTTATGTTCTGTTTATATACTGCTGTGTTGATGATATAATAAGCCTATAACTGTAGATCTAGTGCATGTGGATACGAATAGGAACATAATTAACCCTGCGCAGGACAACGTAATCTGGGAATTACAGAAACAAGATGCAACCCTGCTTGCCTTACCCGTCCTTTCTTAGGGTGCGGAAACCTGGTTCTAGCACCCACCCATACTACTTCGGGTGAGACTATGACCTGCGAAAGCAGGTCACTGCCGAAAGGGCCAGTAGTATAGGGGTTTGTTGGCAAACCTTGCACACCGAACCTGGGTCAGGACCCCTCAAACCAACAAATGGTTCCATTGCCGGGAGCGGAAGGAGTCTGAGAAACGGGATCGGGTACTGGCAGTAGAGATCTAACGTGGGGTTGAATGAGTGATATTCGGGGTGGAAGCACAATGCGGAGCGGTAAGAACTATCGAAACAACCGAGAAGAGGATCACTCAGCTCATAGTCCACTGAAACCTACACAAGGTCCGTCAGTTGCCCCGACATTAGGGCCCTAAGAAGATAAACCAAAAGAGCCCATGGCGGCACACTTGAAGTTACCTACCTTTAAGGGAGCAGCCAATGAGGACATGGAACAATTCTGGTTCGTGGTCGATTCGGTATGGATGGCGCAAGGGGTGGTAAGCGATACTGTGAAGAGAGCGCAACTATCCCTAGCTTTCGAGGAAAGGGCGTTGGACTGGTATATGCGGTATATATCTCGAAATGGGAGCGCAACGCTTCAAAATATTAAGTATGCCCTAAAAAAACAATTCTGAAAGCCGAAATCCTATTCCCAGCTGGTAGCAGAAGTAAAATACTTCAAGCAAGGAACGTTCGAGTCGGTATGGGAGGCTGATCAATGGTTAAAGAAAGTGATCAGGGAAGGTGAGTTTAAATACGACGACAAACAGCACACGGAATGGTTCATCGCTATGCTGCTACCTCACTTACGCATACCCATGGGCCACCAGACCTTCGAATCGCAGGAAAAAGCCTTGGAAGCTGCCATGAAACTTGAAGCTACGCCTAAGGATGACACAAGGGAAGGAGTGCAGCTAATTCAGGAGTAGCTTGGAGCCATGCACATGGAAATATAGAGCTTACGAACGAAACGGGGAAAGGGAGTCGGCACAGACCTCTGGTGTGTAGATTGCCGGGTAGCGGGACTACATGATACAACCCAGTGTCCTTGGAGAAATAGGGGTGAATTGAAGCAACAATGGTGCAAGTTCTGCCAATCTATAGGGCACGATGAGCAGAATTGTTGCACATATGACTTGTTGGTAGATTGGGGAAACCTCTATAGGGTACAATCCGATCCTGCCTCTCTGCGATCTCCCGTGATCTTTGGTGGCTCTCCTGCAAGGGGCAGGGGGGACAAGGAGGGAGCGCAGGACGAGGACGGGGCCAGCTGATCTGCTACAACTGTGGAGATGTAGGGCACTTCGCCAGGGACTGCCCAAATCCCACTAGGCAACCCTGTAAATATTGCCGACAGCTGGACCATGAAATCGAAGACTGCCCGATCTTGCTAACCAAAATGAAGGACAGACAGTCTACCCCCATGCAAAATGTACAGAGAGTCAAAACGGAGCTAAGGAGCGAAGATCCCAATATAAAAGTCATAACACACAGCATGATCACCCAGGAAGCAAGGAAGGAGCTTGCTTCTCAAAAGGAACCAAATTCCAGGCAAAAGGAGTCGCTGGAAGCTCCTGCGCAGCCGTCCGCACACCTCCAGATAGAAGAGGAGGTTGAAACCTTGTTAAGAGCATGCTTGAAGCTACTACGCAACCCACATGCTGGAGAACATCTTCAAGTATTTCTACAGGGCTGGGCAGGCCAGCCTAGCACAGCGGCTGAGGTTAAGGAAGTACACAAATTACGCAGCTACAAAAGGCGCATCGGGAGAGAAATGCGATTAACTACGCAGATTGGTGACTATGAAATAGATTAGGTTATCCTTGATCTTGGATTTGATGCGAACGTCTTACCAAAACAGACATGACAATGAATGGGAGAGCCTAAATTAGACTGGTCCACCATCCAGCTGCGAATGGCGAATCAACAGAAGATCATCCCTCTGGGAAGGTTGCCAAAAGTTGTGGTCGATATCGCAGGAGTAAAAGTCCTCACTGACTTTGAGGTCATAGAAATTTTGGAAGATACGGATCCCTATCCTGCCCTCCTAGGACTAGATTGGGCTATTGACGTAGGGGGTGTCATTAATCTAAAAAAACGTAGCATGGTGTTTGAAAAGAATGGTACATGTGTAATAATACCACTAGATCTCGCTGAGGGTATGTGCTATGCGGAACTAGCATATGAAGAGGAGGAACTCGATCACATCTACAGGATGACGACATAGGACGAAGACCAGGGTGACCCTACAACAAGCGGAGTATTTGATTGGGAGATAAACAGGGAGTAATTTTCTGACCCAGATGAAGAACTTGAGAGTTGGCAGACCCGACTACACAATGTCTCAGCACTACGATGCCCTCGGGTTGCAAGGGCCCTCTACTGCATTACTTCGGAGGTAAGGGACCTTCCCCACTTTGATGAGTCTAGTACTGTCAAGGACTTCTTAGGAACATTAGAAGCTAGGGTGCCAAAAGATCGGCATCTCTGGGCACTCAATCTAGCACTACGTGGCACACCTGCACGCTAGTGGGATACCCACAAGAAAGCATTTTCGGACTGGGAGACGTGTCGGGATAAGATGGCGCTGCGGTTCTCACCTCCCGCTGATGTGCACACCAAGATATTCCTAGGACCCGGGGACCCCCGTGTGCATCTACGTACTTGGACAATCAAATGGGTCGACTGAACCCCAGGAGAATGGATCCATCTATTTATACATGCCTTGGGCCCTATCCCTGCTACTTGGTACTTAAACGCAGAGTTGCATCAGCGGACCCACCACTGGGAAATATTAAAAGAGGACTTTATTGGAACGTTCAGACTTATTGGGGGAACATATATGCTTGACGAAGCCCTGCAAGACATTGATGCATTCATCTTTAAGAAGCCTCACCCACACACCCCACCAGCTGTTTTGACATGGGAGGCCCAGATGCAAGACATAGGCAACTGCCGAAGCTTGGTGATTAATGAAGAAGAGGATAACCCGCAGAATATCTCTGTTCTAGAATCTGAAGGGGAATGTACCGTTATCGGACCATCGCTCTAGGATGTTGATGTAACGCAACCTCTCCGGCCACACGAAGTTAATATTGGGACAGAAGAACACCCTAAGCTGGCTAAAATTGGGGACTATTCGGATGAAGGCACCGTGGGAAAAATCGTCGAACTACTTACAGAGTACTAGGACTTATTCCCTACAAAGTTTTCTGAGGTCAAAGGAATCACTGGGGACCTCGGCATTATGCACATCACCCTGAAGCCGGAGGCACGACCCGTCAAGCAACGGCCCTACTGATTGAATCCTAAGTATAAGCAAAAGGTCAAAGAAGAGTTGGACAAAATGTTGACCGCAGGTATCATTGAACCAGTTGAACAGTCAGATTGGGTGAGCCCAATGGTCGTTCAGGAGAAAAAAACAAAGTGGGAAATACGCATCTATGTGGACCTACGAAAGCTGAACGACGCCTGCATTCATGATCCTTTCCCTACTCCCTTCTCCGATGAAATCCTTGATAGTGTGGGTGGCCAAGAGGCCTATTCCTTCACTGATGGGTTCTTAAGATACCACGAGATCAGAATTGCACCTGAGGATCGCAGTAAGACCACCTTTGCCACCGAATGGGGTTCCTTCTAGTATACGGTCATGCCCTTTGGTCTTAAAAACGCACCTGCTATCTTTTCAAGGGTCGTGTTAGCTGTGTTCAAAGAATTTGTTCATAAGTTCCTGGAGGTTTACTTCGATGACTGGACGGTTTTTGGCTTAGTGAAAGAACATGTCTCGAACCTGTGATTAATTTTGGATGCGTGCCGAAAGCACCAAATCTCCTTGAATATCAAAAAGTGTATCTTCTGTGTACCTTTCGTAATCTTGCTTGGACACATAGTCTGTCGGCAAGGACTGATGGTTGATCCTGCGAAGATAGTCGTAATTATCAACCTGGTAGCCCCCACCACAGAGAAAAAGCTGCGCTCCATTCTCGGTCACATAGGCTATTACAGAAAATTCATTCAAGGATACGCTCTGATCACAGCACCCATGGAACAGCTACTAAAAAAGGATGTCTCTTTTTATGGAATGACGAATGTCAGAAGAGCTTTGAACTGCTAAAAGAGAAGATGATTTCTGTACCCATACTAATATTCCCTGACTGGTCAAGATAATTTCATGTACATGTCGATGCGTTAGGCATTGCCCTGTGCGCAGTCCTCATGCAGCCTGGCGAAGGAGATATTGATCACCCGGTTGCCTTTGCTAGTTGCAAACTCTCAAGCGCCGAAAGAAATTACTCTACCACTGAGTGTGAAGGACTAGCTATGGTGTACGCACTACAAAAATATCGACACTATCTGCTAGGTGGACACTTTAAGATGTTCACAAACCATTCAGCTTTGAAATACATGGTCAACAAGCCTGTGTTGGGGGGGGAGATTTGCCGTTGGCTGTTGCTATTTCGGGAATATGATTTTGAGATCATCGTTAAGCCTGGGAGGTTGAATGCAGGCCCGGATCATCTGTCTCGTATCAATACAGGGGAAGAACCTACTAACCTGGAAGAAGGCTTACCCGATGCACAGCGGTTTACCATTAAGATGATTGATGCTCACTTTGCTGATATCATTGAGTTCCTTACTACGGGCGTGGCCTCTGCTGCGTATTCGGTGCAACAGAAGAAGGAGTTGGTCACCCAGGCTGCAGACTTTGCTATCATCGCAGGACAACTATACAAGCTAGGTGCCGATGAGATACTCCGCAGATATGTATTGGAACATGAACAACCCACCCTCACAGAAGCGCATTATGGAGTTGTAGGTGGCCACTACGCAGGCAGGGCTACGACACAATATTTTTAGGGCTGGCTTATGGTGGCCGACCCTGCATCAGGATTCTTACACCTATTGTAGATCGTGTGATACATGCCGGCAAAATGGCTGACCCTCACGATGAGATGATATGCCATTATAGCCTCAAATGGCCCTACAAGCTTTTGATAAATGGGCCATTGACTTTATAGGACCCATCAATCCACCAGGAAAGAAAGCAGGCACGCGCTACATTATCACTGCCACTGATTACGTCACACGATGGGTTGAGGCACAAGCAGTAAAAGATTGTACTACTGATACTACTGCGCACTTCATATTTGCGTAGATTCTGACCAGGTTTGGCTGCCCAAAGATCCTAATGAGCGACAGAGGTACAGATTTTGTTAACCAAACGATTCAAGCTTTGAATGAGGGATTTCGGATCCACCATGCCAAGAGTACACCATATCATCCCCAGGCTAATGGGGCGGTTGAAGCTTTTAAATTTTTTTTAGAGCAGGCATTAACGAAGGTTTGTAATGCCGATCGTAGTGACTGGGATGTTTGCATCCCCTCGGTTCTGTGGGCATACCGAACGACCTGCAAAAAGCTAACCGGTAGGACACCCTTTCGAATGGTCTATGGCAAGGAGGCCATCATGCCCATAGAGTACGTTGTTCCTAGCCTATGCATTGCAGCATTCACGAATATGGCAGACTCTGATATCATAGAAGAACGCCTGGCGCAACTGGTGGCTTTGGAGGAAGATCGGTTTATTGCTCAGTTTCACCAGCAGGTTCAAAAGGCTCGAGATAAAGCATGGCATGATCGACACATTCACCAGAAGAGATTCGTAGAAGGTGATCTCGTCCTTTTATACGATAGCCAGTTTGTGAAACATCCAGGCAAATTCTGGCAGCACTGGCTTGGTCCCTACATAGTTAAGGAGGTTACAAATGGCGGAGCTGTCCAGTTAGCTACCCTGCGTGGTGACCTCCTTCCTGGCTTTGTCAATGGTAGTCAACTCAAACCATACCAGGTTGCGGACTATGTGGTCGCACCAATACAATGACTCGGGACGAGTCACAAGATTGTGTTGGGGGACTATTGGAACGGGGTTTTGTTTGGTTCTAATTGATGATGTCAATTAGAGTTTAATTTAATGTCAACCCGGGAAGGTAAACTTAGAAGTGCTTATCTAAAATATATAGATCTAGAAATATTCCTAATTTGTCTGAGATCTTTGGTTCTCTTACAAGAACATATTCGACAAGATCTCTTCCAATAACTAAACAAACCTAGATCTAATAATTGTTTGAGATATATGGTTCTCTTACAAGAACATATTCTACAAGATCTCTTCCAACATTAGAACATCTAACAAGAACTTAAAAGCTGAAATGAAATAAACCTAGATCTAACAATTGTATGAAATCTTACGGTTCTCTTACAAGAACACTTTCAAATAAGACTCTTCCAATATTAGAACATTTAACAAAAACTTGAAAACTAAAATCAAACAAAAACATAAAATAAACTATACCTAAAATAAACAAATAAGCATGCAAGTGAGGCCATGGGGGCCCTCCATAACTTCACAAGCACACCACTTCAATGGAGACTCAGATGTAGAAGCAAAATTGAAGTATGATCCTTTATTTCAAAATCTCCATTACAAACCAAATCTAAGATTACAACTCTAAGCTTCTAAGATTACATACTCCAAAATTCTAAGATTACAAAAACTTCAAGATTCCAAAACTTCAAGAATACAAATGGAGGAGATTGTACTCCTATTTATACAATGGGATGAGTAACAAACTCATAATGATCATCCACTAATCTCTCTCTAGTTCCATACATCTCTCAAGCATCTAGACACATAACCCCCTTTTGTCCTTGATCTTCTCCATGAGGTTTATCTCTTCAAATTCGAATTTGATCATTCAAGGCCACATAAAGGTGTCTTGGAAGCTTCCTTGGCACCTACACATGTCACAAAAACAACCCACTTTCCATATATAAAGTAAAATAGATTATTTTCTAATTTTTAATCAAGAATTTCTCTTAAAAATGCTTAAAAATAAATAATATTTGGAAAATATAAATGAGACCCATTGATGGTGAATAATAGGGAAAATGAAGTGACATGGTGGTGCATAATGGGTGATATAATGGAAGCATAGGTGAAAAATGTATGGTAATGAGTGTTATTTGTATGACATTTTGAAACCCAAACATACTCCCCAACTGAAGCTCTTGCATGTCCTCATGCAAGCTACTACAATAACTTATTTGATTTGATTCTTAGATGAGCTTCCTTTTACAAGATGTTTGGTTCTTGTGTAACAAGCATCTTTCAATCATGGACTTCCTTTTAACTTTGCACTTCTTTGGATAACTTTTATTTTTTCAAAGCATTTGCATCTTTTAATGATTGGTTCTTGTGTTACAATCATTATTTACTTTGTTGAGATCTCTGTTTAATGATTGGTTCTTGTGTTACAATCATTATTTACTTTGTTGAGATCAATCATTTTAAGAAGTCATTTAATATGCTCATCATTTTGTAGTAGTTTTTTTTTATTGTGGGAAGACTATGTGGGTTAAGATGTAACATGAATGAGAGAAAAAATGAAGTGTGAAATTCCCCCCTCCCCAACTGATGGTTTTTGGCAATTTTTAATGAGAAAGGGAATGGTGAAATAGTGGAATATTTTCCAAATATCATCATTTTAGCATCTAAAAAGAATTTCAAGATTAAAGGTTAGAAAACATCATACCTTACTTACCTACAGAAGTGGATGAATCATACATGTTCAGCTGCTACAATTCTGATCTGAAGCTTCTTCTGCAAGTTGTGGATGAAAGATGGATCTGTATTGTCGTATCTGCTGCTGGATAGTCTGATGAATCTGATGAGTCTGCTGAATATGGATGAAAATCTATAAGGCTTGGAAGGTATACAAAATATATAAGTTACATTTTCCTCCCCCTAGCCTTATTTATTGACTTGTCGTCAAGTCATGACAAGCTGAAAAACAAATGAAAGGAAATCTGCTTCATCTGCTACAAAATATGGGTCTTCAAGTCTTCAACGGTCGATGGCACAAATCTTACTATGTGATTAAATATGCTAGTGTCGAACATAGCAAGAAGTTGTTGACTTAGTGGCCATTAATGAATGCCACTAGCCAACACGAGAGCTCCCACCATTGATTCCAATGGGAGTCAAGATGCCTAACACATCTTTGTAGGTACGAATAAGTTTGTTGTGGTGGAGTCACCTACAAGATCCAACGAACAAGGGATATTAATGTACTCCCATTGTTCATTGGCAAGAGTACTTGATATTAAGGCATGCAAGCCTCTAGGTGTTTTTACAAAGATAATTAGACTCTAGGACTTTGACTCAGTGATATGTAGAAGCGAGATTTTATTGGTGGAAGATGAAAATGGTAGGAAAAAGGAAATGGAAATGACAAGGAAAATGACAATAAGTGAGCTTCTTGGTTTTATTTTGTGGGTTAGGGGTGAATGAAAATAAGTACATGAAAAGAAGTGGATTTGATTGCATGATTGAAACTTGCTCGAAAAAAGGGATTTTGGCTTGCATTGAGGACTCATTGGGATTTACAATTTTACAAAGGGAATAAAAGACTGGTTGTAATTAATATGGACTTATTCACATGATTCATCATAAAATTGATCTGTTGGAAGTCCAACTTTAGACAAATTAGACTCCTTGAATGTTCATCTGATTAACGCAAACCTGCAAAAACTTGGCATTCACAAAACATAAATATATCCAAGCAAAAGTGATCAATTTCTACTTGGCTTTTTATGCAAAAATTAAACACCAATGAAACAAATTTAAGTAAAATAAAATGTGTAAGTTGGCTCAATTCTATGATTTTTTACAAATCCAAAATATGAAATCAGTATAATTAATTCCCCTCTTATGTAACTTTTGTAAATTCAATTTTGTTGCAATTATGAAAATTCCAACCATCGTCGAAATTGTTTCATGATTTGCATTTATGATATCGAATTTCACATGTCGTCACCGATCGATCTTGTATTTGCCAAAATCTGCATCATTTAAAACTTGCAAGATGTTAATACAAATGCGTCAAATAAAAATAAAATAAAAAATAAAAATTCAAGAAGAAAACTAATTTTTCCTGTGTCATTTTTTGTGCAAACCATGCAGATATTAAGTTTCCACAAGAAGCAATACTGCTAAGTTTAAGGCAGTATAAAACTTCTTCGTATGAGAAATAAAAGGCATAAATAATACTGCTTCAAAACTGCTTCAAATCGTCATCAAACAGATTTCAAACACTTCTACAATACATCTACAAAGCCCTCTCAAATCTGCTTCAATAAGTCTTCTAAAGGTTGTTCCAACAAAGGATTCAAGGTCTGTGCAAAAGATCTTCAAGCTGCTCCAAAACATCTACTTTAAAAAAAAACTTTTCAAAAACTGCTCAGAGAATGTCAAGTTTGTTCACGAGAGAGAAGATTCAAAGCTCCAAATGTTTGTTCATTAATTATTCAAGATTTTCTGCTGAAATGGATGGGTTTGACCAGCGTTGACCGGCCACTTATGGTCTTCGAATCTGAAGGTAATTAGATTTTTCGCCATCTTTGTACATTCCAGATTAAGTATTCAACCTTCGTTTTGGCACACCTGTCACGCCACATGTCAGAACATAAAGTCATTACAGGAAGTTAGCAGAACCTGAAAATCTGATAGAATCACTGTTTCAAGTCTGCTCCTAACTTGGTCCAATATTTGCTTTAATTTAGCTCAAAATATGCTCATAGAATGATCCAATTCTGTTCTCAAAATAAGATAAAAGTTCATGTCTGATCTGCAAGAAACCCATAATACGAATTCAAATTTTGTCACAGTCCTAGCAGTCAAGGAGGTCGAAAGTTTTAGGGGCGAGGAGTGCACGAGACTGAGGTCTATGCTACCTTTCCATTTCACATTCCCATCGAATTTAAAACCGCAATTTGAATTTGGTTGTATCTTATACTCACAGCAATAAATCCACTTCGTTGCTCTCAAGCTATAATTGGTGGAAAGATGGTTCTAAGTCGGCCGAAAATATGTGCAGAAAAATTCCACAAAAATATCTACCATCGGGTCGTCAAATATAATCATGGGAAATATAATCTGAACTGGATAAGCATGAATGAAGAAAATTACGGGAGATATAATCTGAACTGGATAAGCATGAATGAAGAAAACTATGGGAAATATAATCTGGACTTCACGTTCCCTTTACTATTGATAGCCTTTGAGCATTGTCACCAATTATACTCTTGATTCTCAATTTCTGTATAAGAGATTTTCTGTGCATTAATTTTTCAAAAATCGTTTTTTTTTTTCTTCACGCTGTCACCAAAACAGTGTCCCAAAGAACCGCAATTTCCCCTCAAACCGTTAAGAATCTAAGGAAACGATTTCTGGGTTATGTAATTCATTCCGTTCCGGCAAAAACCCATGTCTTCGTTTCTTTAAATTTTCCTTGGTTCGATCAGAAACAGCTTTTAAAAACTGTCATTTGGCAGAGGCTGCGTTTCTCTGTTACCTAATGACTGCATACAGTTTGGTAGTATTCATATGAAACACTTGCTCACTGTATTGCTCATCGATTCACCATGAAGTCCGCGGAATTAGTGCAAGATCTGTAGCGTTGCAGCACTGTAATATCGACAGTGTCTAACTAATATCGGTCGACGTAGATTGTTATTAAGCCGAAGATGCTCTTGCATCATATTGTTCAATAGAAACAGTGGCATCAGGTGGTTTTATCAGCGTTCATGGTCAATAAGATTCACAGTCCGCAATAGTTTTAATGGCCCTTTTCTTCTATGCTTGTAGCTTTTAAAAACATTATAATTCAATAAAATAAAGAGCCAAGTGTTTCTTAAATGTTGGTAGTAAAATGTTTCAATCGTCTATAGATGTCTCAGTAGTAGTGCTTCTAGCTGGAAATCCCTTTATTTATCCCTTGATCTTGAAACTGACAGGATTATTACTTGTTTTCCTTTGCATTTAAGTTTTCAATTTTCTTATTCGCATCACATGCCATGCCCATTGCAGGTTCGTAATCATATTTCAAGTTATTCTTCATTTTGCATTAGTCTAAGGTTTAAGGCTCCACTGTAGAGAGACAATGGAAAAGCAATGTTTCCTCTTTTTGAGCCAGACTAGTTTTTAATTTCAATTTTCAGTTTTCTTTCCTATTCTAGTGCCTTTGCATTTCCTTCCTTTTCAAAGAATTGAATATTTTCATTCAATCACTAAACTATCCAAGCCTTAATACAACTTATCAAGTAGATTGAATTGATGTTTCGAATCAAATCACTCATTAGGAAGGAGCTTTAATTTCAAATGTGCATGTTCCAAAATTGAACACACTTCAAGCCAATGCACCAGTGTTCATGTTTTGATAGATTATTGTAGAAAAATATGCAATGAACCCAATGTTAAAAATTTATGATCTTAAATCCCTGATGATGCTTGCTCAAGCAAAATTTCTGCAAAATTTCAAAGTTCAAGTTTTGGAATTTTAGACATTCCTACGCTGAAATAATTTAGATCTTTGTTGGAATAACAAGTTTACAAAGGATCGGCCTTCCTTATAGCTTCCAGAAGTTCCTTGTATTGTCAATCTGCCAGTATGTAAGAAAATATCCATGAAAACCGAAAAGTGGTTCCTGTAATTCAAGTTGATAGCTTAATATAGTCACGTGCCTGCAATTTCTTATAATCATGCACAAATCAATTTTTCAGCGAGAGTATTTTTATTTGAAATAAATCGATAGATTTTCTAATCTTCCTGATCGCACGTAGCGCAGGAAGAGAGCATACTAATCTCTTGATTTATTTTTATTTATGCAGGTTAGCGTGGATGGATAGACACAATTAAAATCTGCAACAAAACCTTGCATTATCTATACTCTTTCTGCAATGTCACGGGGGCGTTTAGACTCTCGGAAGACAGAGCTTTCCGATAATCAAGCTCCTGGCTCACCTGTGATACAGAAACAAGACATAGAAATGCAAAGATGAAGCAGCTCTTTTTATTCATGATTATTTAAAATAAGTCTAAATGAAAATTCTAATGAAAATGACTTCTAATGGGATCTCATTTTTATTTTTCTAATCTATTGTACATTAACTTGAAAGATGTTTTATTTTCTAAGTAAAAGAATGCTTCCAATGAAGCCATCTACGGACTAAAAGTTCGAACATGCTCACATCAAGATTTAAAATTTTTACGTTATGTTTTACAAGTATGTGAGAATCTTGTCTTAGAGTTGGCTCAAGGTGATTGTCCCTGCTCTCCAAGAAGTACCTGTTCAACATTGTCAAATTCATCATCCGTAGATGGATTAGTGAGAAATGGGGGTTTAAAATAAAATTTGAATTTAAATTAACTATGTGCGAAAATAAAAATGTTCCAAACTTTGAACTCCTTTATGAACCTGCTATCACCAAGTTCCACATATTAGCCCATTAAAAACAAATGCATAAAATAATTACTAAATCCTTCTAGTTGCACTTCCCCGGCAACGGCGCCAAAATGTTTGGTTCTAATTGATGATGTCAATTAGAGTTTAATTTAATGTCAACCTGGGAAGGTAAACTTAGAAGTGCTTATCTAAAATATATAGATCTAGAAAGATTTCTAATTTGTCCGAGATCTTTGGTTCTCTTACAAGAACATATTCGACAAGATCTCTTCCAATAACTAAACAAACCTAGATCTAATAATTGTTTGAGATCTATGGTTCTCTTACAAGAACATATTCTACAAGATCTCTTCCAACATTAGAACATCTAATAAGAACTTAAAAGCTGAAATGAAGTAAAACTAGATCTAATAATTGTTTGAGATCTTATGGTTTCCTTAAAAAAACACTTTCAAATAACATCCTTCCAATATTAGAACATTTAACAAAATTTAAAAGCTGAAATCAAACAAAAACATAAAATAAATTATACCTAAAATAAGCAAATAAGCATGCAAGTGAGGCCATGGGGGCCCTCCATAACTCCACAAGCACACCACTTCAATGGAGACTTAGATGTAGAAGCAAAATTGAAGTATGATCCTTTATTTCAAAATCTCCATTACAAACCAACTCTAAGATTACAACTCTAAGCTTCTAAGATTACATACTCCAAAATTCTAAGATTACAAAAATTTCAAGATTCCAAAACTTCAAGATTACAAATGGAGGAGATTGTACTCCTATTTATACAATGGGATGAGTAACAAACTCATAATGATCATCCACTAATCTCTCTCTAGTTCCATACATCTCTCAAGCATCTAGACACATAACCCCCTTTTGTCCTTGATCTTCTCCATGAGGTTTATCTCTTCAAATTCGAATTTGATCATTCAAGGCCACATAAAGGTGTCTTGGAAGCTTCCTTGGCACCTACACATATCACAAAAACAACCCACTTTCCATCTATAAAGTAAAATATATTATTTTCTAATATTTAATCAAGAATTTCTCTTAAAAATGCTTAAAAATAAATAATATTTGGAAAATATAAATGAGACCCATTAATGGTGAATAATAGGGAAAATGAAGTGACATGGTGGTGAATAATGGGTGATATAATGGAAGCATAGGTGAAAAATGTATGGTAATGAGTGTTATTTGTATGACATTTTGAAACCCAAACAGGTCTCCTAACAAGCTGCGAAATTGGTCCATTTTGATTACTTTTGATTATATTTAGAATAGCGCAGGGGTTTTGGGGTGGGTCAAAGCCCCAAACGCATTGTAATGGGTCAAAGGGTAAAATAGGGGTCCGAAAACCATGGGTTGCGGACCATAGGAAAGTCGGAGCTAGATTGATATAAATAGAGATGTATTTTGTATCGAAAAGGATAGGAATTGATGAGATATTGATGCGATCTATTGCTTAAGTTTTCTGTTTGGGTTTTAGGGAACGGACTCCTGCTGGCTGTGTGCGCAGATATCCTAGTCCAGCTATGTGCAGACCCTGCTGCTGTGTGCACAGGTTGGGAAGGGAATTGTAAGGAAAGATTGATGAATGAATGAATGCAAAGGATTATTAGAGATCTAAATGTGTGAGTTCTGTTATGTGAATTGCTGATAATTGTTGTGTTATGTATTTTATGTCTTTGAGCTGTGAAAGATCTGTGTACTGAGCTCTTGGATCTAGATCTGTTATGTTCTATTTATATACTGTTGTGTTGATGATATAATAAGCCTATAACTGTATATCTAATGCACGTGGATGCAAATAGGAACATAATTAACCTTGCGCAGGACAAGGTAACCAGGGAATTACAGAAACAGGACGCAGCCCTGCTTTCCTTACCCATCCTTTCTCAGGGTGCGGAAACCTGGTTCCAACACCCACCCATACTACTTCGGGTGAGACTGTGACCTGCGAAAGCAGGTCACTGCCGAAAGGGCCAGTAGTATAGGGGTTTGTTGACAAACCTTGCACACCGAACCTGGGTTAGGACCCCTCAAGCCAACAGTGCAATATGTGACCGCATCGCATCGCAATATCGCAAGTTTAACCATATTACAAACTCGTATCATTTACCGAATGCGATATGCGATACGATCTCCATCGTCCATCTCTCCATTCTAGTTCTGCACTTTGATCCCAACCATCTATTTTTCCCTTTGCACCTCCTCCGAAACTCTTAAGTTTTTAAGGGAAATGCCCCACTTCTCCGCCTTCAGGAAATTAGTTTGTTTGCTCCAAGGTGTAACCCTCCTGAGCTTATTCGGTGTTCTGCTGTGCTAGTCCCTCCTGAGCTTGCAAATGAGCCCAACTCAAACCTGTCCGGTGTGTAATGTTTTGAACGTGCCCATCGGTTCGGCTCTTGAACTGTTTTGCACATGAATGAGTCCGACGCGACCCACCTTCACATCTCATCACGTAATGTTAATGTACCGACATATAAATCAAAATTCTTCTACGACACACAAAATTTTACATTTTCTATCATATATGCTTTTTGGTGTTTTGAAAAATATTATAAAGGTAAATGCAAATGAGCCACAACATCTGGCTCCACTTGCGAATATTGATTTTTTCCACGAAAGCGCTAAGAACCGCAATTAGTGCCTTATCCATTGGGCATGGAGTCAAATATTGCTTGGTGACATATGAACAATGAGCAATCCAGTATTTACAATGGTGGAATGCTGAATTTTAATGTTGGAAATAATGCTTCAGATAATGCTCGTTCACAGGAAGTTTTACTGACTCTCCATCTAGATCTTCCAAAATGAATGTGTTATTTGACCTTGCCTTAGAGATTCTGTATGTACCATACCAGAGAGGGTCAATTTTACCATGCTTCCCCTTTGCTTCTCATCTGATGTCCCATCTCAGTACCAAATCTCCTACTTGAAAGAGAACTTCTTTTTCTTTTCTGTCAAATATAGACATCATATTTTCTTGATAAGTAATCAAGTTATCCCTGACTTTGTTTCTGTTTTCACTTGATTCAATTATTTTGTTCAATTTTCTTACCAGAGCATTAGGTTCTTCCTGAGCTTCTTAAAGGAAAGAAATCATTAGTTTGGCCAGTTGAGTAGGAAATAGTGTTTGAGTTCCATAAACTAGTTCATAGGGAGACTTTTCAATAGATCTCCTAGTAGTGACTCGAACTGCCCAGAGGGAAAACTTCAACTTCATATCCCAATCCTTCTAATTCTCGGTGATTGTCTTCTTCAATATTTTAACCAATGTCTTATTTGAGGACTCTGCCAATCCGTTCCCTTGGGGATGATATGTTGTGGAATGTGATAAAATTACATTATATGTTTGACAGAAATTAATGAAACTATCATAATTGAATACCTGAGCATTATCAGTCACAATTTTGACTGGAAATCCGAATCTGCTGAAAATGTTTTCCTCCATAAACTTCATCACTACTTGGTCATTTGCCTTCTTAGTGGGTATTGATTCAACCCATTTTATAAAGTAATCAGTGGCAGTTACAATCCACTTGAACTGTCCACTTGATGATGGATTGATCTCTGCAATAAAATCCAATCCCCATTGCCTAAAAGGTTCTTCAATAAATACTGGGATGAGGGGTAATGGAGCAAGTTTTTTCTTTTCAGCAAACAACTGACACTTCTTACAACTTCTGACCAGTCTATACACATCTGCAAATAGGGTTGGCCAATAGAAGCCTGACTTGAGAATTTTATGAGCAGTGACCTTCCAACTATAATGTCCTCCACACAGACTTTCATGATATTGTCTGGTGACTTCAATAGATTCTCCTTCAGTCAAACATAACAGCAAAATACTAGTAGGATCTTTTCAGTATAGCTTTGCTTCTACGATAACATATGGTTGAGACTTGAGCTTGAGAGCTCTATATTTTGTTCTATTTAGTGAAGTTGGACAGGAAAAGAAACACAGGTAATGTACAATATCTTTATACCAATCGGAGCACAAAAATTTGTATTGAATACCTGTTTTGGACTTGTATTGACCTTCTTCATTAACAACTCCATCCACTGGTGCCAACAGATTAATTCCCAAGGCTTGAAAATTTGTCTCTGTCAACAACTTCACTAACCCCTATCCCTTGACCAGCTTGGTGGGTTTGATGTCCAAATCATACTCTTGAATTTTTTCTATGTACTTCCCCCTTTTTCCTTCCACATCACTTTGGAGCAGCACGTCTTTCACAGTAGAATTAGGAATATAAGCTGTTATTTGGGACTGTAACACATAATTCCTGAAGGCTTTTAGTGCTTTGACCAAAGCATATACTTGTTTCTCCAGAATATTGTTTTTGAGCTCAGCATCTCTTAGAACTTTACTGAAAAATGCAACTGGCTGCTCCTTACTATCTTCATTTTTCTGTAACAACATAGCAGCGATAGTAGTGGGGGATGCAAATGAGAATACCTAAAAGGCTTTTTGACAGTCTGGACTAATCAAAACTGGAGCTTCCTACAATGCTTCCTTTATTCTAGCAAATGCATCTCTTGCTTCCTTATCTCATTTCACTTCTACATTTTTCTTCAACATATATGTTATACTTCTCACAATCTCAGCATAATTGGGCACAAACCTCCTCAGAAAGTTTATTTTTCCCAGGAATATTTGGATATCTTTCTTGCTTCTTGGTACAGGAATCGCCTGAATGGCTTCCACCCTTGTTGGGTCAATTTTTACTCCTTGTTTAGAAACTATGTGACCTAATAATTTACCTTCTTATAAGGACTAGATTAGAAACCCAGTCTGAATATCTGAGATGGACTATAATTTTCACTTGCAACAATTTCTTCACTTCTTTCTCAATTGGAGCTAACAACAATGGATTGATCTGTATGAGCTTATGTCTGTGTAGTTGGAGTCCTTCTTTCAATGGAATATTATGTTGAATTATGATTTTGTCGTATGTTTTCAAGTCTTCATATGACCAGGCAAACACATCCATATATTTCTTAAAAAGATCAATGTATCCTTCTTTGTAGTTTTTGGGAACACCTTTGAACAATTTCACTATTTTTGGTTCTTGTTGAGTTCCCAAATTAAAATCTTCCATCTCTTCTTCTTGATGTGTTTTCTTTGAATCAACAGCAACATCATTAGAATCGAATAATATTTCAAGGGGAACCAACCCTTTAGGGAGCACATTATCTTTCAATTGGATAATCTTCTGTTCACCTATTGACTGCTTAAGGTTTCTTATTTATGTTTTCTTCTTTGCTTGTTCTTCCTCTTGGTCTATCTCGACATCTTCAAAGTTTCCAATCATTGTCAGGAACTGATTTATCTGTTCATCATCATCAAACACCTGCCAATGTTTCACATTGTCAGGGATAGAAGGTCTATGTCTAATTTCAATTTTATACCTTAGCCTTGGATTTATTGGAGGTTTGAAGGTGTTGGCTGCAACTGCTAAAGTATATGCCAATCTATTCTCCTCGCTCGGAATAAACTGAAGATTGAAGGCTTCAAAATAGTTTCCTATCAAATCCCAAACTTCATTCCTATATGATCTTAATCTCTGATGTTTGGTTTGACAATGATTTTTAATTTGCCTTATTGTCAATTCAAAGTCACCAAAAAGTGAAATACATTAAACTCCCATCTGTTTAGCAACTTCAAGGCTTGAGATTAAGGCCTCATACTCAGCCGCATTGTTTATTGAATCAAATTCTAGTTTAAAAGAGAAAGGCATGAGGTTACCTTTCAGTGATATCACCAAGAATCCAACACCTACACCTTCCTTGGAGTAGGCACCATCAACGTAGAATTTCCAAATCTTCCTTGAGTGCAACTCACTATTTACAACTGCTGAAGAGAGTTTCTTCCCTGTGTCTTCAACAAATTCTACATCCTCATGTAGCATGAAACAAGAAAGATATTTTGTTTCTTGACTATAAATGGGGGTATTTACTGCATCTTTCTTAGAGGTGGTCTTTACAAACCTTGTTTCCCTGTAAAATATCATTTCTTCCCCATTAAAAACCGGAATGATAGCATAAGTGAAATCTAACTTTAAAACATCTCCCAACTTTTCTCCCCAAGATCTTGACAGGAGCATTCCAAACCTGGCTGGAATGTTAGCGACCACTACATCCATGACTATACTCTTTGCTGGTATTTTCCCCAATGAAACTGCTACATATTTAATTAACCCAACACATTTCACCCTTTTGGAATCAAATGAATACATATCCCTATAAGGTTTGGTAATATGCAAGTTTAGTTCCTTCATAATAGACATTGGCATGAGATTATGGGACGCTCCTAAGTCCAGCATGCAATTATGTAGAGTAAAATCATGAAGCAACAGAGAAATATAGAAGGGTGGAACATAAGGATCTACTTCTTCTACATGAGGACCAAAGGTGACCACTGGCTTTTCTTCTTGTAAGTTCATTGTGTCGCTTATATCTTCCATCTGTGTGAGATTAATAAATTCTGAAATTTCTTTCTTGTAAGTTGGTATTTTAGCTAATTCTAGAAGAGGTACCTGAATTTTAACCTTCTCCAACTCTTTTGCCAAACTGAAAGCATGAATTTTCTTAACATTCTTTTCAGGTTCTTCTTCACTCTTTCTAGAATTTTCCACTTGTTCGGGTACAGGAACAACTCTCTCCAAAATATTAGTGTCAACTGATTTGTTCTAGGAAGATTCACCCTGCTGCACATTTATTCTATTAAGGGAAATTTATAGGTTGTTTCCCATTACTGACTTGTTTTGCAGGGTCCTTTTGTTGTGGAGTCACCATTGAAGAAGGAATGGAACCTTGTTGTTCACCTTCATTATCCTGCACTCTAGATCTCTTTCTAGACCTTAAATCATACTTTTTATGTAACTCAGCTTGCATGAAATCTGTGAATTGCCTACAGTATTCATCCATTTCATCTTGATCAAAAGATCCTTCAGCTTCAGCATATTCTCCCTCACAACCTTTCTCTTCATCCTCTTCTATTGTATACATAGGAGATACCTGATCCTCAGCTCTCCAGGTGTTGCTTCTATATACAATGGTGCTTGAACTTGGTCTTGATCTCTTATTTCCCTCTGTAAGATTTGCAGGGGATGTCTTCTGAATTGAGGGCTAAACCACCCTTGGTTTTGTTGTACTTGTCTTTGGGATTTTTTATTTTCCAATTCCATCTTAGCTAGCTTATTTTTCATATTTTTTATCACCTTTGTCATATATTCAATTCTTAGATCTTGTGATGATTCTTCTTTTACCTTCCCCTTCTCTTGGACTAGCTGTTTCCATTTCTCCTTTCCAGCTGCATTCATATTAGCTTCAATATCTAAAGCATCTGTTTGTATCTGCTTAAGAGTAGGGGCCCTTCTCTCTCTCAATATAAATCTAAAATCATCTTCAAAAGCCCCAGTAAAAACTACCTTTGCTCCTATGGAGGGGCTACATCTCTATGGGTAAACTATTGTACAATTTGTTGAATCTTTTGACAAACTCAGAAATGTTTTCATTAGGCCTTACTTTAATTGCATTAAACTTTGTCAATGAGTAACCATGATCTATCTTTTCTCCCCATCTTTGAGTGAATTGAGTTTCTAACTCTTCCTAGTTATTTATTGAACCATTTGGTAAACCTTTGAACCATTTTCTAGCCTCTCCATTTAGAGACTGCACAAATAGTCTCATCACAACATCAAGATGTTATACATTTAAATTCTCAACAAAAGTGAAAAACAAGGGTAACTGTTGTTTTGCAGTTACTTCATCTTCTCTAGTGAAACGAGGAAGTAATTTGAGGTATTCTTGAGGCATGGAATTCATTGGTTGCGCAAGATTTAGTGGTGCATATCTATTCATTAAGAAAGTTGGTGCTGCCATATTTACACCTTGGTTAACTGTTCCTTGGGTAGTTGAGGTTGATGAACCTGCTGTGAAAGTGAATGAAGGTGGTGAGAAGACTAATATAGGAGTAGGTTGATGAATAATGGAAGAAGAACTAGCAACTATATTTGGTTGAGCTTGAGTGAAGGTAAAAGAAACAGACTCGAAAGAATGTTCTTCTAACTTAAGTTCTTGAAAATGAATGGGTGTGGATGGTGAATCTTGTTCCAAGAAAGAGAGTTCCTTGGAAATATCTTCAAACAAAGGGTTTTGAGAATTGCTGCCAGGAGCAGAAAATGTAGGATCAGGTGTTGAAGGAGTTTCAGGTTTCTGAGCCCTTTTAGAAACCAATCTTTCTGGATCTAGAAAAGTAGGGACTATCTGTTGTGATGTATCTGACCTCGCGTGAGGCCTTTTGAAAGCCATAATTTTGAAAATAACAAACACAACCAAATATTTCATCCTCACTAAACAACCAAAGGAAATAATGTGAAAAAATCCAGGGAAAATAAACTTTGTTTCTTCATCCCCAGCAGCGGCACCAGAAAATGTTGTATCTCAAGAAACAATCCCTCGGTCGTGGTGAGGAATCAGTTCTTAAGACATTTTGTAAATGTATGCCAAAGTTACAATATCAAATGGCCTCTATTTAACACTTTTGGAATTTAATTACTTAATACCCTCAATAATCTGATATAATGAAAGCCTTCACAATGCCATAAATTGTTGATATTCGAATGAAATGAAAATAAGAACTGTAAGGGAAACTCAAAATGATATGATGAGAAACATAATCTATCACTTTTAAGTTTTAGAGGAAATTCTGTAAACATAGAATCTATTACTTTTAAGTTTCAGGGAGAATTTGTGAAGGGAGAAGAGATGAAGTGAAGGAGCACAAATTAAGGTTATTTAACTCTTACTCATAGATGTAATTAAGAGACCGACTGCTACATTACTTCACTTCATTCAAAGAGGAATAAACATAGAGTGAAACTGGAAAGACTTATCAACATCAATAGGTGTAGGAAACTTGATCTTCTTTCCATTAGGGAAATTTTGAGGTCTAAAAAGGGCCTCCTAAGGAAAATGTACAATCAAAATTCACTTTATGAGAAGCAATCACATTTTAGGAGATGACATCATCTCTAATGGTTGAGGTGGCATTGCTTGAGTTAAAGATACTTACTTGTCACATTCTCAATGGTGGATAAAAACTCATAGTTAACCATGGTAGTGCCCTAAGTACTTTTAAAGTCATAAAGTAAAGTACTCATAATAAATGTCATTTCACACTTTTTGAATAAAATATTATTATTGTCATTTCATATTTTTTGAAAGAAACAATGCATATCCCTACACAATCTTCATGTATTTACACACTTTTCAATAAATATTATATTTATATATTTTGAAATATTTATTTATAAATCAAATAAATTCAATATGTAATATAAAATTCATACATAAAACAATATACTATATTATATTATTTTTATATAGTATATTAATTACATGTTAATATATAATTTAAATAATATAAATTTTAATTAATAGTATATTCTATAATTAAGAATTTATAAATTTATATTTATATTTTTTTAAGTTATTTAAGTACAAAGGAAAAATGCATTAGTTGTGCAATGATAATAACTTTTTCTTGAAAATCTCATTCTTATTTATAGTCACATCAATACAATTTTTTTATTATTTTTATTTTGGTACAACTTTTGAATTGAATTTAACTATGGTTACATGGATTTTGATGCAAAAAGTGAATTTCAAAATCATAAATATTATTTTATTGGTTTAGCTATTATTTTATTATTTCCTTAGGAGGCCCATTTTAGACCTCAAAATTCCCCTAATGATTTATTTCTCAGAAAATTCAGTACCAAATTAACAGTCATCTAGAGGTCCAAAAATCGAAACCTCTGTTCTTTATTTCTACCTACTTAAATAGATCAAAGTAGTTCGTAACTGCTGAACTTCTTGAAACTACTCGACTACCTAAAGTGTTTATATTACTTATGCAATCATACCAAGAAAAAAAAAAACTGGAAATATTGTTCGTTTTGTTGAATCGGATGTCGCTGATGCGTCCTCCCGAAGTGCTGAGGTATCCTTTCTGGTTATGATGTAGTAGCTGCACAGTTCTGTAACAATGCCTCAGTGCCTGACTTGACCCATCTGTCGTGCTTCCCATAGTGCCACTATATGTTCTTCTGCCTGACTTTGCCTATGCCTTTGTGTGCGCCTGTAGCGTTTCGTCTTCTCTTCATCAACCGCCGCAAGACTTGGACTTGAACCATATTTTTCTCACATTTGGAGAACGCATCGCATCCTCTTTCTATCGCATTATGGTGTTTGATCGGCTTTACGTTATAATCCTCCTTTCTTCCTCCGATGCAATTTAACACCAGAAATGCCTTACTTCCGGATTTGAAAACCTTTGAAGTTCACCTTTGAAACTGCGTCGCATCTGCCTGCAAATCGCAGATCGAGGATCTTGTTATGAGACATGGAAGGTAAGTGTTAAAATGTGCGATGTGCGAAGTAAGATGGGTGGAAGGTGACGTGGCAAGCAAAGGTGGGGCCAATTGCAATCTCAAATCGGCAGATTTGTTATGAGACATGGAAGGTAAGTGTTAAAATGTGCGATGTGCGATGTGCGAAGTGCGACGGGTGGAAGGTGACATGGCAAGCAGAGGTGGGGCCAATCGCAAATCGACAGAATTGTTATGAGACATGGAAGGCAAGTGTTAAAATGTGCGATGTGCGAAGTGTGACAGGCGGAAGGTGACGTGGCAAGTATAGGTGGGGCCAATCACAAATCGCAATCGGTGATATGGAACTTTACCGCACTTCACACTTCGATGATCATAACATATTCATTTAGCACCTTTCTTCCAAAACTTGCAATGTGTGATATGTGATCGCATCGCATCGAAATATCACAAGTTTAACCATATTACAAACTCGTATCCTTTACCGAATGCGATATGCGATATGATCTCCGCCATCCATCTATCCATTCTAGTTCTACACTTTGATCCTAACCATCTGTTTTTCCCTTTGCGCCTCCTCCGAAACTCTTAAGTTTTTAAATGAAATGCGCCATTTCTCCGCCTTCAGGAAATTATTTTGTTTTATCCACGGTGTAACCCTCCTGAGCTTATCTGGTGTTTTGTCGTACTAGTCCCTCGTGAGCTTGCAAATGAGCCTGACTCGACCCTGTTCGATGTGAAATGTTTTGAACATGCCCATCAGTCTGGCTCTTGAACTGTTCGGCACATGAATGAGCCCGACTCGACCCACCTTCACATCTCATCACGTAATGTTAATGTTAATGTATTGACATATAAATCAAAATTCTTCTACGACACACTAAATTTTACATATTCTATATGCTTTTTTGGTGTTTTGAAAAATATTTCACCACTTACCCTCAAATTTATATTATGACATAATTTGAGGGCTTAATAATGTGTTATAGACCCTCAAACCCACATTTCCTAAGTTTAGTGGAAATTGTGGCAATTAATTAGGGTAGAATTAAATAAAATAGAGAGAAATAAAGTATTCCATGTGACAGAATGACGTGGAAATGACTTGGAAATTTTCCTAAGTCAAAGAGTGAGTCAAAGGACATGTGGAGGATGACTGAACACACTGCACCATAAATACACCAATATATCATAAAATCGAATTTCCCAAAGATAAAGCAACAATTTCACATAGGGAAAATCGAATTAATTAGAGGAATTCATGCACTGAAGGAATATTTGGACTGAAGATTATGTGGGGACTTCTATTGCAGTCATCTCGAATGCTTCTACACGTAGCACTTCACTCTAGACAATTATGAGTTTCCCTTGGGTAGATTACGAGTTTCACTTGGAGGAATCATGCAGTTCCTGGGGACCTATGTAGAGCTGCCTTGGGATCATCCACAGAGGTGGCATCACTTGGTTCGAGTTTGCATTGGTTGACTGGAGTTATCATGATGCTTTGATTCACTCATGCATGAGTTTACTATGTAGGGTATGAAATTCGATTTCCCTTTAGGTGCACATATGGAATTCAATTTTGCTTTGGTGTCTCTATCTTCTCCACATGGAACTTGGCTTACCTTTCCTTTAGATTTTCTCCAAGTTTAGTTCCCACTATTATCACTCTATAATTTAGAAAATTGGCAAGACTAAAATATAAATCACAACATCAAAACTGCTTGAAGCCTAGGATCTAGCCCTCCTAGACTTGGAGAGGAATCTCTATATTATATTTAGATTTGTTTAAGTTTACTGATGTTAGGCTAGTTAAATTGATTGTAAGAGTTTTTTTGTTTGATTTTTCTTGGTTGGATAAAAGTGGTCTTTCCTAAACAGTTTCCATTGAGCTATGTAGTCAAAATAGGCTAGGTGCACACATCAAATCCTAGAGCGACTGAAAGGCAAGCTAGCTGCAGATACAGGTGTTTATAGCTGAGTGTAATTTTTGGATGGAGAAGAGTGCGTTCAGTAATGACTTAAGAGCAATTAAGAATTCTTAAATCATACATCAGAAGAAAACATTGAAATTTTAAAGACAGACATAATTAAGGTACTCTGAAATAGCAAATCTTAATCTAACCTTCTTGCTTTACAAATGGAATTGTAAATGGACACATGAAGAGATTACAATGAAAAAAACATTAAACATGAATGAGGGAAAAACATCACCAAGACACACAAAACATGAATCTTGCAGAATAGTCTCTTTATTGATGCTCCAGCTTGAACAATGAGAATAATTGCAATGAAAAGTGTTTACAAAACCAGGGTCCAACCCGTGTTACATAATAGAAACTTGTATTTAAACTATTTGCATCGGCTTGCCATTATTGGAAGGGCAATTGGTTCATTTACAAATAGGGGTAACTGAAAAATGGGTATATGCGTCTCAAGCACGGATGCATGTGACTATTTCTATACAGGTGTCTGAAGTAGGAGTGGAAGTGTCCCTTCGTTGGAATGGCTCTCTGGCAGGTGCCAAATGTCCTCGTGGAGCCGTTATCTGATGCTATGGTGATTTGTTGTACTGGAGGATATGATACACTAGATGTGTTGTTGCTGACAATTCACTAAGCTGTCAGTTTCGTCACTGGATTGAGTTGTCATCCTTCCTAGAGCCTGCATAGATTTTCCCAACTTTTTGGAGTCGGGATCATTGTCCTGTTCAGCTTCCTGTAGACTTCATCGATCTCTTTGTACTTCACAAATGTGGGTTTCTGCTGGAAAATGTGCTTCACCTCGTGCTGTATGAAGACATCGTTGTTGATGGTTTCATAGAGGGCTTTCCTAGTCATGGTGTTCTTCAGATTTGCAAATTTGGTTGCGTCCTCAGATATCTCTGCGAGCTTCTTTACATAATCCATCCTGGACATCAATTTATCGTTGATGACAAACAAGGATGGCAAACCTCTGTTGTATAGTGGCTCGATCTTATTAAAAAACCTACTCACCCTAACCTCCAGTTGATGGCATCTTTCTTCTAACTGTGTGACCAAACTCTTCTTATTCAACACCCTTTTAACTTCGAGAACAGAGGCGGTTTTGTCAGCTACTTCCAGTTGCTCCAATTCATGGTTTCTCTTAAAATTTAGGAATCTGATGATGTTGTTGGCAGTTCGGGGCTTATCTCCAAGCTCCTCATTTGTTTTCTCGATGGCCACCTTCCAATTGAGGACTCCTGAAGAGACTTCTGCAAACTTTCATTTAGCTTTTTTCTTATTTGCAATTATGTAGCATGAGCATTGTCTTTTCCTTTGATTTTCTCTAGCAGATCATTGAGTTGATTTCACAGCCTTTTGATCTCTGCTGACTATAGAGACATGTTCTCCATTTCCTTAGCTAGTTGTTCATTACTTTCCCCTGGTGCTCCTCTAGATGTTGTGGCTGTTGGGATTACTGTGAGAGGAATTACTTGTAGGGGAATCATGGACTTATCTGCTTCTTTTGTTTCCCCCTTCATTGCATCCCTTACGACTATCTGTCTTTCTTTGATCATCTTGCCCATCTCATCCTCCATTTTCTTGATTTTCTTCGCTTGTTCCACAATTAATTGCATCATCTCTATTTTCTATGCCTCAATCGCTTCTATCTCCTTGGACATAGGTTCTTCTATTACTGGCATCTTAAGCTGCGTCCTCAAAGCAGCTATGTCTTCATTCTTCTTCCTCACAAGGATTTATGCCACTGCTATGTTTGATGGATTGTGCTTGAGATGCATCACTAATTCCTCCAAATATTTTATCTTAGAATCTTTGGCCATGGCGGAGATCTTTTCCAATTTTAATTGTGACTGTGCGTTGGACAAGGTCACCTGTACTTTTGAGAGACTCATGGTTGTGCTAGTTAGGGTGGAGGAGACCATTTCCCCAGTCTTCTTGTGCATCTACATTTGGTATATGGGGTGGATGTTCTTTGCATTAAACTCAAATGATGCCCTCTTTTAGTCTGCTGCACCTTTGGGTTGGGGAAATTGTGCTTCCAAAAAGGCCATCCTCATCCTTCCCTTCTCATAGTCAAAGGTTTATAGGAGTCTACTCTGGGATCTTTTTTTTTGTTTCCAAAATTTATTGTAGGTGTTGGTCTTGAGGACCTCATTCCTTCTCTTGATCTCCCTGAACGTGCCATAGATGTCCTCCTCCTCTTGTTTTGTCGTGGAAGTAGGTGTGGGAGTTTGCACATTCATCTATTGGAATGGCATGGTGGCAGAGGAAGTGGAGAAGATTGGGTGGCCACCTGCTGAAGATGAACTTGGTGAATCCCCAATTGTGATGGCAGTTTGTTGGTTTTCTCATTTCCTTGGTCGAAGCCCATGTTGATCCTGGCTTTCTTTCTATATATCATTCTGAATTCCTTAGCGGGGGAATCGATCTCCATGTCTGTTATATTCTCTCGGGTCCTCTTTCTTCTTATCTCCTTTTCAGACTCCTTTCCTTTGTCTTCTTGAACTCCTGCTGTCGTCCTCTCTTGTGGAGCTGGTGTTTGGATCCCTGAAGTAGAGATGACATATTCTTCAGCCTCCTGGAGTGTGTCTGCCACCCATTTGTTGGGTGCTAGTTTTGTACATTTTTCCTATACTTGTCTTCCTTATTTTACCTCATAACCATAACCAATGGGAGTATCTTTACCCCTTTTTCCTACCTTTCGACCCTAACTTGTGATGTTTCACCTTGCTTTTGTTATTTTGCCAATTCACCAATTATTATGATATATCATACCTTTTTATGACTAATTGATGGTGAATGTTTGGAGAAGATCGATGGTCTTTGTGTTATCTTTTCAGATGTCATTTATAGCACCAAATATCCTGATCACAAAGTTCACCGGAGCAGTTAAGAGGATGCTATTACAGTAAAGCGATGTTGTTACACCTTGTTGTTACAAACCCATCGGAAAACTGTTGTTACACTCTGTTGTTACAGACTCATTGGTGAACTGCTGATACAGTTGTACCGTTGACTGATCTCGTCAATATTTGTTGTTGATCTGTCCTCTGGTTGTTACACTATAGTTGTGATTCCATTACGATCACTGTAGAAGTTGTTTAGCATTGTATTTTTGGGATAACAGCCTAAGGGCGGTTTTTATTGTAATCTTTTATTTTCTAGTCAGAACTTTATTAGAAAATGGTTATAACTATATTTGTTCTATTTTGATCAGCATGAGAATCATAATATTCTCATGACTGATCTATCCCTAGATTTTCTGATGTAACCACTATATAGTTCTCGGCCCCAGAGGTCGAAAGGTTAGCGGAGAACATCATTATTTTGGCTCTGTAATTGTGTCCATATTAATACAGATTAGCATGTTATTGTTGTTACATGTGTTATTATATTTAGTTTCTGTTAAGTTCTTCCTTTACATGCACCCTGTTAGAGAGGAAGGGCCCTCCTTAGCAGGGATTGCAATGATTAAAGTAGTTGTGTGTGTGTAATTGTATTTCATTTTATGTATCAATAAAGTGTTGTTGCTGCTGTTCAATTGAAAATATATCTGCTTTGATTTAAATACTTTATATGTTGTTACACATATGATACTAGAAACACCAGCTGGGTACTTGTTGTGTGGCGACCTAGACAGATTAATTGAAGTGTGATTTCAATCTTGTAGATCTTTTTATTTCTGCATGAGTGATCTATTTCCAGCATTTACTTCAGCAACAATTTATTTTCTTTGGAGTTTCTTTTGGTTGGTGTATCAGCACAGACAGTGCAACTGTCATTGGAATAAACAGACGTCCCTGGATTGATAATTAAATGTGTGTTGTTCAGTCATTTAACAGTGATTTATATAGCCCAACATTTTGGTGTCATTTTCGGAGATGGCAGTGACGATCCAATCAATCGGAGTTGTTTCTTCGAAGTGAAATTTCCGTGTGTTTTCATAGAGTGTCTCAAGTGACACAATTGTTGGGCAGTAAGACAAGAGGTAAGAACCTGTGCAGTGCTCTAACAGACTTGAGCGAGCTCACCAATGTCTTGCTGGGACAATTAGGAGGTTGAATTTCTAAGCCTTTTTTTTCTTAGTGTCTCCAGTGACACAATTGTCGGGCGGTAAGACGAGAGGTAAGAACCTGCGCATTGCTCTAACAAACCTAAGCGGGCTCACCAATGTCTTGCTAGGACACTTAGGAATTGAATTTTGGGTGTTTTTTTTTGTGCCTTCAGTTATACCGTGGTTGGGTGGTAAGGCGAGAGGTAAGAACCTGCGCATCGCTCTAACAAACTTGGGCAGGCTCACTGTTGTAGAAACTGAAGCACTTATAGGATGAATTGATATGCATAGGGCCCATGTGTGCCGCTAGGACAACATTAACATCTGCAAACACCCCCCACTCTACTAATTATAGGAAAGATGGGTCGTAAGAAGGAAAAGAAGAGCTCATATTTGGGAAGGAAAACATTTTTTGGAGATCTGATTTCAAGGGTAGAAAAGGAACAATCCACGTCATACAAAGATTATAGGAAGACAGGACCACAGAAAACAATTGCCATATCAAGGCCTAGACCTCACCATCCTTCGAACAGCATATCCACTCCTGGTATCAAAACTCCAGATTCAAAACAACAGTGGAGAATTGTTGATCAAGATCTGAGAATTGAAGGACACAGAGAGACCAGTGGAGATAATCAGGGACCTGAGGAACAACAGTCAATTTATCATCAATTGGACGTTGGTAGTGTTGTTAAATAGTTGATCCTGGAGTAGGCCGATCCTTCTGTTTGTCAATCTCCAGTGCACTCCAAGGCCAGTTCATCCCATCAATAAGAATCATCCATGGGGGACGAGAATGTTAAGACAAATAGCTCTGTTACTTTTGAATTCCCAACAGTAGTAACACGGGATGAGGCTCCTATGAAGAATATCCCTTTATCATCCCTACCATCCTTTCAGGGGATGGCTGTTGAAGAGCCCGATACCTTTTTGTTCAAATTCGATGTGTTGCGTAGAGGTTATGACTACACTTCAAATGCCCAGAAGCTAAAATTATTCCTTGCTACTCTGAAAGGAGAAGCATTAAGATGGTTCATGAGATTGGGTGTTGGCACGATTCGAACATGGAATGACATGACAGAGGCCTTCCTCTTTAAGTATCGTCACTACTGCCAAATCAGGGATTTGAAGGACGATATTTTCAGAATTGCATAGAAGGAGGAGGAAAGCCTGGAAGACTATTTGGAGCAATTCCACTATAATTTACAAAGGTTTAAGTTCAGTAACTTAGATCCAGAAATTCTAAAGCCAATATTCTTCAGAGGTTTAAGTGATGATTGTCTGGAGCATCTGAACATAATAGGAAAATGAGACATATCGCAAGAAACATTTGATGAGATAATGAAGCTTTGCTTGCGTAGCTCAAGAGGATCAGTGAAGGGAAGAGTTTCAGTTCAGGACCCTTCACTTCAGATAAAGAAGTCCACAAGTGGAGGAGTAACCAGAGCAGAGATCAGGAACTTATTTGAGGATTTTAAAACCGACCTCCTTAGCACTCTCTCTGCCCAGATCACTACGGTACAAGTCAAGAAAGCGCAAGCAGAAGTTGAAGCAGCCTTAGCAATATTATGTCCCCGATGCAAAAAGAAACATCTGGAAAGAGAATGTGGACTGAATAGTGTCAGCATGTGCAACATCTGTGACTTGGCGCACTCTATGAATCAGTGTCCTGAGTTGCCCAGACTGAAGGTGTTACTTCAAGAATCAAGCGAAGATGTTCAATCTTCTTATTTCATTGGATCAAAGAGACCATGGCAGTCGTGATCTACAGGTATGCCTTCAAATTTTTCTTCTTTTAATCCTTGGAATAATTTTTATAATAGTCAGCAATACCCATGGCAGTATCCTACTCCTTCCTCAACACAATTTCCTTCACCATGGAACCAGTGGCCATATCCTCCACTAATGCAATATCCTCCATCGCAACCCAATCCTTGGGGTTAGAACTGGAGAGGCAATGGGCAAGGTCCAATACCCCCTCCAATACCAATGCAACAGCAATAGCTAAAACTACCTTCTATTCAAAATCCTACACCTTCTGTCTGACCCCAATTACCTGTACAACCTAACCCCAATCCAAATAATAAGGCAGCCCAGAGCATGGATGCTTCGGTTACCCTCCAGAATTATCTTATTACTCCTATAGGACTTAATGAGGTTCGGCTTCAATCAGGGAAAGTAATCAGATCCGAACATACCCCCATTACTACCGAAGAAAGTGAATCACCCAGGAAGGATATGGACGATTATGAGGCAGCTGTTACACATGTAACAACTGATACAACACCTATTGCTACCTCTGTAACAACCATCTCAGGAGGGTCTATTGTTCTTACATCATCCAATCCGAGTTAGGCTATTACATTTGTGGTAGCTGACTCAGCTGTTAGCATTCAGAATCCCCCATACCCTCAACGATTGACTGAAACTAGGCTGGTCTCACAACCTGAATCTGAATTCCTCAAGGAGTTGCAAAATTTGTATGTGTGGATTTCGCTATTACAAGCTCTTAAAGAAGTGCCTATCTATGCTAAAACAGTGATGGATCTATGCGTCAAAAGACCTGGGAGGAAACCTAAAGACCCTGCTACTATCCATGTCATGGGAAAATTGTCCGATATTTAGATTGATCAACGTTTTTTGACTAAATATAATGACCCAAGGAACCCCACAGTAACTGTCCATATTGACAATCATCCCATAACGAATACCTTGATTGATCTAGGGGCAGTTATTAATGTTATGACTAAAGACCTCTTCATCTCTCTAGGACTTCATGGACTTAGACCTACACCTACAGTGCTTGAACTAGCATATAGGTCCCGTGTTAATCCTGAGGGAATGATGAAGATGTGGTTATCACTGTGGCCTCCTGGAACTATTCGGCTGACTTTCTCATTTTACAAACCAAATCCAATCTGGAGGGTCATCCTTTAATCTTGGGAAGACCGTGGCTAGCCACTATAGATGCGTATATCGGATGTAGGTCCAGATCTATGGTGATCTCAGATGGACAGGCCACTCAGAACATGAACCTTTATCCCCCAGTGAAACCCCATATGGATTTTAGTAGTCCCTGGTGGGGAGAATTTGCACCTGAATCTGATCTTTCCCTACCTCTTCTCACACTTGGAAAAGCACAATACTTTAAGGATGAAACAGAGGACGATATCATTAATGGTTTTATCAGTAATTCACTCCCTGTTGCCTCCATTAGAGATTTGGGAGAAGAAGATGAGGAAGATGATGTAATTATTGAACATTTGAAAACAACTCCACTTATTATCAGCAGTCTCGTTGAAATCGAACCTGGAAAATGTTTAAACATAAATCCTAACCTGACTGCTGAACAAAACAGATTGGTAATACAACTGTTACAGAAATACAAAAAGTAATTTGCATGGGACTATACCGATATGAAATGAATCCATCCTGCCTTATGCACTCACCGCATTTACCTTAAAGAAGATTGCAAACCCGTTAGACAACCTCAGCGCTGAATGAACCCCGCACTTAAGGAGATAGTGAAAGAGGAATTGCAAAAAATCCTTATTGCTAATTTCATCTACCCCATTTCTGACAATCAGTGGGTGTCTCCGCTTGTCATAGTTCCGAAGAATAATGGCAAATGGAGAGTTTATGTTGAATATATAGAACTTAACAAGGTCATTCAAAAAGACTATTTTCCTTTATCATTCATTGATCAGTTCTTGGACACTCTTTCTGGAAAAAAAATATTTTAATTTATAGATGGGTTTAGTGGCTATAATCAAACACAAATTGCTCCGGAAGACCAAGAAAAGACAACATTTACTTGTACATGGGGTACTTTTGCATACAGAGTCCTTCCCTTTGGCCTCTGCAATGCACCAGCAACCTTTCAAAGGGAAATATTGGGTATTTTTTTTGATCTTTTGAATGATTGTCTTGAAATATTTATGGATGATTTTACACCCTATGGGGATGCCTTTGAGACAGCATTAGCTAACTTGGAAAAAGTGTTGGAACGTTTTCAACAAACTAATGTTGCTCTGAGCACGGAAAAATGCCACATGATGATGACCGAGGGAATTGTGCCGGGACATTTCATTTCAGCAGATGGAATCAAGGTAGATACTACAAAAATTGAGGTAATCTCGAAAATCCCGACCCCTAAGACTCCGAAAGAGGTACATAGTTTTTTGGGACGTGTAGGATACCATAGGAGGTTTATAGAGATTTTTTCAAAGATTTAATTTCCTCTATTTTCATTACTTATGAAAGATGCGGAATTTGTGTGGACTAAAAAAGTGTGAGCATGCCTTTTTAAAGTTGAAGAATTGTGTAACAGCAACACCTGTTTTACGAGGACCAAATTGTGAATTCTTGTTTCATATTGCTACAGACGCATCTGACATGGTTGTGGGTGTTGTTTTGGGGCAACTGGAGGGTAAGAAACCTTATGCCATTTATTACATCAGCAAGAACTTAACTCTAGTAGAACTCAACTGCACTGTTACTGAGAAATAATTTCTAGTGGTAGTGCATGCTATCAACAAATTTTGGCACTACATCACCGGATACCAAGTATTTGTACACATTGACCATGCTGCAATTCAATTTTTAATGAACAAGCCTGTTAGTAATGGTAGAGTTACACGATGGTTATTGTTGTTACAAGAATTTGATATTATTATTTTAGATAAACCCGGAAAAGATAATGTACTTGCTGATTTCCTTTCTAGATTAACTATAAGTGATGACTGCATTACCACTATGGATTATTTTCCAGGTGAGTATCTTTTTTCCATCTCTACTCACTCACCATGGTATGCAGATATAGCCAATTACATTGCTGCAGGAAAATTCCCACACCAATTGTCTTCCAAGGAAAGAAGGAGGATTATACAACAAAGTGCTACCTACTCCTGGATAGAAGGCAATCTCTATCTCACCAGGCCAGATTTTCAGATTAGGCGATGTGTTAGAGAAGATGAGGTATTTGAGATCTTAAAAGCTTTTCATGAGGAACCTTGTAGAGGACTCTTTGCTGACAAGAGGACAGGACATAAAGTATTCTCAACAGGGTACTACTGGCCAACTATATTCCAGGATGCCAAGAAGTTTGTGAAAGGATGTGATAGCTGCCAAAGGATGGGCCAGCCTCTGAAATCAAATGAGATGTCGTTACAAATTCAGATAGTAATAGAACCATTTGAAAAATGGGCCCTAGACTTTGTGGGGCAAATTAATCTTTCATCACAGCAAAAAGCATACATATTGGTCTGCACCAATTATGTCACAAAATGGGTCGAAGCAAAGGCACTAACTAGAGAAACAGAGCAGGATGTTTCAGACTTCCTGTTTCAATATATTTTTGTTCTCTTTGGGATACCCAAAGAGATAGTGACAGATGGGGGCCGTCAGTTCACATCTCATTTGATCAAGAAGTTGGTTGAAAAGTATGGAATCCATCACAGAATCACTACACCATATCACCCACAAGCAAATGGTCAAGTAGAAAGGACCAATAAAGTCATTGAGCGAATCTTAACAAAGACAGTAGCCAACCACCAAAGAAACTGGGCCAAGAAACTTCCAGTGATACTATGGGCTTACAGGACAACATGGAGGAATACTATAGGCTTCTCAACATATGAATTGGTGTATGGTAAGAATCCATTATTCCCCATAGAATTTGAAATAAAGACATTAAGAACAACATTGCAGGTTGATATGGATTTGAGTACAACACAAACTCAAAGATTGAACCAGCTCAATGAGTTGGAAGAGAAACGGCTGGCTGCCATTCAACAGACAGAAATCATTCAACAGCAAAGAGCCAGATGGCATGATGGATTTATTAAGAAGAAAAATTTCCAGAAAGGAGATTTGGCTCTTTTGTACAATTCAAGGTTTAAAGATTTCAAAGGTAAGCTCTACACCAGATGGCTAGGTCCTTACGAATTGGATACAGTATTTGACAATGGGACTGTACAATTGGTCACCATTGACAGTGCTAAGACATCGTTACTAGTTAATGGGCACCATCTAAGGTTATATCATCAACCTGCTTCGAAGGAATCATTTGTCAACATTGTCACGGACTTTGATCTTCATGTTACAATAACAGGGGAACATTCTCCTATGCAGCCTAAAAAACTGAAATTCCAATAAGTGTAGTAGTTGAAAACCACCTTTGTGGTCGCTGTTACACTTGTTTAAAATAAATAAATATAAATAAAATAAAAAGAAAAATAAAAATAAATTTAACTGTGAAAACCCCTTTTTGGGGCACAGTCAGTCAATCAGTAACCGCTGAAAACCACTCTTGTGGCGGCTGTTACACCCATGTTTTTCTTCCTGAAACATCATCTTCCATTTCTTATCTATTTCATAGGATGATGGTATTCATGTAATTTCCTTTTCTGTACCAATTTCTTCTGATTATTATGTTTTTTTAGAATAATTTAATATTTGTCTTGGGTGTTACACATGTAACATCCAACATCCACGAATCCTGTTCTTTATGATTCATTCCATAAACAGCAATAACCGTGCCGGCCAAACACAACAACACGAGCGCTATAAGAAGGACGCCGCCAATTCAAAGTCTTCTTCCATGTCACCTTAGGTATGTCATTAAAAAGGTAAATGTTGTCATTGGTGATTCGATGATTAATTGGAAAAGTAATGATACTCCTGTGACGGTCATGGGCGAACATCACCATTAAGGTGGGGGAGGGGATATGACCTGAAATCATTGCAAAAAGGCAGTAATCATAAATATCTATTAAATCCGCATGCACCTAATCAATAACATAATTGCTAATGATGACCGAATCCGGTTGGAAAAGAGCGTATGTACGAAATCCCATAACTTTTCATAATGAGCCATTTATGAATATTAGTGTAAGGTACGATTTGGTAAATCCGTAAAAGTAGTCACCTCCCATCAATCTCCTCAACTAAAACCTTGCATTCTCATTGTAAACTCGTCGATTGGGATAAGAAGAGACGCCGAGAAGCAGCTAATTTAGAGACACAATGATGTTACAGCGGGGCTGAACAACAAAGAAGTGAATTCAGAAACTCAGTGATATTACAGAGTGGCCGAACAACAAGAGGCAAATTTAGAAAAAAACAACAGAGATGGGTGGAGCAGTGGTCAGGCACAAGCCAGATTCCATGGACACCCTACATAATTTTCCGGAGGCCTACCATATACTCAGAGATGCTGGATGGATTGAGTTTTTCCAAAAGCTTGAAGGCTCAAACGAGGCGGTAGCAATTGAATTTGCTCAGAACTTAAACAATAATCAAACCCAAGTAAGGGGCATGCAAGTGGAGGTGAGTGAAGAGGTAATTTCCAGGGTAACTTCATTTCTAGTAGAGGGGCGAAGGTGGTTTAACAGAAAAATCAATGACCCCTCCTTGAAAGAAGACTTCCTATTAGGGGAAGAAAAACTAGAGAAGAAAGGAAGAGGAATTGCCAGATTGTCACTTCCTCATCCTTGGGAAGATGTTGCCCTGGCCTTGATCAAATATATCACTTGTGAGGGAAGATCCACGATAGTGTTAAACTATCACTTTCCTTTTCTTAATCACCTTCGGCACCAGCAAAGAATTAATCTTCCATTCTATTTGATAGGGAACATCAAGCATATGGCGGTAGCAGTGAAAACAGTAGCACACCCAGAGGCATGTGTGACTAATCATGGACTCATTAAGCTAATCGTGTTGGATGTCCTAGGCCAACAAGGAAAAACTTGGGAAGAATTTAAGCGAAAGAGGCCAAGGAGAAGTCGAGGGAAACATGCCATGACTTCAGGAGGAATTCAGGAAGAGATGGAAACCCAAACTCGGCCTGCTGGAGTTAGGATTGGGAAAAATCCTATTGATGAACCAATTGGGAACAAAAGACCGAAACAAAGAGTGAATGTTAGCATACATGTAGAACCTTTTCCTATGGCCAAAAAGCATATAGAAGCAGAAGTTTTAGAAGAATAAAGACAACCCTCCTCATCAGGTAAGGACAAAACCAATGCCTTGATTTTAGAAATTTAAAATCTAAGAAAGGAAAACAAGAAATTGAAGCGGAAATTATCTGAGGGGAAGGAAATCTTTATGTCTGTATGCATGACATGTTTTCAATACTTAATAGCAGCGGGATATAAGGCCCGTAGAGAAAATATCATCCCAATGGAAACAGAAATAGAATAGGAAGAGGCTGTTACACAAGAACCTACTGATGATGCTGATGTTACACAAGAACCAGTAGTTAAAGTAGACCCTCCTGTAATAATTGACCTAGAATCTGACCCACAAGAACCCGTGGAGGCCACTCCTATTGTAGAAGAAACATCAATGGACACAAAGGCTACTCTAGGTAAAAACAAAGGGGATGACACACAAGAACCCACCGAGGAGGTTGTTGTTACACAAGAACCAGCTGAAGAGGTGGAATAACCCCATGTAGCATAGGCTGGTACACCCATTTTTGATGAAGATATTGAATGCAGGATAACATTGAGTCCCATCTCGGGATGGAGTTCTGGGAAACTCATGTTAATTTCTGAGTTACAAAAGTGGAAACAGGAAGCAATCTCCCTTCGGGGTGGGAAGATTTCGCTAAAGGAACATTAGAGAGAAATAGACACTTACATGAAATATGGATGAAAGCAGAGTTGAAGAAAGGGTGGAATAATTACAAGAAGGAAGCTTTGAAGAAACAAGAAGAACAGATGCTGCTGTTACAGCAGCAGGTTCAAGAAATCACAATAGACAAGCAAAAACTTCATGACCTCGCCCTCAACTTGCTAGGTTGTAAGTAGCCTTCTCCATCCTATCCTATTTTATTGTGGGAACGCTACTTCTTGTTTCAATTGAAATCCATTATGGAGGACATAACTTATTTATGTTCTTCCACTCGTACATTTCTAGATGTTTTCTGTGCCTCCAATTTTGATGAGCAAAGCTTGTTGTGTGAGTTATTCTTACACAATATTATTTGTGAACATGTGAGTTTGCATATGGTTATGACAATATTCTCCTATATGGGAGATCTTCAATTGAGGGCTTTTGTGTCCATGAATAATTTGATTGAATGGAATTTGGCCATTAAATCTATGGAGACTAATGAGGAGAAGACAACATTGTGGGTTCGGGCAGAACTAGGACGGGTTGTCGAGTTGAGATGAGAATTCAGAGAATGCTGAGTACCCCTAGGATTAAGGAACCAACTACCACTTATAGAAGAATAATTGTGAACTTTTGCCTCAATCAGTTCTCAATGATGAAGAGCCGAGCTTTGACAGGGTGCTTGAAATGCACGGAAGCCGGCAATGCTAAGCTATTGAAGGGGGATCCATTCTCATTCCAAAATTTTGTGGTGGTTGTTACACATGTACCAACCTACACACAGATTGTACAATCCCTTGGTGCTTTATGGCTAGGATTGAGGTTCAAGTTTCCTTTGATCTGGTTACCCACTGAAGATTACCAGATAAATTATGAATTGAGTAAGTATGAGTCATAATCTTGGGTACGACATTTGATGGCCAATCAGGGATACAGGTCTGCAGACGAAGACACAGCTGGTGCTTATGATCTCACCGACCTGCACCGAAGATATTCCCATGAGAGATGAGTTTGCATGAGAACATGCAAGTATTTCAATTCGGGGGAGATGTAAGGTGCTAGTTTTGTACTTTTTTCCTACACTTGTCTTCCTTATTTTGCCTCATAACCATAACCAATGGGAGTATCTTTACCCCTTTTTCCTACCTTTCTACCCTAACTTATGTTGGTTCACCTTGCTTTTGTTACTTTTCCAATTCACCAATTATTATGATATATCATACATTTTTATGACTAATTGATGGTGAATGTTTGGAGAAGATCGATGGTCTTTGTGTTATCTTTTCAGATGTTATTTATAGCACCAAAGATCTCAAGCACGAAGTTCACAAGAGCAGTTAAGAAGGTGTTGTTACAGCAAAGCGATGTTGTTACAAACCCACCGACAAACTGCTGTTACACTCTTCTGTTATAGACTCATTGGTGAATTGTTGATACAATTGTACCGTTGACTGATCTCATCAATATTTTTTGATGATCTGTCCTCTGGTCGTTACAATACAGTTGTGATTCCATTACGATAGTTGTAGAAGTTGTTTAGCATTGTATTTTTGGGATACTAGCCCAAGGGCGGTTTTGATTGTAATATTTTATTTTCTAATCAAAACTTTATTAGAAAGTGTTTATAACTATATGTGTTCTATTTCGATCAGCATGAGAATTGTAAGATTCTCATGAATAATCTATCCCTGGATTTTCTGATGTAACCACTATATAGTTCTCGGCCCTAGAGATCGAGAGGTTAGCGGAGAGCAATATTATTTTGGCTCTATAATTGTGTCTAGATTAATACATATTACCCCGTTATTGTTGTTACATGCGTTATTCTATTTAGTTTCCATTAAGTTCTTCCTTTACCTGTGCCCTACTAGGGAGGAAGGGCCCTCTTTCTTAGCAGGGATTGCAGTGATTAAAGTAGTTGTGATGATTAATTGTATTTCATTTTATATATCAATATAGTGTTGTTATTGTTGTTCAACTAAGAATATATCTACTTCAATTTCAATACTTTATATGTTGTTACACATATGATACTAGAAACACCAGCTGGGTACTTGTTGTGTGGCGAGCTAGACAGATTAATTGAAGTGTGATTTCAATCTTGTAGATCATTTTTTTTTGCATGAGTGATTTATTTCTAGCATTTACTTCAACAACGATTTCTTTTCTTTGGAATTGATTCTGGTTGGTGTATCGGCACAGACAATGCAATTGTCATTGGAATAAACAGACGTCCTTGGATTGATAATTGTGTTGTTCAATCATTTAACATTCATTTATATAGCCCAACATCATTCTTATTTATTCATGTACTTCTCTATCTCCAGTCTGTTATCACTATTAAAAAAAAAAAATTAAAACATGGCATGTCAACTCTGTTTTGACCATGATCTAAATATTTTTGAATTCATTTTAGTATGGTCAAGGGTATGTCATAGTTTTGGAGGTTAGTGTTCACCATCAAAATTAAAAAAAAGAAGAAGTCTTTTTAGGTTCATTCCATAGTTAAAAAGTTCACATTTTTCATTTAAGGGACATCTAAGTAGGTTTTAGGTTGATTTTCTGCAATTAGCTACAAATCCACAGTTTCGTAGCATCATTAGTTCAAAAAATGAGTTTTGCACTACGAAAGCGTTGTTACTTTCATAGCGCAAATTGCAAAATTTACACTGTGAGCGCTATGAAAGCGCGGTTTCGTAGCTATCGTGTCAAATAAGTCGAGATTTGTTAGTTTCACTTGGGGAATGACATGATAGGAGTATGGTGAGTCAGTTAATTAACAAACTTGTTGTACCCACTTGTCCTACAATCATCATATTCATGATAAGGTATCAAATAAAAATCATTTGGTCATGAAGTGACATCTCTAATTCGAATTTTTTGTCTAATTGAGTCATTCTTGTTTCATTCACCTTCACAAATGTTATCCAAGCTCTGAAACAGTAAGGATAAGTTTATGGTTGTTCTATCCAAATACAACTCTCATCAAATCAAGTGAGGTTGATCCATCAAATCAAGTGAGGCTGTTCATCTGGTCAAGAGAGGCTGCTTACAGGTTTTAAAGAAACCAACAGGTTTTCCACAGGGAACATGGAAGAGGAAAAGAAGATCCACAGAGGGGGACATTGTCTAAGATATAAACCTGAGAATGAAAATGCTATTATGGAGGATCAAATGGTAATGGAGGCTTTTAGCAAGGCTGGCTATCTCAAATTTTGTGAAAAGCTACATGGTTGCCACACTCAAGTGTCCAAAGAGTTTGCTCTACATTTCAGTGGAACCACTACCAAAGTTGGAATGATAAACATACTAGTGACACCTGAGATCATATCTGTTGTGAAAAAGATACCAAGGGGACAACAATATTGGTTTAAAGGTTTTAGGTTTGATATGGAGCCATGCAAGGAGTTTATGAAACCTGAATTTGTAGATATGGATTTGAACAATGCAATACCCAAGAGCTGTATCAAGGATAACTATGCAAAGGTGCTATTCAACATCCAAAGATATTTCACATGTGAAGGCAGGTACCATAAAGTCTACATTTATCATTTTAAACTGTTGTTGCATTTCATAGAAGCCTTTCCAAAATGGCTGACAAAGTCCAAGCTAAATCTGATGGCTGTGAAACATCTCTGTTTCATCATGGTTTGATTAAGTTACTGGTTTTAAATGAGATGCAAAAAATAAATGGAGATTGGTCTTCCTTTTTATTTATGAGTGGATTTGAAATGGAAGCCCTAACCCCAGCTAGAAACCCTAAGATCAAGGGAAATCCTTCACCACCAGTAGCAGAATCTAGTTAGCCAGTGGCTACCAAAGCTAAGAGGTTTGTGAAGTTGAAACCAAGGAAACAGGTTGAAGATAGAATTGAGAAAGCATTAGTGCTTGTTGCAAAAACCCCATCACCTGCAAAATAGAAAGAAGAAAAGGTCAAAGAAACAAGACAAAAAAAAGGTAGCCAGTAAGCAGGAGAGTCAGAGAAAGACAAGAAGTCAAGTATCAACATCAAAGGGAAAAGCAGTTGTTTCAATGGCAAAGGACAGTCCAATGATGAAAGGAAACTTGGATGATATATTGCATGCAATAGACATAGTGTAATATTCCTAAATTAGCTTACAAATAATAGGAATATTAATTTTTCTTTTGAAATCTAGATGGATGAATAATTGGGCAAGGAAGCTCATAATTTTCTCAAGTATGAATAAAAACCCCTCATGGTGTGAAAAGGGATCATGAAATAACCAGATCAAGAATCCACATGTGTGACCCATGTTTAAACTATGTGGACAAGGTCAAGTTTGACCAAGTCAACAACATTATTCTCAAAGAGTGGATCCTAAATAAAGACAGCTCAATGTGAATGGAAATCAAGCTAACCAGTTAAAATGAAGACACCTTGAGTGTGGAAGAGGTTGATCATTTGACCAAGTCAACCATGACCATATCCACAACGCAGTCTAGATGCATTGAACCTCTTAGAGGGACAGTGCAGTTCTAGAAGGAGGTTTTACATGTGAAAGAGGCTAAACTAATGAAGTGGTTTAGGGTTTTGACAAGGCTCCAATCTTATAAAAGGAGGAGGAGAGCAACAAAAGAGAGGTTGTTGAATATTATTATTTTCTGAAGGTATTGTCTGCTCAGACATCCCTTGTTGGGCTTTCCTGTTCAGGATTCCCACCTCCTTCCCTGAGTAGCTCTTGGAGGAGACTTGTGCTATCTTGTCCACTATCAGGCTTGGGCCAAGCTTCACCTTACACCTATAGCGCTGCTCCTGTTGAGGGTTGAGCTGTCCTTGTGAGTTGCAGCAAGTGGAGCACTAGATCTACTTAGATCTAGACTTTTCTAGTGCCTCTTCTCATTGAGTGTGTTTTTTAACCTCCTAGAAGAGTGCATTAGTAGATTGAGCTTCAGATCTAGACCTTGGTATCAGGCCAAAGCATTCTCAGAGCCTACAGCGTAGTTTCTCTCCCTGGACTGCGTTATTTACAAAGGAGAAGTTGTTGGGTGTTTTGTTTGCATTTTGGAGGAGAGATCTTCGTTGTTAGGATTATTCCTCTCACTGTGGTGATCCATGGATTGGCCATCCAATCCATGTTTGTTTTAGATCTGATCTTCTGTACCATTGTATTATTAAGAAGTTTCTGAACCATTCTGCATATCTTCAAACTTAGATCACACACCTACTCCCTGTGCTTCATGTTTTTCACAAAACCCCAAGGGGAATGTATAGATGAGCATTTATTGTACACAGATCTATATTACATATAACTTTTTATGTAAAAATATGCTCTAGATCTGAAGATTAATAAACTGCTGCTTCAACGCCTGAAAACAACGTTGTCATGGTTATGCAGTCTTTTCTTATGGTTGTAGCACCTCATTTATGAGGATTTTTACTGTATTGCCTCATTCTTTCTCTTGTACAATGTATGGGCTGTCATGTACATCTGATTTGCTGTTATACATCTGATTTATGAACCTCTATATCAGCCTCCTACTGTGCTTCAGTGGATTTGCGTTATTTTTGAAGCAGTCCTTTGCATATAGATGCAGTCCCTCTCTTTGGGTGATTTTCAGCTAGACTAGTTTGTGGGACATCTGTTTAACCCACCTAGTCTGATTTGTTTTTGATCTCCTTTTAAATTTAGATCTTAGATGAGCTGATCTAAGGGATCCAGGAGCTGCAAACTCATTTCTATGCATAGAATTATTATAAGTGCATTATTTCAACAAGCTTGCTGAGCTGTCCCGATTTTGGGATATTACAGTGGTATCAGAGCAAGATCTTTGGCTTAGCCTGTGGGCTTCAAGCCAAAGTGCTATAAGGAAAAGAGCAAGGTCAGAATGATGAAGAAGATGAGTTTACTCTCATCACTTTTCAGATCCAGTAAGAACCTCTCCAAGGAGGTTGAACAAGAAGAAGAGAGGAGCAGTGAAACTCCTAGAGATTTTCCAGAGCAGGAAGATCTTCCAATCAGATCTACAAGATCTATACATGAGGAAAATTATAAATCCTCATATTATGGATATGTGCACTCAGCCATATCACCAAATCTTCAACGTTCTGTCAGTGACTTCTTCATGAAGAAGAAGAAAGGAGGTGTGCCCAAGGAGGAGACTCTTGGAGAGTATTTGCATGAGTATGAAGGTCAATCTAAGGAGTTCAAAAATAACCTGAACTTCCAAAGATTCTGTAATATCAAGGAGGACAAAAGCAAAAAGGAGGAACATTATGATGTGGGTAGATTCTTTCTATCTATTTTTGAATGATCACCTAAATGTCCAGTCAGGGTTTGGGTGGAGGAGCTAGACAACTTTGTGCAGCAACACCAAGTTTCAGAATGTGAAGCCATCAAAGTAGCAGCACTGCATTTTGAAGGTAAAGCATATGCTTGGTGGTTTTTTGAGTCCTTTTCCTTAAGAAATGAAAATACACCTACTTATGCAAGGTTTATTGAAATATTAGTGGAAAGGTTTGATGGAGCTCCATGTGTAACATCTTCTGTTAACATTATCAAACCATATCAAACAAATATTTTGCATGAGTTGGAAGGGTCTATGAATCCAACTTCATTTCTGAAAACCATGGAAGAAGGTGTAATTTTTTTTGATGCATTTCCAAGGGAAAGATCTCCATTGGATGAAGGGTTCTCTTCTCAAGACGAAAGCATGAAGGTTTCTCCTTCAATAGATGACCAAGATCTAAGGTCTCTTGTTGATGATGAGACAATTTCAGTTATTGAAGAGGAGGAGGGGAAGGCAGGAGATGATAACGCAGTCACAACAAAGACACCTCAAGCACTTCATGGAGAGGAGGATGGAGCACTTGCTCCAAGGAAAGAAACTCTTGCACTTTTGCAAGAAGTTCCAAAGGGTCTCACACATAAAGCTCTTGGCATAACACATGAGCAGCATGCACCATAATTGTCAAATGATGAGATATGGAGGTTAAAAGGAGGAAAACAGGAGGAAGGGCATCACAAGATGGAGAGCATGAACCCTTCTCTGTTTCAAAGTTTGTAAGGACAAACAAGGCAAGAGGACCTATGCAATAAAGGTAGGGGAAAATTTGTCCACCTACATCCACATTATACTCTATGCCTTGATGCCTCTTTGAAAGAAGGCATTTCACCAGGAGAACCTCTTGATTGGAAGGAAATTAAAGTGTTCTCTCAACTATGGGAAACATTTTCATACTTGGCTAAGGAGGGAGCCTTGGGAGAAGCCAGCACAACGTAGAGGATCTCTCATTAATTCAGAAGAGAGGTGAGCAATTTCCTGAAAGGGGCATTGCCATCTTCTACTCAGCTATCTACGCTAAGAGAGGAGGAATCAGAAGTATGTGATGGAATGAGCATGGGAATACATGGCAACTCCATAATCTTGGGGCAGCCCATGATATCTTCATTCACAAGGAAGATTTTTGAACATGGAAAGAGAATGTTAACCCTCTTGCATGCATGGGCCAAAATGAGGAAGTATTGGAAGACAAGGACTTTTCGAGGGGAAGTTGATTTCCATCTACTTCAATCTTGTCTTGAGCAAGATCAGCTGCAAATGAGGCAGAAAAGGGGAGATTATGATCCTCCAACATGTGGTTTTGACATCAATCATGTCAAAGAGGAGAGTCATGACATGACAAGGGCTGCATTTCAGACCTCTACAACGTTGTCATTATTGGGAAGCCTGGATCCTTATTGGGATTCCCAACTCATGATGGAATACTCCAAGGACCTTTTAACATGTGGGGTTCTTGATGGGGAAGTAGTGGATGAGATATTCAAGGTAGTTGATGGAGTCATCTATTTCTATAATATTATCCTTTTGGTTGGAGACTCCAAGCTCAAGGAGAGACTACTAGATGCAACCTATGATATCCTTCTTTCCAAACCCAATGGTTTCATTAGAGCATATCATACTCTCTTGGGTGGATTCATATGGGAAGGTTTCAAGGAAGAGGTGCACTCTCATATGGAGAAGTGCATGAACTATTTGTTAGAGAGGGAGGAACATAGCTCTTGGGAGGAGCCATCACTTATACCTCCTTCCTCATTGAGTGTGAGAGGGGACTCATCCATGAGTTACCTCACTGATGTAAAACAAGTATATAGAGGAACTTTCCCTTCTGAGTATTATGATGTATTTCCTATATGCTTATATTTTTCTAACACTCATTTGCAGAACATTTCTCCAAAAGGGGGCACTATTTATGATAGGTTTCATGGGCCACTCAAGGCCATGAACTATGTTGATGCAGATCATTCCTTGGAGGAACTTGGAAAGCTAATATATTCTTCATGGTGTGATTATTTTACACCAACTATGATGCACCTTTTCCAAGCATTCAGAAGGGATGGGATAGCAAGCAAGTGTTGGGGGAGGCACTTTTCATTTCTTATTCTATGGTAGTTGAGGGTAAAACTGCGCTGGTTGCACATGAGGGAACATCTTCCTTCTCCCTTATCATACATGGCAGCTAGCATGCTTCTAATTATGATTCCATGTGCTGGAAATGTTCTTCCTCTTGGGAACATGGTTGGAGGGGAGGCACATTGGTGGGATGTGTCCTTAGGGAAAGAAGTTCCCCACTCTTTTTGCACTACATGCTTCAATGGGAGCATGAGATATTGTATGGCCACTATGATAGATCACTTGCCTCTTTATTGAGTGAGCCATATGTTTGTTGAGAACATGCCTCTCATATGTATTGGGGAGGAGTTTTCCTATGGATTTCCAAGCTGGGAGGTGATCCACTTCATTTGGATGATAACATGGAGATGGGAGTCTTTCATGAATCATGAAATTCCCCATGATTGTCATCACTTCTATCTTGAGGAGGCCATGGATCAGGAAGAAGGTTTCCATAACAACCTTCCATTCTTTTATGATGAGAGCCATTGGGTTTACTCACCAAGGGCCAACTTGCACATTGATGAAGGACCATTGGAAGACAGAACTATTGCAGAAAATTCAGAGCAACGGTGGAGACTATTGGATGAGGAGGCCACAAGAGAAGAAGGAGAGATTTTTGCAGCACCCTTGCAGTTGCTTTAGGACAAGCAACATTTGGGAGGGGGAGACTATAATATTCCTAAATTAGCTTACAGCTAACAGGAATATTAATTTTTCTTTTGAAATCTAGATGGATGAATAATTGGGCAAGGAAGCTCATAATTTTCTCAAGTATGAACAAAAATCCCTCATGGTGTGAAAAGGGATCATGAAATAACCAGATCAAGCATCCACATGTGTGAACCATGTCTAAACTATGTGGACAAGGTCAAGTTTGACCAAGTCAACAAAATTTATTCTCAAAGAGTGGATCCTAAATAAAGACAACTCAATGTGAATGGAAATCAAGCTAACCATTTAAAATGAAGACACCTTGAGTGTGGAGGAGGTTGATCACTTGACCAAGTCAACCATGACCATATCCACAACACAGTCTAGATGCATTGAACCTCTTAGAGGGACAACGCAGTTCTAGAAGGAGGTTTTACATGTGAAAGAGGCTAAACTAATGAAGTGGTTTAGGGTTTTTACAAGGCTCCAATCTTATAAAAGGAGGGGGAGAGCAACAAGAGAGGGGTTGTTGAAGATTATTATTTTCTAAAGGTATTTTCTGCTTAGACATCCCTTGTTGGGCTTTCTTGTTCAGGATTCCCACCTCCTTCCCTGAGTAGCTCTTGGAGGAGACTTGTGTTATCTTGTCTACTATTAGGCTTGGGCCAAGCTTCACCTTACACCTACAACGTTTCTCCTGTTGAGGATTGAGCTGTCCTTGTGAGTTGCAGCAAGTGGAGCACTAGATTTTCTTAGATCTAGACTTTTCTGGTGCCTCTTCTCAGTGAGTGTGTCTTTTAACCTCCTAGAAGAATGCATAGGTTGATTGAGCTTTAGATCCAGACCTTGGCATCAGGCCAAAGCATTCTTAGAGCCTACAGCGCAGTTTATCTCCGTGGACTGCATTATTTGCAAAGGAGAAGTTGCTGGGTGTTTTGTCTGCATTTTGGAGGAGAGATCTTCGGTGTTAGGATTCTTCCTCTCACTGTGATGATCCATGGATTGGCCATCCAATCCATGTTTGTTTCAGATATAATCTTCTGTACCATTGTATTATTCAGAAATTTCTGAATCATTCTGTAGATCTGCAACCTTAGATCTCAGATCTACTCCCTGTGCTTCATGTTTTGCACAAAACCCTAAGGGGAATGTATAGATGAGCATTTCTTGTACACGGATTTGTATTAGATCTAACTTTTTATGTACAAATCTGCTCTAGATCTGAATATTAATAAACTACTGCTTCAACCCCTGAAAATAACGCTGACATGGTTATGCAGTCTTTTCTTATGGTTGTAGCACCTCATTTATGAGGATTTTTACTATATTGCCTCATTATTTCTCTTGTACAATGTATGGGCTGTAACGTACATCTGATTTTCTGTTATACATCTGATTTCTAAGCCTCTATATCAACCTCCTACTGTGCTTTAGTGGATCTACGTTATTCTGAAGCAGTCCTTTGCATATAGCTGCAGTCCCTCTCTTTGGGTGATTTTCAGCTAGACTAGTTTGTGGGACATCTGTTTAACCCACCTAGTCTGAATTTTTTTTTTCTCTCCTTTTGGATTTAGATCTTAGATGAGCTGATCTAAGGGATTCAGGAGTTTCAAAATCATTTCTATGCACAAAATTCTTAGAAGTGCGTTATTTTAGCAGGCTTGATGAGTTGTCCCAATTTTGGGATATTAGACATAGAAGAATCACCCATTGTGCAGGCAGATTCCATTGAAGTGAATGAACCTAAACAGAGAAAAATCAAATCAGCAAAGAAATTGGATTTTGAAGGTGAGAATGTAGCTTTTGTTTTTCAAGCAAGGAAACCTCTAACCAGACATGAAAAGAAACTCCAAGAAAGAAATAAATATTTCCAAGTGACTATTGAAGAAGCCAAAGCTCTTGAAAAGGTGATTGATATTTCATCTCCTGTAGTGGAGCATGCAATCAACAAGGTAGAGAAGGGAAAATAACACATGTCAGAGTGTAAATTGTTGGAAGAAAGGTTAAAGCTAGCAAATCAAGAAATGGAAATTATGAGAAAGTGGGCAAGACAACACAACATTGAAAATATAGAATTCAAGAGGTTGAAGGCTGTTTGGGAAGGTCAAACAGTTACTAGGTCAGAGATCCCAAGCAGTGGCCAGCAGTTCTTTACATGGACAGTTCCATCTATTAAAGAAGCAAGATTTTTTAGAGTGATCAACACTCATTTGAGAGCAAGTAATAGGAAGCTAAGAAGCCAAATGAAGGATTTGGAGCTACAATTAAAACATTCTCAAGATGAACTAAAAAGCAGAGGTACAAAATGACAATTTCAAAACAAACTCTTAATGGAAAATGAGGATCAACTTTTGAGAAGAGTATGTTTTTAGTTCAAATATCTGATGGGTTTGATGAAGCCAATAATTTTCTGAAGCTGTGGTACCTTTTTTGTTTTAAAATTTTGTGAAAATCTAGTTAAAATTGCTTGCACAACAGTTTCGTAGCCTGTAGTGCAAAAAGGGTGAAAAGTGCTACGAAACTGCTGTAGCATCTTTTTCACCGTTTTTCTTATCAAATTTTGGAGGGAAGACCAGGAATTTTGATTTGAAATTCCTAAGGAATATATATCAAGTGAATATCAAAGTAAATCTGAAGGAAAGGAAGTCTAATTTTGAAGGAAAATGTAAAAAATACCGCGCTACGAAAAGTGCTATGAAACTGTGCTGCTTTCATAGCGCAGGTCTATTTTCATGGTTTTGAGAAGTTCAAGGTGGTTTCGCACAGCTGGCATGAAGGGATGACTTGGGAAATATGTCAATCATGTTACCAACATCAATTAGCCTCGAAGTTATCAGTTGGAAGTGGTAAGAATATCTCAAGAAATTAAAGGGATCCTAAGCCTAAAAACAGGGAAGTAGTTTCCTAGATTACAGGGGATCAACATCATCAACATTATGGTTATAACAAGTTGAAAATAATAATCAAGATTTGACTTAATGGAATGATAGGTGGAAAATGATGTATTTAAGTTTAGATAAAGCTGTTTTGAGTAAAACCAAAATAGTTCTAATTCTATTTGTAATAGGACTCTATGTTAGTTTTACAGCTGTGTTTGTAATAAGTACTGTGTTTTATAGTTAGAATAGGTGTCAAAGCATGGGAATTTGATGTATCTAGTTATGGAGAAGCTTATCTCATGATGTAAAATATCTATAAAAGATCAAGAAGTCGAAATAGAAAGGGTTGGACATTTGTTAGAAAAAAGACTCTATTTTATGTAAGGGACTGTTTTTAGCCTAATACAAAATTTCTACTTAGATAACTCAAGATTCATATGGAGTTCTTGTATGTTCTTGTTCTAATGGCATATTTTCAATATTCTATTGTAGTGGTGTTTGCTTATGTTACTCAAAATTCATCAATGATGCTCTGACTTCCTTCATAGACAAACTGACTGTGTGTTTCACTGTTCTACATGTTTATTCCTTGACTTGAACTCTGATTTTCCTGGACTTCCATGCTAGCTAAATTATCTTGGTTTTGTTGAAGCTATCATGACATCATAAGCCCAATGTACACTTGCTAATGCGATTTACAACCAGTTTACATCTTTATCTGTTTTTATCTCATATAGAGTTAGCTATCTACACATTTATCAAAAAATCATAAACCCTTGAGAGAGCCCTCTCAGGTTGAGGAGGCTAAACCTCAACCAAAAGATTGGTTTGAAACAATTTCACAAGATTGGTTTGATGAGCAGCCTATCAGGTCTGATTTTGTGATAACATTTTGGTGCATCTGCCGAGAGCCTGAAGACTATACTTTCCTGAGATTTTGAAGCTAAACTTCTGAAGGTAGCAGGAGCTCAGGAAGCTTTTCGAGGTTGCATCTACCTTGGTGAATCCATTTAAAGTTTATATGTTGAAAGGTGGCTTCGAGAAGGAGATACACGAGGAGTAATCCTAACCCAGATCCACCTACCATCATGGACAATCAAAACACTATTTCAAGAGGCACTCAAGGCATTTTTGAAATATTAGGTACTCCATCTCATTTGAAATCCTTTTCCTCTGAAATATCAAGAAGTCTTGAAGACAAAAGAGTTGATGATAAAATTCATGAGGTTTTGTTTAGATCAAAAAATGAAAAGGAGCTAATTGAAATTATCTTAGATTTACATAAGAGAGGAATTGACAACTCAGCTTTAGTAACACAAGAAGACAAAGAGGAATTCCAGGAAGCTGTCACTTCAAAATTGTTGTTGGAAAGAGAGTCTCTAGACAAATTAAAGGAGCTTGATCCTTTCGAAGTATTGTTGAAAAGTAAAGTTGGTTTACCTCTTCCCAAATGGAGCCATTAGGGAAATTTTGAGGTCTAAAATGGGCCTCTTAAGGAAATAATAAAATAATAGATAAACCAATAAAATAATATTTATGAATTTGCAATTCACTTTTTGCACCACAATCCATGTAACCATAGTTAAATTCAATTCAAAAGTTGTACCAAAATAAAATTAATAAAAAAATTGTAATGATGTGACTATAAATAAGAATGAGTTTTTCAAGAAAAAGTCATTATCATTGAACAACTAATGCATTTCTCCTTTGTACTTAAATAACTTAAAATAAAATATAAATATAAATTTATAAATTCTTAATTATATTATATGCTATTAATTAAAATTTATATTATTTAAATTGTATAATAACATGTAATTAATATACCATATAAAAATAATATAATATAATAAATGTATAAGGATATGCATTGTTTCTTTCAAGAAATATAAAATGACAATAATATATTTTTATTCAAAAAGTGTGAAATGACATTTATTATGAGTACTTTAATTTGACTTTAAAAGTATTTAGAGCACTACCATGGTTAACCATGATTTTTTATCCACCATTGAGAATGTGACAAGTAAGTACATTTAACTCAAGCAATGCGACCTCAACCATTAGGGATGATTTCATCCCCTAAAATGTGATTGGTTCTTATAAAGTGAATTTTGATTGTACATTTTCCTTAGGAGGCCCATTTTAGACCTCAAAATTCCCCTAATGTCAATTGTTAGTGGCCTACAAAGACCAAGCAGTCCTCCTCATAGCAGTTTATCATCTACTATTTCTGCATTTCCTAAAATTACCACAGTACCTCTGACCATGGCTGGAAATCCACCTATTGCGCTTGCTAGATACACCCCTCTTGTCCTTCTTGTTGTATTACATGATCTCCCTAGTAAATATGTTGCTAGAATTAAAACGTGGGGAAGTGATGAAGACATTACAACAGAGGATCATGTAGATCAATTTAATGACTTTATAGATAGGGAGGAGGTTGATCATGAAGATGTTAAAGTGAGATTGTTCGCTCAGAGTTTTACTGGTGAGGTTAGGAAATGGTATAAAGCTCTTGCCCCCGAAAGTATTCATAATTAGAATGAATTTGAAGATGTTTTCCTAAGAAAATGGGGAAATAGAACTAATCCAGTACAAAACACTTACTGAATATAGTACTTTGAAAAGATCTACTGATGAAACTGTCCAAAAAATTTCAAAAGGGTTTAATAAAGTGTTAGATTCTATTCCTGCTTATTTGAAACCACCAGAAGCTTTAGTTCAAATGAGGTATGTTGAAGCTTTAGAATATGAGTTTTCCATACTGCTAAGAGAAAGAGAATATCCTACACTTGCTAAAATGCAAAATGATGTTGTGAAGGTGGAGGTTAATTTGATAGCAGCTAAAATGTCAAAAATGGGTAGGGTAAGTTGAAAGAAGAAGAGAAACCTTCATCTTCTACCTCTCAAGACAAACTGGATTCAATGATGAAAACAATGGAAAAATTGATGGATAGATTAGCCCTTGGAAATACCTCTACTCCTGCACAGCATGAACCTCAATTTAGAAACCCTCAGTTCATGAGACCTCAGAATCAGCAAAGACCAAGGGAGAATAGAAATCAACAGCCTAATCCTCTAGTGAGACCTCCTTTTCAACAGAATTTTGTTGATGAAGAAGATGACCCTGAAGAACCTAAGGAGTCTATTCATTGTTTTGATGAATAAATGTCAGGAATTTTCTTAACTAAGGAAGAACGTGATCAATCAGATCAAAATAATCATGAAGAAGAAACATCGGACTATCTAAAGGGGTATCAACATGCCATTTTTGAGATGCATAAACAATATAATCTCAGAAATAGGAATGTACCTATCATTGCAAACAAGACACAACCTAAGAAGGATGCACCTAAGGCTGTTGATGACAAGAAGGAAGCTCCTAATTTCGTTAAAGGTAAGAAAGATATACTAGCTGTCCTTCCTACCAAAGAAGCTGAAAAATATGTTTTTTTTTTCAATCTTGAGAATGAAATTTCTAAGATAAAAATATTAGTCCCTTTTGGTGAAATTCTCAAGAGATGAATATATAAGCAAGATTGTTAAAATGCTAAACTCACAACCTGGAGCTGCTGATATCTTGAATTTATTATAAGATCATCTGACCATATATTTGGGCCCTAGACCAGAAGATGAACAGAATGAGGAAGTTCCTCCTTTTTATGTGAGTCTTAGCATTCATGACATGAATTTGCACAATGCTATGTTAGATTCAGGGGCTTCTCCCATTCTTATGCCCAAAGTAATCATGGAAAGAATGGGGCTAGAAATAACTAGGCCATACAAAGATTTGTTTTCTTTTGATTCAAAAAGATTTCAATGCATTGGTCTAATCAAGGATGTTGTTGTTGGTTTGACGCAAGTTCCTGCTAAGACTGTAGTCATTAACATTGTTGTAGTAGACATTCCACCGAATTTTGGTATGTTGTTGTCAAGGTCATGGGAAGCAAAACTTAAAGGTACAATGCAGATGGATCTTACTTATGCTACCATTCCAGTTTTTGGAGAGAAAATAAGATTGTATCGAGAGACAAGGATGGCTTACATGGTGAGTAGAAAAGATAAACCCAAAAAATTTTCAATTTATGATCTTGATACTGAGCTTGGTTCTGCTATTCTTTTCAACGAATTGACTAATGAAGCAGAAGAAGAAAAGAAAGCAGAAAATCAGAGTTTTGAAATTCAACATTCTGAAAATCAGCAAGCGGAAGGTCAACAAGTTAGAAATAAAGAGGAATAAGGTTGGTGGTAATTGTATTTTGATGGATCAGCAGGCAAAGAAGGATCAGGAGTAGGGATCTGGATTAGAAATCCAAGTGATGAGAGGAAGTTCTTTTCCGATAAACTGAACTTTGATTGCACGAATAACATGGCCAAATATAAATCCTTGATTTTGGGTCTAGAAGTGTTGAAAAGAATGAATGCTCAAAATATTTTTGTTTTTGGAGATTCATAATTAGTCATAAAACAGATTGAGGGTGTTTATCAAACAAAGGACACAGGGATGAGAGCATATAGGAATTTGGTTTTGGACATGTTAGAAAATTTTCAAGCCTTTTCATTTACAGTCAAAACTAGAGAACAAAACTCCATCGATGATTCTCTTGCTGTCTCTGCAAGCCTTTTCATTATTCCTATGCACTCCATAGAAAAGTATGAAGTTGAAGTCCGCCATAGGCCAGCCATTCCTGATAATATTACTCATTGGCAATTTTTTGAGGATGATCAGTAGGTAAAAAAAATTATTGAGCTGAAAGAAGAATTTGAAAATGCACAAGTAGATCAGCAGAACATGTTAGCTGGATCTAAAGGGAATTCTAAAGTTTTGCAATTAAATAATAATTCCATACCAAAGGGACTCATACCTCTAGAAATTTTTTTTGATCAGAATGATGTTTTTAAATCTCCCAAGGTACAAGCTGATGATGAAGAAGTTGAGAGTTGTAACTTGGGTATTATAGCTATGCCCAAAATGATTAAACTTTCAAAATTTCTTTCAGCTGATATGAAGTTTAAGTATGTTGAAATGATGAAAATATTCATAGATGTCTTTTCTTGGAACTATGTTGATGTGAAAGAATATGATTCTGCCATTATTCAGCACACTATTCCCATAAAAGAAAATGAAAGACCTTTCAAGAAAAAGTTAAGGAGGATCAACCCACTTATCATGCCCTTAATTGAGAAGGAGGTTAAAAAGACATTTGATGCCAAAATCATAGTCCCAATTAGATTTTCAAATTGGCTTGTAAATTTGGTTTTGGTTAGGAAAAAGAGTGGGGAAATCAGAATGTGCATTGATTTCAGAAATCTAAATAAATCCTCCTTGGAGGATAATTATCCTCTCCCAAAAATGGATCAAATTTTGCAAACTATTGTTGGTTCTTAGAGAATGTCTATGCTTGATGGTTTTTCAGGTTATAATCAGATCCTTGTGCATCCTGATGATCAGGAAAAAACAACCTTTACTACACCATGGGGTACTTTTATGTACGCAAAGATGCCATTTGGTCTCATGAATGTAGGAGCTACCTTTCAGATGGAAATGGACATTGCTTTTTCTGAAGAAAAGGACAAGATGGTGGTTGTGTATCTTGACAACATAACAGTCTTTTCAAGAAAGGAAGAAGATCACTTGAAACACTTGGAAAGAATTCTGCTGAAATGTAGAAGGTTCGGCATGTCTCTAAATCATACCAAAAGTATTTTTGCTTTAACTTCAGGTAAGTTACTTGGGCATATCATATCTAAATATGGGATTAAGATTGATCCAAGCAAGGTCAATGCAATTCAGAAGGTTGATTTGCCAAGAAGTAGGAAGGAGATTCAATCTTTCCTTGGAAAAGTCAATTTTGTAAGGTGATTTATTCCTAATTTTGCTGAGATTGTGAAGGATATAACAAGGATGCTGAAGAAGGGAGTTGATATTAAGTGGACATCATAGGCAAGAAATTCATTTGAAGAGATCAAAAGAGCACTCACACAGGCACCAGTATTGATCAGTCCTGATTTTTCCAAGGAATTTCTGGTTTTTACCTTTGCATCAGAGAATACTATCGTCGGAGTTATGCTACAAAAGGGACAACAAGATATTGAACAACAGATTTCTTTCTTTAGTAGGAAATTAGCTAATGCTGAACTAAAGTATAATATCTTAGAAAAGCAAGCTTGTGCTTTGGTAAAGGCTGTCAAAGATTTTAGAATTTATATTCTGCATTCTCATATTGTGGCGTTTGTTCCTAATACTGTTGTGAAAGACATCCTCACTCAAGTTGATCCTGATGGTAAGAGGGGGAAATCGATTTCCAAGTTGCTAGAATATGATATTGATATTAAACCAACAAAATTGGTCAAAGGGCAAGGCTTGGCGAAGCTGATGGCACAGTCAAACTTTGACTGTCTTGATTAAAATTGGATTGCAGAAATATCATAAATTTCAGATGAAGATGAGGAACTAGTTCCTATTGAAGAAAAATATATCACCTCAGGTTGGTACAAGGAGGTTGTTTTTTTCTACAGCACCATCAAGCACCTGTTGATTTGACAAAATCCAAAGCAAGGGTTGTTAAACTGAAATCTTTGAGATACTTTATATTTGACAAAAATATGTTTTGAAAGGATACCGGTGGAATTTTGTTCAATTTCTTGTTGGAGGAGGAAGCTAATAAATTTATTGAGGAATTTCATAAAGGAGATTGTGGAGTTCACCATTATTGGAAGGCGATAGTGAACAAAATTATGAGAGCGGGGTTTTACTGGCCAACAATGTTTAAGGATGTATACAAGAGGGTTGCTGCCTGCCATGAATGCCAGATTTTCGAGGGTAAGAAGAAACTTGTACCCTTACCTTTGATGCCTATTTATGTAGAAGCGCCATTCCAGCAGTGGGGACTAGATTTTATCGGGGAGATTCATCCATCATCTTCAGGTCAGCATCGTTGGATTCTTACAACAATTGATTACTTCACCAAATGGATTGAAGCAATCCCAACTAGGAAAGAAAATGATTATGTGATTATTTCTTTCTTAGAAAATAATATCTTTTCTAGATTTGGTTTCCCCATGAAGATTATAACTGATAATGCACAAGTATTCAAGTCTAAGAAGCTGGCCAATTTCTGTCATCAATATCATATTACTCTTGGGCATTCTACTGCATACTATCTGCAAGGAAATGGCCTTGTTGAATCTTCCAACAATAGCATTATGAGGATCATTAAAAGGGTGTTGCAGGAAAATAAGAAGGCTTGGCATTTGAAACTGAAGTATGCATTATGGGCTGATAGGATATGTATAAAGAGGTTAATCAGAACTTCACCATATGAATTGGTATATGGTGCTGAGGCTATTTTTCCTACATCACTAGGAGTACCTATTATGAAGCTGATTCAAGGGTTAGAAAAGGAACCAAATGAAATCCAGAGAAGAATTAATAAGCTGATAGCTCTGCAAGAGAAAAGGAATGAGGTTTATGACAGAAATCAACAATCTCAAAATAGAATCAAGAAGACATTTGATAAGAAGATCAAGGAAGAGAATTTTCAAATTCAAGATGAAGTGCTGAAATGGGAGGCCAGAATTGAAGAAAAAGGCAAACATGGTAAGTTTGAGAAATTATGGAAAGGTCCTTTCAAGGTAGCTGCTTTCCATGGAAACAGTACTTACATACTGTAGGAGATAGATGGAAAACCATATTCTGGAGGACCTGTCAATGGCAGGTTTTTGAAGCATTATTCTTCCTAGAATCTGATGAATTTTTCATGTCATTGTGCATATTTCATTTTATTAGTTTTTCTGCTAATAATGACAAGCAAGATCAGCAAGCTTGAGCCCGAGGTGAAGGCCATTAGAGCTTGAGGAGGAAGCTTGGCAATTTCAAGGTTTTTATTGTTTTGATTAAGAAAAATGGGTAGCAGCATTGGAACTACTGGTTCTTAGTGTACCACAGGGGCACACTATCCCAAGTGGAGCCACTATTATCACTATAAAAAAAAAATTAAAACATGGCATGTCAACTCTATTTTGACCATGATCTAAATAGTTTTGAAGTCATTTTAGTATGGTCAAGGGTATGTCATAGTTTTGGATGTTAGTGTTCATCATCAAAATTAAAAAAAAAAAGTCTTTTTAGGTTCATTCCATGGTTAAAAATTTCACATTTTTCATTTAAGGGACATCTAAGTATGTTTTAGGTTGATTTTATGCAATTATCTACAAATACACAGTTTCGTAGCGCCGTTAGTTCAAAAAATGAGTTTTGTGCTACGAAAGCACTACTACTTTCGTAGCACAAATTACAAAATTTACACTGTGAGCGCTACGAAAGCGCGGTTTCGTAGCTATTGTGTCAAATAAGCCAGGATTTGTCAGTTTCAGTTGGGGAATGACATGATAGGAGTATGGTGAGTCAGATAATTAACAGATTTGTTGCACCCACTTGTCCTACAGTCATCATATTCATGATAAGGTATCAATTAAACATCATTTGGTCATGAAGTGACATCTCTAATTTGAATTTTTTGCCTAAATGAGTCATTCTTGTTTCATTCACCTTCACATATGTTATCCAAGCTCTGAAACAGTGAGGATAAGTTTATGGTTGTTCTATCCAAAGACAACTCTCATCAAATCAAGCGAGGCCGATTCATCAAATCAAGTGAGGTTGTTCATCTGGTCAAGAGAGGCTGCTTTACAGGTTTTAAAGAAACCAACAGGTTTTCTACAGGGAACATGGAAGAGGAAAAGAAGATCCACAGAGGGGGACATTGTCTAAGATATGAACGTAAGAATGAAAATTTTGTTATGGAGGATCAAATGGTAATGGAGGCTTTTAGCAAGGCTGGTTGTCTCAAATTTTGTGAAAAGCTACAGGGTTGCCACACTCAAGTGTCCAAAGAGTTTGCTCTACATTTCAGTGGAACCATTACCAAAGTTGGAATGATAAACATGCCAGTGACACCTGAGATCATAGCTGTTGTGACAGAGATACCAAGGGGACAACAATCTTGGTTTAAAGGTTTTAGGTTTGATATGGATCCATGCAAGGAGTTTATGAAGCTTGAATTTGTAGATATGGATTTGAACAATGCAATACCCAGGAGTTGTATCAAGGATAACTATGCAAAGTTGCTATTCAACATCCAAATATATTTCACATGTGAAGGAAGGTACCATAAAGTATACACTTATCATTTTAAACTATTGTTGCATTTCACAGGAATGATATCATTAGATTTACCATTTTATTTGCATAGAAGCCTTTCCAAAATGGCTAACAAAGTCCAAGCTAAATCTGATGGTTGTGAAACATCTTTGTTTTATCATGGTTTGATTAAGTTACTGGTTTTAAATGAGCTACATAAAATAAATAGAGATTGGTCTTCCTTTTTATTTATGAGTGGATTTGAAATGGAAGCCCTAACCCCAACTAGAAACCCTAAGATCAAGGGAAATCCTTCACCACCAGTAGCAGAATCCAGTCAGCCAGTGGTTACCAAAGCTAAGAGGTTTGTGAAGTTGAAACCAAGGAAACAGGTTGAAGATAGAATTGAGAAAGCATCAGTTCTTTTTTCAAAAACCCCATCACCTGCAAAACAGAAAGAAGAAAAGGCCAAAGAAACAAGACAAAAACAAGTGGCCAGCAAGCAGTTTAGTCAGAGAAAGACAAGAAGTCAAGTATCAACATCAAAGGGAAAAGAAGTTGTTTCAATGGCAGAGGACAGTCCAATGATGAAAGGCAACTTGGATGATATACTACATGCAATAGACATAGAATAATAACCCATTGTGCAGGCAGATTTCATTGAAGTGAATGAACCTAAACAGAGAAAAATCAAATCAACAAATAAATTGGATTTTGAAGGTGCAAATGTAGCTTTTGTGTTTCAAGCAAGGAAACCTCTAACCAGACATGAAAAGAAACTCCAAGAAAGTAGTAAAGATTTCCAAGTGACTATTGAAGCAGCCAAAGCTCTTGAAAAGGTGATTGATCTTTCATCTCCTATAGTGGAGCATGCAGTCAACAAGGTAGAGAAGGGAAAAGAACACATGTCAAAGTGTCAACTGTTGGAAGAAAGTTTGAAGCTAGCAAATCAAGAAATGGAAATGATGAGAAAGAGGGCAAGACATCACAGCATTGAAAAGACAGAATTCAAGAGGTTGAAAGCTGTTTGGGAAGGTCAAACAGTTGCTAGGTCAGATATCCCAAGCAGTGGCCAATAGTTCTTTACATGGACAGTTCCATCTTGTAATATTCCTAATTAGCCCAATCTAATAGGAATCTTTAATTTTTTTTTTATTTTTCCATTTGTGAATAAATGACTAATGGAGGACATGTAAAACTCCTTAGATGAATGAATAAATCAATGCTCAATGTGAAAAAAGCTATATCTGAGCCAGTTACATAAAATCCACTTGTGTGTGAAACAAGTTTGAGCTATTTGACTGGGTCAACAGGACCAAATCTACAACGTTGTCTAGGTTCAATGTATCTCCTAAAGGGACAACACAGTTCTAGAAGGAGGACCACATGTGAAAAGTGTTAAGTGATTCAAGGTGGTTTAGGGTTTGGCACATCCTCATCTAATAAAAGGAAGGAGAAGGCTCAAGGAAAAGGTTGTTGATGATAATTCGATTTTGAGATGGCTTGAGCAACTCAAACTCTCTTGGTTGTTTAGCTAAGAGAGAGGAATTTCCTATTTAGGAATTCCTCTTCCTTCCTTGAGGGTCTCTTGGAGGAGATTGTGCTACATTGGTCCACTATCTGGCATTGGCCAAGCTTCACCTCCCTTGACAGCGTAAATCCTGATTAGGGCTTCACTGTTTAGAGAGCTACATCAAGTGAAAGATCTGAAGAGTTATATCGCATCTTCTCAGTGGGGAAGTCATCTAAACCATTGGCAGGAGTGAAATAGCTATTTTGAGCTTCAGATTCTTATCTTGGCATGAGGCCAAAGTGTGCATCCTTTCATTTGCGTAGTTAACTTCAGAAATTGCGTTATTTTGCAGGTAGAGTGACAGTGTTTATTTTCTAGCAGTTGGAGGAGAGATCTCTGGTGAAAGGGTTCCTTTCCTTCACTAAGGCGATTCGTGGATTGGCCAACCAATCCATGTCCTATTTCATATCTGATCTGCTGTGTGATATATTCTTCATAAATTTCTGAAGTTTACTGCAGATCCATGGTGTAGATCTCAGATCTATTCAGTGTCCTTCATTATCAGTTGAGACCCCCAAGGGGAATGTACTTAAAAGTAATTTTTTCATATAGATCCCATTTAGATCTATATTTTTGTGCTCTTATCTATTATATATCTGAAACTTAATGAAACACTGCTTCATATTTCTGAAAATTACGTTGTCTGGTTCATATTTCTGAAAATCTTTGAATCATATTCTCAGCTTGTCATATTTTTATCTCTGCATAAAATCACCAAAACCTTCAGAAAATACGCTCTCTATGCTTCAACAAATTTTTGCATACTCCAAGTCATGGGAAATCAACAATTTTAAGCCTAGTCGGGAATGGAGGATCTATTTGACATAGAAAAATGCATTTTTTTTGCTGAAATTCGGCATGTGAATCCATATTGACCTAATCTAACATATCCCATAGCCATGACTCTTATTTTTAGGCATATTTCTGAATACAGTCATTTTAGGGCATGAAAAGCTACTTTTCCTCACCTTTTTTAGAATAAAAGCTTAGTAAAGGTTGAGGCAGTACTTGGAATTGGTTTTTGAGTGTTTTTAAACACATTTTATGATATCTGAAGCACACATCCCTGAAAAATGCATTTTTCATGCATGTCTTGCTAAGTAATTCCTTTTGGGGATATTACAGTGGTATTAGAGCATGATCTCTGGCACAGCCTGTGAGATAAAAATATCAGAGAGTGAAGAGAAGAAATAGAGATTATAATTATGGAGAGGATGAGATTACTCTCATCAGTGTTAAGATCTAAGAAGGGCCTCTCCAAAGAGGTAAATCAGAAGAGAGAAAGAAGATGCACCGAGACTCCTAGAGGGTTTCAAAGAGAAGAAAGTTGCAGTGACACCTACAGAAGGTTTCAAGAAGGAGAGGAAGACCCATGCACTTCCTACCCTCACAAAGAATATTCATTGTATAAATGAAACAAGAGCATGGCTCCACCACTTGGAAGAGTGACAGAAGAGGAGATCTCCCTGCTCCTTTTCCAGACCTTGAAGGGTATTGAATAAGCTCTCAAGGAGATTGAGAGGGTGGAGACTTATACCAGTGCTGGCACAACCTTGGAAGAGCATCCTTCAGTAATAAAGGAAGACTACATAGTTGTAGAAGAGCCTCTTGCTTCTACATCTCACCAAGGTATGATTAAAAATCCATCTATTGTCATTTCAACACATTATATGAAGAGATCTACATCTTTTCATGCTGTTGATTTAGAGCAATAGAGTTGCACTGCGTTGTGCCAAGCCAGTGAAGAAGAAGAGAGGAACCATTCCTCATTGGAGCATTCACATGGAAGCTTCATTCATGAAGCAATAGAGGGTGGAATGATGGATGGTAGACATCTTGAAGTGAGAAACCCTTTCTCCCTTCTAGATGACCCTTTCTCAATGAGCACACCCCTGCTCAAAGAGAAACTTCTACTTGCAGAAAATCCAAGACCCCTTTGGTTTTGGAAGGCCATGCATGAGGAGAAGACCTCATGGGAAGAATTCATTGGAGGTGCACTTCAGCACATCATGGAGTGCAAAGTTCTTCAATAGTTTGAGGAGGATCTTCCCTTCTCACAGGAGCAAATAGTAGATGGAGGACATCTTCAGATGTATAACATATCTCATGACTATGTTGGACATTTCTTGAGACATGCACATCATGATGGGAGTTTTTTTCCTACCACCTATTTGGGTCCTCATAGGGTCAAATTGATCCTCGGGAAGATTTCATTTCAAGATCCCATGAAATGCAGGAATTTGATTTGGGATGATGGTAGCCCTGATGGGAGGAGTACCAGGATGAAGGGTGGAAGGATACATCCACAATTGGTTGAGTGGATGTGGATGGAGAGCAAGAAGTTGGAGAGCTACTTGTAGATCTATGACACTGGGAAGCAGGAAGCTTGGCTGCGTTGGTTGCTCTTGAAAGAGTTTGGTCACCACTCTCTTTCTAAGGGTATGTGGCAGAATACTTGCATCATGGGGCAGAAAAGAGTATGGACACATTGTGTTGGCATAACATTCTTCATGTCAAACACCATGTTGTCACTACATGATTTGTATGATGGAAGTATGAGGAGGCAGCAAAATATTTTGTTGCTTGGGATGTTCTTGAGAGAGCAAGGGCAGATTTGCTCTCACAGTTTTCATGATGTTGCAGGAGTAGAAGATGGCACTATCATAGTGAAAATGGGTTACTCCTTGGCCTTAGATGTTCAAGAAGGACTTCTCATATGTAGCAGTATTATAGGAGATGCCTTTGACAGTCTGCATGTCAAATATTGGAGCTATGTGTTGATGGGAGCCTATTTACATAGGCCAACAGCGTTGTCACTTTGGAGCTGGGATTTATTGATGGAGTATTCCCAGGATAAATTCTCATTCGATGCACTTGGTGAGAAAAGAGGAGGTGAAAAAGATGAAGTGGTAGATGGAGACATCTATTACTGTGGTGTGCTTTTCTTGACTTGGGTTTCTAAGCATGAGGAGAAGGAATTTCATGTAGCACTTGGTTCATTCCCCCTTCATGGGACTGTGCCAAACTATTATTGAGGATTCATTCATGGGTCCATGTATCTTCTTGCTTCCAACATATGGTGAGAGATTTTGCTTGCATCCTCTTACGATCTTTTGGTAGTGCATTGCTCCACAAGAGGGCAAGCTATTCATTGAGCTCCATGATCTACAGTGGGCCAAATTATATGATGGAGACAACCATCTCTTATGTGGCCTTGGGCAAAGATGTTTTTCTTACATGTATGTTCATTTGATTCATATGATTAACCATGTAACAAGAAACAATTTGCCATGTATTCTTCTGAAGCAGCAGTTTGTAAAACTGCACTATGAAGACTTGGGGAACTATTGGTACTCTCTTGCATCACATAGAACCTTCAATATTTCCTTCGTGATGATGATGATCATGTTCTCAATTGCTGATATTGCTTTTATCTTGATGGGAGACATGATGTTGAGTGAGGCACATGGTTTGGATGTGTCCTTTTGGGAAGTAGGTTCCCACATTTTATGCAGTACATGTTCTAATGGGAACATGGGAAGAGTTGTGGCCACCATGACCAAAAACTTGTTTCTCTTGGAGGTGGGCCATGTGTGTGATGGAATACCTTATGATGATACCCTTTTGTCCATCACATATGGAGCATTTTGGGCTAACTGGTTTTACAGTGTTGGAGGGAGGATCTTTTGTAGATATAATCTTCATGATGCCACTTGAGGGAAATATCCTTGCAGCCCAAGATCAGTTTGCACTCCACACTTATCTTAAGTGGAGAAAAGAACAACGTGGGGTAGGCTATCTTGTCTACCATGTGCAGATTTTTAGCCCACCTATTTTGTGGGAGCTCAAGATGGAGGAACATTTTCAGGATTTTCCATGTTGGGAGGTGAATCATTTTGTGTGGATGATTGCTTGGGGATGGAGGATCCACATGGGAATGTTGTTTCCCAATACATTTAAGATCCCATGCCTCAAGGGAGCCTCTAGGCAACACCTTATTGCCTTCTTGAGTACTCTACTTATTCATGATGATAGCTATTCAGCTAATTTGCATGCTTGGGAGAGGCAATATGGAGATTCATTGTTGACACAACATCTCATTATTTGGGGGAGATCATCATATGTGGATGCTACAGTAGGAGGAAGGGACATCCTTCAGTTCTATCCTTGCAGTTGCTTGAGGACAAGCAACATTTGGGAGGGGGGGACTGTAATATTCCTAATTAGCACAAGCTAATAGGAATCTTTAAATTTTGTTTTATTTTTCCATTTTTGAATAAATGACTAATGGAGGACATGTAAAACTCCTTAGATCAATGAATAAATCAATGCTCAATGTGAACAAAGCTATATCTGAGCTAGTTGCATAAAATCCACTTGTGTGTGAAATAGGTTTGAGCTATTTGACTGGGTCAACAGGACCAAATCTACAACGCTGTCTAGGTTCAATGTATCTCCTAAAGGGACAACGCAGTTCTAGAAGGAGGACCACATGTGAAAAGGGTTAAGTGATTCAAGGTGGTTTAGGGTTTGGCACATCCTCATCTTCTAAAAGGAAGGAGAAGGCTCAAGGAAAAGGTTGTTGATGATAATTTGATTTTGAGATGGCTTGAGCAACTCAAACGCTCTTGGATGTTTAGCTAAGAGAGAGGAATTTCCTGTTTAGGAATTCCTCTTCCTTCCTTGAGGGTCTCTTGGAGGAGATTGTGTTGCATTGGTCCATTATCTGGCATTGGCCAAGCTTCACCTCCTTTGATAGCGTAAATCCTGATTAGGGCTTCACTATTTAGAGAGCTGCAGCAAGTGGAATCAGATCTATTCAGATCTGAAGAGTTCTATTACATATTCTCAGTGGGGAAGTCATCTAAACCATTGGCAGGAGTGAAATAATTTTTTTGAGCTTCAGATTCTTATCTTGGCATGAGGCCAAAGTGTGCATCACTTCATCTACATAGTTAGCTTCAGAAACTGCGTTATTTTGCAGGCAAAGTGGCAATGTTTATTTGCTATCAGTTGGAGGAGAGATTTCCAGTGAAAGGGTTCCTTTCCTTCACTGAGGTGATCCATGGATTGGCCAACCAATCCATCCTATTTCAGATATGATCTGCTATGTGATATATTCTTTAGAAATTTCTGAATTTTACTGCAGATCCATGGTGTAGATCTCAGATCTATTTAGTGTCCTTCATTTTCAGCTGAGATCCCCAAGGGGAATGTACTTAAAAGTCATTTTTGCATATAGATCCCATTTAGATCTATATTTTTGTACTCTAATCTTTTATATATCTAAAACTTAATGAAACATAGCTTCATATTTCGGAAAATTATGCTGTCTGGTTCATCCTCTACTTCTTGTGTCATAAAGCTTGGTTTTGAGGCCTTTTCTTCAGGTATAGTCCTGTATTTTCTAATGTAAGATCTTTGAATCATATTCTCAACTTGTCATACTATTATCTCTGCATAAACTCAACAAAATCTTCAGAAAATACGCTCTCTATGCTTCAGCAATTTTAAGCCTAGTCGGGAATGGAGGATCTGTTTAACATAGAAAAAATCATTTTTTTTTGCTGAAATTTGGCATGTGAATCCCTATTGACCTAATATAACATATCCCAGAGCCATAACCCTTATTTTTACGCATATATCTGAATACAGTCATTTTAGGGCATGAAAATTTGTTTTTCCTCACCTTTTTTTAGAATAAAAGCTGAGTAAAGGTTGTTGCAGTACTTGGAATTGATTGTTGAGTGTTTTAAAACACATTTTATGATAGCTGAAGCACACATCCCTGAAAAATTCATTTTTCAGACGTGTCTTGATGAGCAATTCCTTTTGGGGATATTACACAGCTATTAAGGAAGCAAGATTTGTTAGAGTGATCAACACTCATTTGAGAGAAAGTAACAGGAATATAAGAATCCAAATGAAGGATTTGGAGCTACAATTAAAACAGTCTCAAGATGAACTAAAAAGTAGAAGTACAAAATGACAATTTCAAAACAAACTCTTAATGGAAAATGAGGATCAAATTTTGTGAAGAGTATGTTTTTAGTTCAAATATATTATGGTTTTGATGAAGCCAATAATTTTCTGAAGCTGTGGTACCTTTTTGTTTTAAAATTTTGTGAAAATCTGGTTAAAACTGCTTACACAACAATTTCGTAGTGCCTGTAGTGCAAAAAGGGTGAAAAGCGCTACGAAACTGTTGTAGCAGCTTTTTCACCCTTTTTCTTATCAAATTTTGGAGGGAAGACCAAGAATTTTGATTTGAAATTCCTAAGGAATATATATCAAGTGAATATCAAATTAAATATGAAGGAAAGGAAGTTTAATTTTGAAGGAAAATGGTAAAAAAGACAGCGCTACAAAAAGTGCTACGAAACTGTGTTGCTTTCGTAACGTAGGTCTATTTTCATGGTTTTGAGAAGTTCAAGGTGGTTTCACATAGCTGGCATGAAGGGATGACTTGGGACATATGTCAATCATGTTCCCAACATCAATTAGCCTCGAAGTTATCAGTTGGAAGTGGTTAGAATATCTCAAAAAATTAAAGGGATCCTAAGCCTAAAAACAGGGAAGCAGTTTCCTAGATTACAGGGGATCAACATCATCAACATTATGGTTATAACAAGTTGAAACTCATAATCAGGATTCGACTTAATGGAATGATAGGTGGAAAATGATGTATTTAATTTTAGATAAAGCTGTTTTGAGTAAAACCAAAATAGTTCTAATTCTATTTGTAATAGGACTCTATGTTAGTTTTACAGTTGTGTTTATAATAAGTACCATGTTTTATAGTTAGAATAGGTGTCAAAGCATGGGAATTCGATGTATCTAGTTATGGAGAAGCTTATCTCATGATCTAAAAGATCTATAAAATATCAAGAAGTCAAAATAGAAAGGGTTGGACATTTGTTAGCAAAAAGACTCTATTTTATGTAAGGGACTGTTTTCAGCCTAATACAGAATTTCTACTTAGACAACTCAAGATTCATAAGGAGTTCTTGTATGTTCTTGTTCTAATGGCATCTTTTCAATATTCTATTGTAGTGGTGTTTGCTTATGTTACTCAGAATTCATCAATGATGCTTTGACTTCCTTCATAGACAAACTGACTATGTGTTTCACTATTCTACATGTTTATTCCTTGACTTGAACTCTAATTTGCCTTGACTTCCATGCTAGGTAGATTATCTTGGTTTTGCTGAAGCTATCATGACTCCATAAGCCCAATGTACACTTGCTATTGCAATTTACAACCAGTTTACATCATTTATCTTTTTTTATCTCATATAGAGTTAGCCATCTACACATTTATCAAAAAATCATAAACTCTTGAGAGAGCCCTCTCAGGTTGAGGAGGCTAAGCCTCAACCAAAAGATTGGTTTGAAATAGTTTCACAAGATTGGTTTGATGAGCAGCCTATCAGGTCTAATTTTGTGATAACACAGTCTGTGGGTATGGATGTATGGAGTGGACTTGTGTTCTACCCTCTTCTTGGAGATGATACCCATTGGATCATAGGACCAGGTGAAACTGGGTATGAATTTCATCTCTTTCAGTATTCCATTTGCCTCTCCCCCTGCTACCCTGTTGTTGCAGATGAATGGGCCTATTTGGGATTTGATCCTGAATTGTGACTTCTTCTTGGCTGAAACAAAATGCAGCTCGTCAACATCTATCATTTTACTTATGTATTCAAGGGAAAAGATCCTCATGGTGAGGTATTTGGGTAGCTTATAGGGAGCCAATTCACTGCCATAAACCCTGATCTTTGTGTAGTTCTAGTAGAGATACCAGTATTTTGTCCTGATCTGATCTGTCATCTGCATCACCTTCTTGATTTCTTCACTGACCCTAGGCTCTATGGTGCTGCTGAGTGCACTGACTGCCAAATGTATAGATAAATCTACAAAGTACTTGTATAAATAGTTTTCCTGCTCCTTTCTCAATAGAGTTCTCCAAAAATTGACAGATTGGGTTTGAGAGTCTTGACCTTGCTTTGTCATGTCGAATTTGAACTTGCTAGATTGAAAATCGGTGAACATGTTCACCAACACAGATGTGTATTTGAATACTCCTTCTGCTTGAAAATTCACGAACTGAGATGGATTGCATCGGCAAGGAACTGAGCATAGTTGAACGTAACCATGGGTTGGGCTTCTTCGGAGAGGATGAACAAGAAACCAATTATTGCTTCATATATCCACTGATCATTATGATAACCTAACAAATATGAAAGGATAGTGACAATATGCTGGGTCCTTTCTGCGAAGGAGTATGATGGATATGGGGGACCGGTAGCAAGTATTGGGGCATGGTGGTTCATGCAAATCTCTAAGATTTTGGTTTTGCTGGTGAAATCTAACTCTTTGTATAATCCTATAAGAACCTCATATGAAAAGGGGACAGTTTTCTCAACAATGGGGGCTTGCAACATTTCTTGGATGGACGGGGCATTCACATGGAACAAAATCTCTCCTGCGGAACTCACTATGGCCATTTTCTTAATGTTGTAGCAGGAGTGACAACTCCTAATTAGCTTAGGGCAGCTATGGGTCCTAGGGAAGCTATAGTAAAGGAGTTTGGTATGCCACAAGTTGATGCCATCTACTTCTTCAAGGAGTTTATCCTCGAGCCCACAATAGACATTGAACATGTCGAGATCTGACTCTGTTTCGTGTATCTTGTAATCACTGTTATCCAGGGGAATATGTTCTAAGTCTACCTGGGCGTAGACCATGGGATTGAATAGTTGCTGATGTTCCTTGCGAGGCATGACTTGTTTTTCTCTTTTTACTCTCTGATTCACCTGCAATGGAGAATGGGCTGCAAGAGAATGGGAATAAAGAAGGGAGAAACTGTATGAAATGAAACTGGGGAACAGGGTAAGATCGAAGAGGATCGGGATCGGGACTGAATTACCTAAACCAATATTGTAATCAGGCTCACAGAGCGCTGATGTTCCTTCTTTGATGTGTATTTCACCCTCTGGCCACAGTAGCAGGTCGTGATCTCCTTTGCAGAAGTTCGTAAGTGTCACAACTTGTGGAAATTCAATAGAAACTGCAAGGCAAATTTTTGCACCGTGGTGAAATCGAGCTTTAACAAGTGGCTGGAGGGTACTGTTGAGTTAGCGCGGGTCCATTGAATAATGGCCCGACCATTCATGGTGCAATGATGTTATTGGCAGGAGAGGATGTGACATGGCAGAACAAACAGGTGATGGAGGATGCAGCGCGGCAGAATTGGCAATGGTCATGAGGCGACAACAGTTTGGGAAATGGGGAAACCGCATTTCGAAGGGGGGCTCCGGCAGTAAGCGGTAATGAGGAAGGGGGGTGTGAAACAACCGGAGTGAGACACGTGGAGGGGGAGGCGGTAATGAGGAAGGGGGGTGTGAAACAACGGGAGTGAGACACATGGAGGGGGAGGCGGTAATGGATATCGCCCATCTCGGACCCCACCCCCCCTTGGTTAACGCCCGTATGCTGAAGGGGGGCCAAAATGGATCGATGGTCGTTGATGGCGAGGCGAGGGGCGGAGATGAAGGGAAATAAGGGGGATGTTTAACGGTGATGCAATGGGGTGACATGAGTGTGGGCTCGGGTCAGGGAATGAGCGCTTGGGGGGGAGAACGTGACATGGCGAGGAGGGCCCCACGGCTATAGCAGATCGCGCTTCGGGGAATTTAGTTATCGGTGATAGAGGGAAACCTTTAAACTTGCATAGTGCAGCGTGCGGGGAAACGGGATGTGACGTGGTGGAAAGGTGGGGCACGGCCGCTGCCCGAAAATCACAAATCTTAGATTTTTTTTATAAGTAGGGGGTTATATTTTAAAACCTGCGAAGTGTGGCATGCGGGGAAATGGGAGGATGGAAGGTGGGGCCCAACTGCATCACATATCTCATATTTTTATCTTGTTCCTTTAGCACCACCTTTTGAAACCTGCGAAGCGTGGAGTGTGAGGAGGGGGAAGTGACATGGTGGGAAAAGTGGTACCTCCCGCAGCCCACATATTGCAATCTTTAGCATTTCTTTTGGCATTGTCCTTTTGAATTCGCGAAGTGCGATTTGGTGCTAAGCGGGACTTGCATTGTGCCTTAAATGAAGTGGATGCCATTCAGAAGATTTTGAAGTCACCTTTTCATTTCTTCCTTTTTCTTTTCTTCCTTTTCATCTCTGCCTACCCAAACTACTCACCTATAATTTTTTCTTCCTTTGTAGGGTGCATTTAGACTTGCAGACCCTGAACATCTTCTTTTAATATTCTAACCTAACCCCTATCCTTATTTCTTCTATTGGTTTAGATTAAGATGTTGAACCAATCTCATTTTATACCTATAACTGATAAGCCAAGATTAAACAGTTTGACAAATATTTATTCTCTAACCTGTCCACTGATAATCCAAGATTAAACAGTTTGGAAAATCTTTATTTCTACCCTATCGACAGAAATTGAAAGTTTTCCAGTCGTGATTAACCTGTATGACTAGATAGACCTATCTAAAGAGTAGTGGCATTTGGACTTGTAGCACTTTCAGTTTTATTTCTTTTTTGGGGTTCTTCTTTCTCTTTTTCCCTTTTTTCTTTTTCTTTTATACCCTCTTTTCTTTCTCTTTTTTATTTATTTATTTGAAATCATTTGAATTTTGAAAATCCTTTCAATAATGAAAACCTTTCCATAAATATGAAGTATCCAGTCACCTTGAGATCCTATAATTTATAGGGTACTAAACCCACATGCATTCTTCTTTGGGATTTGCTCCAAGTTTAGTTACCACATGCATTATTATTTGGGATTTTCTCCCAACTCTCTATATAATAGAGCCATGGACTCTCACCATTGATCATGTTATGAGCTATTGGGCTTGAGGAAACTATGTCATTTTTTACTTTCATACTTGCTAATATAATGAAGACTTTGGGGCTATTATTTGGTGGTGTTCTTTGGGCATTGTGAGGTGATGTCCTTCCATGATCTTGCTATTATGTTTAAATTATTTTGTATATTTGATTGATATTAATTTATATTTTCCAGCTATCTTGGATTGATATGTGCAAGTTATCTTGCACATATCCTTGATTTAGAGTAGTATTCTAGAAATAAGCTTGCTAATTCATTTTCGGAGGAATGTCTGGTTTATCTTATTCATTATGTTGCTTTAATCCTTGTGCAAACTAATACATGTTCAAGTGTGTGGGGAAAATATTTTTGTATTTATGGGTAAGAATCCATTTAGGCATGGAAGAAGTCTCACATAGATCAACTCACTCCTAGACTCAAAGTGACTCAAAACCCATTGATTTTCACCCAAGTATTTTATTGAACGAAAAGAAAGAGGGGGTTTTCTTACTCACTAGCTACTTGATCATCTATTTCATTTCAAATTTAAGTATTTCTTTGATTTTAGAGCTTTCAAAGTTATATAAGCTATTTCAAGAGCAATTTCTAAGCTAGGCAGGTATGGGGGTTCATTCCCATTACTTGAGTTAGTATTTTGTACATTAATTTGTAATTTAGTCTTGTTTATTTGACTCTCTTTTTACACTAATACTTGATTTTGTTTTGCATCCCACCAATTTGAGGATTGGACAACAAGGATCTTGAACAGAAGTATTTGAAAACTACTAATTGTTTTTCATGCAAGACCTTCCACGTATTTAAGGACTGATTTTAAAGGGAGGTCGTAAGCACTAGGGACAACAACAACTTATCTAGGTCGTGGGCCTTTTGAGGCTTGCAAATTTTTTATTAGGATGGTTTTCCATTTTCCTTTATTGTCATAGTTTAGATGGAGACTCTAACTTTTCTAAGGTCTTATCTTTGTAAAGATCTCCTTCATCTCTTCGACAACCTTCTTAGAGGTTTTTCTACACATTGTAACCATTAATAAGAGATAAAAAAAAATTCTTGAGGGAGCTTGGGATTTTTTCCCATGGCATCCCCCTTCCTCATTTAGAGGAAGGATCTTTGTGGGTGGATTTACTTTGTTTCTAGTTTTTCTAGCTTTCTCATGCTTATTTTCATATTTGCATGCTTAAAATTAACACATATTCACTTCACATTCCATTTTGTTAAATTTTGTGTCTAAATTTTAACATGCATAAGTTTAACATTGACAAACTTCAGCAATCTTATTTTATGTGTAAACGTTTTACCTTGTTGGCAAGTTTTAATTGTTTCATAATTATTTAGACACATGCTTCACTATTTGATCAATTTATGCTATATGTTTTGGTAACTATTGGAGCATTGTTTCTCACTTGAAACAATTGTATCTTAAAGAAATTTATTCCATTTAACTTGCCTACTTTCTAGTAATTGGTGCAACACATATGAGCTCATCTCTATTTTAGTTTCTCAAGTTTAAATCGTTATTGCAATGAACAATATGTCATTTTTGTTTATTTGGAGAATTGCATATAATATTTAGTTGAGAAATTAATACAACTTGCATCTCATTTAGGTATATTAGCATAGAAAGACCCCAAATCTCACTAAAGTTTTACCTCCAATATAAGTTGGTTGAATAGACATTTTAGGGACCCTCTACTCCTCTATTGACTCCTCACTGTGAGATCCATATCTTTGGGTGAGAGTGAGGTTTGAATATTGAATAATCTAATTGCAATCTTGTTGTAGAGGTAGCTAATAAAATTAACCAAGAATATTATTTCATCACATTTACTTTACTTGTCTCTTTATGGTTTGAGTTTTCATATGCAAAGTTTATTTTCAAGAAACATTTCAAAAACAAGTATTGTGATTCTTCAATTTTGTAACAAGTGCTTTCATTTCATGTTACAAGTCTAATTTCATATTGATATCTTGGTTTAGCATTTAACATTTTCTTTTTTACGAGTAAATTACTAATTTTTAAATTTTATCAAGATATGTTTCATATGTTTTGATTCATAATTTGATTATCTCAAAAACATCATTTGTATGTTGCAATAATTTGTGCTTACAATCTTTTGTTTACATTGCAGGGTTACTTTTCTTTCTATCTTGGGAGCATTGCATTTTACTTTGAGTAAATATAACTTTCAATTGTTGAGAAAATTCTTTATAAGGAACCAATTTTATGGTTTTATCATGTTAATGATTTTCATTGTTATTTCAAGTTTATCATGTCATATTTTCGTATAAATCCCTTAAAATTAATCCATTTTCACTATAACACTCTCCTAAAACCTTGCATCTTTAACTTAGTTTTTCTTTAGGGACCACCCCCCATAGCTAACCTAGGAGATAAATTAAACGGAGAGAGACAGAATTAGTGTGGCATCCCCTTTTCTAGGTTCCTTGCCACCAACCACACCTTTTTGAAAGGTTTTTCTCACTACCTTGTCGGTAGGTGTAGGTGGCAAGCTCAACATTTATGGCGCCATTGTTGGGGACAAACTTTCTTGTACCTGGGAAATCAACTAAATTTTGGTTTTAGCATATTTTAACTTTACATTTAGATTCTTGCTCAAGTGGTCACTCCACTCAATCCAAATTTTGAGTTAGCCCCTCTCTTGATCTTGAAAGGGTTTTTAGAGAGAGGTTAAATAGACTTTCTCATAGTAAAACTCTTGCTAGTCTTGGAAAATAGGTTATTTTTTATATTCATTTGATTTTTCAAGAACAAGTAGAGCCCAACATCGTGAATGATCTCTTTTCTCCTTGTAATTTTACTAACATAAATGACTATCCTCACAATATCCCTGACAAGGCTATTGAAAGGTTGTCTTCTTTTCAAGGTAACAATGTGATTATTACTACATCACATTTGAAGAAATTTAATATTTGGATTTTTAAGTGGTGTAGCATTGCTAACAATGAGGATGTAAATATGAGGCCTTTTGTTGTCTCTTTAGAAGATGATGCTCTTGATTGGTTAACTGAGAAACCTAATAAATTTTATGATCTTTTACAAGAAATAATTAGTGCTTTCATGGGAAGAGAGAGAAGAGAAAATAGTCACTTGATTAGTACCATCAGCACCATGAAGTGTTGATTTTTGTAGCATTCAGAAGTGTTCCAAGTATCAAACTTTGCAGGGAGGCTTGGACAGCAGCATTCCAAAGAACCGAGAAATAGTTTGTGGAAATTCCACTCGATTCATGACTTATTAAAATAATTAATTATTTTAATGAAGATCCTAAGTCTAAACTTAGGGAAATGAAATAATCAAAGGGTATTAATAAGTCAGAGTGTTAATCTTCTAGAAAATATGGATCAAGTCAAGTTTTAATCTTAGCCATTGATTAATCTTTTAATCTGGGTCGTTGGTTCTCCAACAAGAAGATTATAAAAGAAGGCTTGAGGGTCACTTAGAAAAATAAGTTGGGCATACACTCAGTACTCGAAGGAGATCCATTTTGATGCAGAATTAGATCTCAGTGGGAGAGTTGCAGGGCAAGTAGTTTCAGAAGCAGACAGAGGAGGTCAGTGGTGATCTAGATCAGGGTCAAAGGGCAGTAATGGGTCACTGGAGGCAGCTTGAGGCTGCAGTGTAGAGAACCCACGCAGACTTACGTTGTCCAGCGTTGGGACTGCGTAGTGAATAACGTAGACATAAGCAGGGGCATGCAGGGGTTATTTTGGGTGTCATATAATTTTCCGTGTAAGACATAAATTCAGTCTCAGGTGTTTCTAAATGTATTTGCCATATATTTTCCCTGTAAATATATCATTTGTTGAAGAATTAATAAAACCCTCATCTACTGTACTGGTTTTCCCACATTGGGCTTTTCTGGGGACATTTATCCAAAATAATTGTGCATATGTGATTGATTCTTGTGCTTATGTTCTCTACTGTTTATTTCTTTGCATATATATTTGTAAATGTTGTAGTAGTATTTATTTCGATATTTTCCGGAAGATTTATGAATAATAACTTATTGAAATAATATGTAGGAGAAATAAATCTATCACTGCAACTGTTTGTAAATTTTCACATGGTATCAGAGCAAGAGATGAATAACAGAGAGGGGACATCTATCAGTGAATGAAAATATACTATTGTAGCAACAACGCAAAAGGGTTCATGAAGTTCTCTAGGAGGGGGAAGAAGCACGATAGAACAGATGGATCATGATGCCTTTGTATTAAAATCCAGACTAGAGAAAGATTTTGCGTGTGTATCGAGCACTGCACCTTCAGATGTCTGGTATATTAACAACGGAGCCTCTGCTCACATGATGGGAGTACGGGACTATTTTTCTGACTACCAAGAAGAGCAGATGAATTTCAAAATAACCATGGGTAATCAATCAATGTGCACTCCCATTGGGAGAGGTACCATATTTTTTCAGACTGAGGCATGAAACAGAATCTGGGCCACTAATGTATTGCATGTGCCAGGTTTGGGGATGAATCTACTCTTAGTGTCACAAATTCAAAGCCGAGAATATGACATCTACTTTTTTGACAATCGAGTATACGTCAAGCACCCTAGTTGGAAGAAGAAGGCACAGATCGAGGTAAGAAGCAATAAATTGTACAAGCTACAGCTTGATTCTCCAATGGCACTAGCTGGTAGCGCAGATGAAATAGACCTGATGAGCTATGGCACAGAAGAATGTGGCATTTTCATCATGGGGTGTTAAGAACTCTCCAGAAGATTGTCACAGGTGTTCCAGAACTGAGCACTAAGCGAGATGATGTCTGCAAGGGGTGTGTATTGGGAAAATATGCCAAGGCAGCATATCAGAGAAGCCACAATATGGCCAAGGGTGTGTTGGATCTAATACACTTAGAAATTTGTGGGTCGATGTGCATTACAGCTCTTAGCGGTGTCGAATATTTGGTCACCTTCATTGATGACCATTCCAGGAAAACCTGGATCAACTTATTGAAGACTAGGGATGAAGTCTTCAGTCAATTTAAAGAGCTTAAGGCTCTGGTGGAAACTATGACAGGGAAGCGGATCAAGGTGTTGCGATCAGATAATGGTGGTGAATACATAGATAAAGAATTCACTAGATTTTGTGCAAGGGAAGGCATCAAAAGAGAATGGAAAACCCCATACAATTCGGAGAAAAATGGTGTGGCAAAAAGGAAGAATCGGACTATTGTTGAAGCAACTAGATCTATGTTGTATGACCAAGACATGAACAAACTTCTATAGGCTGAAGTGTGTAAATCCACCCACCACTAGTGGAAGAACGAGAAGGGAACTTCAACAGATTTTAAAGGATGCATAGTGTTGGTGTCCCGTGTTTTGATAGTTTGGCAAATCAAAAGACAAGGCAACATCAGAACCAATCTTTAGAGTTACAGGATCTAGTCCTCTTGTTCTCAGAGAGGGATCTCTCAAAAGTTTGTTTGCAAAGGTTTATCTTGTGTGCTTTGAGTATTGGTTTTAGACTAGTTATTAAGTGCAGGTGTTTGTTTGTTTGTTTGGTTGGATTGACTTGATACAGTAGAACATGAAAGGTCTAGGAAAGATACATAGAATGGAGAAACATCTGGTTCATTAGGAAATGGAGTCAAGAAAAGGTCATAACAAACTCATCAAAGGATATGGGATATCAGAGGGCAAATCTAAGTTGGCCATAGGATCCTTTTGTTTTTGGAATGGGATGAACATTAATGATTTGGAAAGAGAAATTGAATTCTCAACAAAGGGAACTTGAAAAAATAATTTAAACAATAAAGAGATATTTGATAGATAGGGCTAACCATAAATTCTACAAACATTCTTTAAGAAAATAATGACTTCAAGACAACTTTCAAAATGAAATCTAAGATTCGGGGAACACCCTATTTCCTCAAAGATTTTATTCTAAAGGACTTAGAAAACATAAAATATTTACTAATAATTACAGTCATAGAAGAGGGAACACCTAAAAACATCTATGATCATAATTATAACGACCTTTAAGCCAACTGTTTAAGTGAGGACAAAGGGCAAGATCAAAACAGACCTCTCTGATTCACTGTAAGCAAAGAACTGCAAAGGGAGACTTCAATAACAGTTTTTAAGTGGCAGCAGACAAGCAGGGAGAGCCATAAATCATGCTGTAACCAACTGTTCAAACTATTAAGGAAACAAACAGGTATGAAGACTAAGAGAAAGATTAAAGCCTCTAAAATACTTCAACAGAAGAAAATATAAAACAATGAAGGATGAACAGGTCTAAGGTGCTTCCAAGAGCCATTTATTAACCTAAAACTTTCAACCTACTGTATTAAGAAATTATGGAACATAATGAAAACAAGGGAAAACATAAAACAGTTCAGAATACTTCACCAACAGCCAAGCTCATGGATCCAATGATAGAGCCTTCTCAGGAACAAGCATGCAACAACATCATCAAGATCTCCAAGACTTCAATTTGTTCTTCAACTTCAACAGACTATGTATTTACTTCAAAGAGTTTCAGTATTACAACTTGTGATCAAAACAATAACCAACAATTACTCATATTCTACTGAAGTATTTATAGAAGGATGAGAAGGTGGGATCTAACAAAAGATCTCAAGGATAATTAATACAGACTTAAAACTTCTCGGCCCTTTGAGGGGCTCGATGGAGAAGTTTACAGGTTGGTGGCTGTATTAATGTTTTACAATTAACATTTAAACTTAGTGGGAGCTTTGTTGACTTTGAGGCACTACGTTATGGGGGAGTAACTTCTGCAGATATTTCCTATTAAACTCCTTTGGCAGAATTAACTTCTTGGCAGTGCTGGAGGCAGATATTAAATTTGGAACAATAACTTCGGCCTCTGTTTTCAATGATTTTAAGGCACAGGTGGCATTTATGGTAGATGAGGAATCAATTCGCCTCAAAATGCAGCGGTGGAGGTCCTTTCCACCTTTCAAACACTTATAATTTCTTCTAACTGTGTTTGAATCCAGGGAATAAAGCTTTTGATAATTATTTTAAACCGTAATTCCCTAAATTTGTCTTCAATCTTCATCTCCGCTGCGTTCTATTCTTCAACATTGATACTCTTTTTAAACGCGATTTTGAATGACAGTGTCTTGTCAATGTGTAGAGCCGTGCTAGGCCTTAAAGGTATCAATGCTCATAGAGCATCGACAAACAGTGAATAGAGCCAGGCGGACAGGCTCCCTTAAAAAAAACAGGCATGGGAAAAGTCTTTCCCTGCCTTCGGCCTTTCTTCTTTATACCATGGAAAACCATTTTAAAATACCTGCAAAACACAAAAATAGTTAAGAAATCCTGCAAAATGGGTCAAAATGCTTCAGAAGGCGGGAGAGGAACGTAGCCATTGGATCTGGACACATGGACGGTCCAAATCTAATCGGGGGATCGCAATCGGCGGGAGGAGGAAAGGGGTGCGATGAAAAATCTCCGATGCGAGTGCGCGATCGAGAGGGCAGAAGTGATTAGGCGATGATCATTTGATCTAAGGATCAGATCAACGGCGGGGAGTGAATCGGAGGGATAGGCGGTCGAGGGAAGAAAAAAATGCACGATGCGACTTAAAAAATCCGATGCGATGGTGCGATCGGAACATCGCAATCGGAAGTTTCAAACAGACATAATCGGAGGAGCCGTACAAAGGTTTCCGATGCGATCGGGCCATCACAATCGGAGGGGCGGAGTTTATATATAAAAGACCTAATTGCATCGGAAGTTCCGATGCGGTCTTTTTAATCAACCCATTTTGAAATTTCCCGATGCGATTGCGCGATCGGCTCTTTTCAATCTACCCATTCATATTAACACGTGACTTTGGTTTTTAGACCAAAACTTTGGAAAAGTGGGTTTTTGCTTTTTATAAAAGAAAAAATGAATCGGGATGGATTACTTATAAGGTTTTAAGTACGGAAGGCGGGCCCACGAGATATTTATACAAAGGTTTTAATCGCATCGGGTTTTTCAATACAAAACCAATCACATCGGAGTTTATATGACGCAAAGCTAATCGCTTCGGAACTTTCGAATATAGCAAGGACTTGCGTTCTTTGGTTTTTTGCGATGCGATAAGCGCCCGGAACTATAGCTCTTGGTCTTGGGCATAGAGTATATGAAACAAAAAGTGGTGGGGTGGGATTATAACACAGGGACTCAATCGCATCGGAAAACTTCGATGCGGTCTTTTTGATCAACCCATTTGTGTTTTCTCCGATTGTGATTGTGCGATCGGTCTTTCAATCTACCCATTAAATATTTCAACACGTGACTTCAGTTTTTGAAAAAAACTTTGGATAAATGGGTTTTTGGCATTTCACAAAGGAAAAAGTAGATCAGGCATGGTTCATAATACAACGGGTGATCACATCGGAACTTTTTAAAGCGACACGGCAAAAGACTTGCGCTCACTTGAAATTTAGTGATGCGATAAGCGCCGTGAGGGGCTTGGCACTTGGTTTTTATGGTAAGGGCATGTGTGGGGAAGTGGTTAGGGGGCTTAGCCTGAGGGGCTTAAGCTTTTAATAAAGAACATGAAATTTTAATGTTTTTTCTATGTTTTCAAAGGGATTTGAAGGTTTCGGTAAGGCTTAAAAGTGAGTTTCAAACCTTATAAATATGGATTTTCATGAATGGAAGAAGGGAAATCATGAAAAATAGAGGAAATTTCTGGGAAAAAAAGGAAACAAATGAAGGTTATTTTTGAGTGGGGGAAAGGGGAAAATGATGGTTTTTCAGCAGTCTTTCTATTGGAATTTAGCAGAATTCTCAGAGTATAAAATGGAAACAACAAATGAAGATTTTGGACAGAGGCATGAGGCCTTTCAAAAGTCTTCAAGAGCCAACAATTTTTAGCAATAAAATTTTTTTCTTGAAGGCTCAAAAAGTCTTAGCCACCTTTTGGTATAACAAATTTTATAGGTGGATAAGAGTGGCTCCACTTGGGGATGGCGCCTTCTTGAAGGCATCAAGAACTTTAGACTTGCATTTTCTGGGAGGCTGATCAGTTGCCTCATCCATTGGGCTGCCTTTATTTGATTGAATGATCTTCTTTTGCTCTGGAAATTCTAACAGCCATGGAAAAACAATGGATCTTTTATCAACAAGCTTTCTACCTACCCAATCCTACAGGTCTAACATTGTTTCTTCATTAGAGTGCACTTGGATTGGCAATCTCTCTTACAACATTTTATTATTTTTGAAAGAAAAAATCTAATCTATTTCTACTCCTTATTTCTCCATGGATTCAGATTAAATAGTTGAATCCATATAATTCTCTACCTAATCTACTATCTGTTGGTATTAAACTGTCCAACAGACTTTATTCTCTAATTTCTACAACAGAAATTTAAAAGCATTCAAGTCAGGATTAGTCAGTCCAACTTGATGCTGATCTATGGCATAAAAATAAGTTACACATAGATTACTATTTGCAGAAAAGTAAAATCCAAATGATGAAGGCTTAAGATCTGAAAATTCAAAGCACTCCCTTCATCTTTTTACGGCTCTGTTTTGACTCTTATGTGAGCTGTTTCTTCCTTGCTCTCTGGTTTATATTTTGAGCTAATTAGAACCATATTTTCTTCTTTTTGACTCAGAAAAATAAAACAGATTTGAGTCATTTCTCTTTTGGAAACTTAGGTTCAGCTTTTGAACATGCTTGAACCTTTAATTTCTATCCTAAACTATCTACTGATAAGCCAAGATTTAACAGTTTGGCAAATTGAATTCACTATTCTATCAGCAGAAAATTTAAAGTTAATTAGTCAAGATTAGGCTGTTTAACTAACTAGAAGTGTGTTATTCAAGAGTGGCATTTAAGCTTGCACACTTTCAGAATTTGTTTCTCTTTTTTGGTATGGGGTTGTACCTTTATTGTTTTTACCATCTGCCCTCTTTTCTTTCTTTGTTTTTGTATTTTTTATTTTTCTAACTTTGAATGCAATGGTTAGACTATGATATTTACAATGAAAAATAAAATGCTTTAAAACTTAAGATTCTTAGCAGAAGTAATGCTTGAGCATCCTGCCATTGACCGGACCTCCATATAGATCTTTTCCATTCAATTCTTTCAATAAAAATGCATTGTGACCCCTCTCAGCATGAATAATATAGGGCCCTTTCCACAAATTCTCAAACTTGCCATGTTTTCCCTTCTCTTCTCTTCTTGAATCCCATTTAAGAACAACATTTCCAATTTGGAAATTGTTTGCCTTAGTCCTCTTATCAAATAGTTTCTTCACATTTTCTTGGACTAACTGTGTTCTCTTATAAACTTCTTCTCTGGTCTGCTGTAAATGGATTGTTTAATGGTTGACCCTTCTTTTCATATCATTCTCTTCACTCTACACTTCTTGAAGGAGTTTCATGACTGGAACTCCTAATGAGGTAAGAAAAACCGCATCCATGCCATAAACTAACTGATAGGGGAACATATTTATTGACTTCTTTGTAGTTAATCTATCAGCCCATAAGGCATGAACCAACTTACTGTGCCATGATTTCTGATTTTGCTCCAACAATTTTTTGATTATATTGAGGAGACTGTTGTTGGAGGATTTAGCTAATCCATTTCCTTGGGGATAGTAAGCAGTGGAATGGCCCAAGGTTATGTGGTATTTGTAACAGAAATCAGCTATTTTCTTAGATTTAAAAGCAGCAACATTGTCTATTATGATTTTTCTGGGACAACCAAATTTGGATAGGATATTTGTTTCAAGGAATTTGATAATGACAGAGTCATTAGCATTTCTGGAGGGTATAGATTCTATCCACTTGGTAAAGAAGTCAGTGGCTGTGAGGGTCTACTTATGCTGAGCTGAGGAGGATGGATGAATTTCCCCAATGAAGTCCAGCCCCCATTGTTGAAAAGGTGCCTCAACTCTGATAGGATGTAAAGGTAAGGGAAGGAGTTTTCTTTTGCCATCAAAGATTTGACACTTATGGCAAGACATGACCAACTTTTGAGTGTCTGGGAAAAGGGTAGGCCAATAGTAACCAGATCTAAGAATTTTTTTGGTTGTGGCCTTCTAGTAGAGATGACCTCCACATTCTCCATCATGCAATTCATGCATGATTTTCCCTGCATCATCTTCAAGTAAACATTTAAGCAAAATTCCAACAGCATTCTTCCAATACAATACTCCATCCAAGATACAAAAACTCAAAGCTTTTTGTTTAAAGAATCTAGCTTTAGTTTTAGACAAAGAAGGAGGGGTATTTAAATATAAAAGCACATAAATAATGTCAGCATACCAATGAGAATTTAGAAATGTCTCTTCAATAACAGGGGCATCAAATTCTTCTATTTCTTCCAACACATCTACCATATTCATGTCTAGTGCTTGGAAGTTAGATTCAGCCATAAGTTTTGCTAATCCTTGCCCTTTAACTAGTTTGGTGGGCCTGATTTCTAAGTCATATTCAAGAATAGTTGCAATCCATTTTCCCCTTTTACCATCAGGGTCTTGACTTAGAATGTCCTTGACAACAGTATGCGGAACAAAAGAAATTATGTGAGAGTGTAAAATATAGACCCTAAAGTCTTTCAATGCTTTCACCAATGCTAAGGCTTGCTTCTCCATGATATTATATTTGAGAGGAGCATCTCTTAAGGCCCTACTAAAGAAAGATATTGGTTTTTCTTGCCCCAAATCATTCTTTTGAAGTAAAACTGCAGCTATTGTATGTTCTGATGCAAAAGAAAAAATGTAAAAATATTTTGTAAAATCTGGACTAATCAGGATCGGTGTTTGGGTAAGAGCTTGTTTGACCAGTTCGAATGATTGTTTAGCTGGTAAAGTCCATTTTACACCCACATCTTTCTTAAGCATGTTTGTAATGTTTTTTAATAGCTCAGCAAGGTTGGGGATAAACCTTCTAAAAAAATTAATCTTTCTGATGAAAGATTGCAACTCTTTGAGGCTTCTTGGATGGCTAATTTGCAATATGCCATCTATCCTTGTAGGGTCTATTTTGATTCCCTCTTCTGAAATTATATGTCCAAGAAGTTTACCTTCTTGGAGACCAAAGAGTGTCTTCTTGGGATTCAATGACAAGCCAAATTTCCTACACTTCTCAAAAAAATTTCTTAAGTGAGTCAAATGTTCTTCATCAGTTTTTGAAAAGACAATTATGTCATCAAGGTAAATAATTATGAAATAGCCAATATCTTCAGAAAAGGCTATGTCCATGGACCTTTGGAAGGTGGCCCCTACATTCATTAACCCGAAAGGAATTTTGACATACATAAAGGTGCCCTAAGGTGTGGTAAAAGTAGTTTTGATTTGATCACTTGGGAGCACTAAAACCTGGTTGTAACCCGAGAACCCATCTAAGAGTGATATCCTTTTTGACCCAACTACCCTCTGAAGTATATGATCCATTTTGGGCAATGGGTAGTTGTTTTTTAGGGATGCTCTGTTTAGGTTTCTGAAATCGATACAAAGTCTGATCTCCCCTGTCTTTTTCCTAACAAAAACTAATTTTGATACCCATTCTGAAAATCTAACAGGTACTATAATGCTGGCATCATGCATCTTTTCAATTTTGGCTCTAACTAAAGGTAATAAAAGTGGGTTTATTCTCCTCAGTTTTTGTTTGAAGGGCTTTTGATTTTCCTTCAAGGGAATCTTGTGCTGAATAATGTTGGTATCGTAAGATTTCAGATTTGTGTATGCCCAGGCAAAAACATCTTTAAAATATGTAAACAGATCAATGTATCGAGATTTTATGTGATTTGGAAGGGTGCTGGACAATTTAATCATCTTGGGTTCCGTTAGGGAGCCTATGTTATGTTCTTCTACGTTTGTTTCTACAGGCTCCATTTTTGGTTCTTTGGCTACATCATTAAAGTCGAAAAGGTGTTCCAAAGGTGAGAGACCTCTTGGAATTGAACCGTTTTTACATTCTAAAACTTCCAAGTCTTTTTGTTCCACGTTGTCAATTGACTCTGCTTCAAATGTATTCTCATAATGACTCATATCAGCAGAGTGTGTTATTTCAGCTTCTGGGATTTCTTCAATATATGGATAGTTCTGATTATGGATAGATTCTGATGTTGGTATGGTGAAATCATTTTCTGACTTCAAGAAATCGTCTACGTGTTGGTCAGAATCAAACACTTGCTAGTGATCTACGTTATCAGGCACTGCGGGCCTATGTTTTACCTTTACACTAAGTTGTTCGTTTATCTTAGGTATTTGACAGTTATTGGCATTAAAAGCGAGTTCATTTGCTAAATGATTAAACGCTCTAGGAATGAAAATGAGTTCGTATTTTTCAAAGGTTTTCAATAAATAGAGAGCAGCGTTCCGATATTCCCTAAGCCTCAGATTTCCGGCTGAGTATTCTCCTTTGATTTGTTTTATGATAAGTTCAGAATCTCCTAAGATTTTTACCTTTTGGGCTTGTAATTGTTTGAGCAATTGTAAACCTAGGAGAAGTGCTTCGTACTCAGCAATATTGTTAGTGCACGGGAAATCCAATTTATATGAAAAAATCTGATTCGTATTCTGGATCCATACGCCTACACCTACGCTTGCTTTATTACAGGATCCATCAAATTTTATTGTCCAAATTACATTTGATTCATTTTCGTTTTCTTGTTGCTGTTGATTGTCGATGTTTTGAAGTTGACTTGAGAGAAGATTCGATTTTTCTGGTGAATCAATGGGGTCTATGTTCTCTTTATATTGTTGATTAATTTCATCTTTGTTACATAAGATAAAGGAATCTAAACTTGATCGAGTAGAATAGATCGGAGTGTTGTTCGGTTTGTCTAGGTTGCTTACCATGTACTTCATGTGAGATTCCCTGTATAGTCTTCTGTTTTGGTTAAAAACAGGGATGGTGGCATAAAACATATCCATTTGAAGGCTTCCCTGAAGTTTGGCTCCCCAAGATCTTGATAAGAGCATGCCATACTTAGGGGGAATGTCAGCTACAACTATATCCATAACTAGATTTTTAGCAGGAATCTGAGTTAGATTAACACATAAATCTTTGATTAAACCCAAAAATTTGACTCGGCTTGAGTCAAAAGAATACAAATCTTTGTATGGTTTAGTAATCTCTAAGCCTAAGCTCTCCATTATCACCTTGGGCATTAGATTGTGTGAAGCTCCTGAGTCTAACATGGCATTGTGTAAAATTTTCTCGTGTATGTTCAAGCTAACATAGAAGGGAGGGACAACCCCTTCCTGATATTCTCCTTCAACTTCAGGACCGAATAACAACTCAGGTTTATCATCTGTTAGGTTCAAAGTGTCAGTATCACTTCCTAAGTTCAAAGCTTTCAAAACTTGGTTTTTTTACACCTCTTGGGTTACTAGTTCAGCTAGGGGGATGGTAATTTTTATCTTGGAAATCTCTCCCTCAAGGCTGAAAGGAATAATTGACTTGTTGATATTTACATCTATTTTTTCGATTGAATTCTTTTCAGCAACTTTTATTTTCTATACCTTATTTGGACTGGTAATTGAGACAATTTTTTTAGGACCACTAGTTGAAGTGCTAGGGGTACTTTTTTCAACATTTGGCTAAATATTTTTGTCTTTGTTTAAATCTGGTTTTTTGGAAAAAATGTTGGTTTTCTCCGCTGTCTTTTTGGGCTGAGTTTCTGTGTTTTTCTTGACAGCGGTATTAGTGTTCTTGTCCTTTAAGTTATCTGCATTCCCTTTGATCCTAAGATCGTATTGTTTATGCACTTCCATAATTGCATTTTCAAAACCCAATCTATAGTCATCAGAGTCTTCATAGGTGTTTGTATTTTGGTCATCAGAGAAGAATCCTTGTTCTTCCTTAGTGAGGAAAACATCATCTCCACTATCTGATCCAGTAAAGTTTACATGAGCTTCTTCCAACCTTTCCAACTCCCTATCTTCCTCATATTGATCTACATAGTTTTGTTGGAAGGGAGGTCTAATCTGTTGGTCATTCTCGTTCTGTATGTCTTGATTTTTTTCTCTTCTATAATTCTGATTTCTATTTCGAGGAGCAGTTTGATTTTGATTTGCTTGTGCTCTCTTAATTATGCTCATCTCTTTCATCATCTCTTCCAACATCCTCTCCATTTTTGAGCTTGAAGTCGAAGGAGTGGAATCTTCTCTAAAAGATACTCTCTTCTCAGTTTTCATTCTTGCTCTCTTTTCTATCAAGTTGACTTCCACGGAAAGAGCACCCTGTTGCATATCTTCCAGAGTTGAAAAATCTCTTTCTCTCAGTTGATAGGTCATGTCAGATTCAAACCCTTCAGGAAATTTGTTTAAAGCTGAGCCCTATGGAGGTTTTAGTTCCGGGGAAAGTGCATTATACACACTATTGAACCTAGTGCAGTAAGCTTGCACACTTTCCCCAGTGTTTCTATGGAGGTTTTTGTAGTTAGAAAGGACTTGGAGAGGGTTTTTCTTTACTTCCCATTTTTTTAAGAACGTTTGATGGAAGCCTTGGAGATCATTAATACTATGGGGGGCTAAACCTTTGAACCATTTTCTTACTTCTCCCCCTAGGCTCTGAGAAAATAAACTAAGATTGACAGAATCATCATCAATTTCATTTATGTCAAAGTAATCATTCATTTTATCTACATGTTGTGATGCAGTTGTAGCATTGTTAGCATCATATACTGGAATTTTGGACTGATAGTCCTGTGGAATATTGACTAATGGTACAGGAAGGACTGGGGGAGCATACCATGCTGCCATGATAGGTGGTGGGGGTGGATTTACAAGGAGCGTATTAATAATAGGAACAGTGGGGTGAGGTGTAGTGGTTTGAACAGCGGATGAAGGGTGAGAAGAAGTGGATGGAGCAGGAATAGACTGCTGAGCTGATCTTGGATGAGAGACACCTAAGTTGTGAAGGAAATGTAAATCAGGAGGTGTTGTTTCTCTTCTACTAAGAGGTTCACTTGTTTCAGGAGATGATAGTGAAGACTAAGAATATAGCTGATCTAAATCACCAAGAGACCTAGTTCTAAATGGATTTACTAAGTCAACTTGAGATTGTTGTAGATCTGAAAGATTTTCAGGAACTGAATTAGCTCTCAAGGGTGATCTGAAAACAATTGATAATTTTATCTTAGGAGACTTCCTAAGGATACTTTCAGGGTTGTCAAATATTCCTGGTGGGTTTGGGTCATGGTGGGCTCTAGTATGAATCTTTCTAGGAGCCACTATGCTATGTTGTTCAGACCTAGTTAAAAGAAAAGTTTAACCAAATATGACAATCTTTAATAGGCTAACTAATATTTTCAGAAGAAGGAAATTTTTTAATCTTAAAGCGTTCTAGCTGAGTTTGTAAGATGCTATTAAGACTTGGGGTCTTCCCAGTGGAGTCTTAAGGTCTTGTTTTTAGGATTGTGGAGTCGCCAGGTGGGAATTTTTAACTCTTTTGGAGGTAAAAAGGTTTTATGGTCCACCACCAAGTTTATTATGAAGCCAAACTGAATTTTTTTTTGGGTTTTCTAAGTTATTTTGGTCTTATAGGTTAAGAGAGTCTACTAAGTCTGATTTAACACTTAGCTAGGGTGTCAAAATGTACAGAGTTTACTCTTATGGCTTGGTAACTGAAATCTTCAAGGTTTGACAAGGCTTTATGAGAATCCTAAGGGTTAATTAGTTTGTCACTGATTCAAAGGTCCTATCATGATTACCATTATGCTTGGTAGTTCTTGAAGAAGGTTACTTATGTTATGCTAGACAGTGAGTGTTTTGTTTTTCGAAGATTTTACTCATGGCGTCCCACCGTGATCGCCATTATGTTGGTGGCGATGAGGTGGCTGATAATCACTTGATAGTCTTTGAAAATAAGGTATTTCTGGAGTCCTAAGGGGTACTTAGATTGTCACTAACTCAGAAAGGTCCCATCGTGATCGCCATTATGTTGGTGTCCCGTGTTTTGATAGTTTGGCAAATCAAAAGACAAGGCAACATCAGAACCAATCCTTAGAGTTACAGGATCTAGTCCTCCTGTTCTCAGAGAGGGATCTCTCAAAATTTTGTTTGCAAAGGTTTATCTTGTGTGCTTTGAGTATTGGTTTTAGACTAGTTATTAAGTGCAGGTGTTTGTTTGTTTGTTTGGTTGGATTGAATTGATACAGCAGAACATGAAAGGTCTAGGAAAGATACACAGAATGGAGAAACATCTGGTTCATTGGGCAATGGAGTCAAGAAAAGGTCATAGCAAACTCATCAAAGGATATGGGATATCAAAGGGAAAATCTAACTTGACCACAGGATCCTTTTGTTTTTGGAATGGGATGAAAATTAATTATTTGGAAAGAGAAATTGAATTCTCAACAAAGGGAACCTGAAAACATAATTTAAACAATAAAGAGATACTTGATAGACAGGGCTAACCATAAATTCTACAAACATTCTTTAGAAAAATAATGATTTCAAGACAACTTTCAAAATGAAATCTAAGATTCGGGGAACACCCTATTTCCTCAAAGATTTTATTCTAAAGGACTTAGAAAACATAAAAGATTTACTGATAATTACAGACATAGAAGAGGGAACACCTAAAAACATCTATGATCATAATTATAATGACCTTTAAGCCAACTGTTTAAGTGAGGACAAAGGGCAAGATCAAAACAGACCTCTCTGATTCACTGTAAGCAAAGAAATTCAAAGGGAGACTTCGATAACAGTTTTTAAGTGGCAGCAGACAAGCAGGGAGAACCATAAATCATGCTGAAACCAACTGTTCAAACTATTAAGGAAATAAACAAGCATGAAGACTAAAGAGAAAGATTAAAGCCTCTAAAATACTTCAGCAGAAGAAAACATAAAACAGTGAAGGATGAACAGGTCTAAGGTGCTTCCAAGAGTCATTTCTTAGCCTAAAACTTTCTATCCTACTATAGTAAGAAATTGTGGAACATAATGAAAAAAAGGGGAAAACATAAGACAGTTCAGAATACTTCACCAACAGCCAAGCTCATGGATCCAATGATAGAGCCTTCTCAGGAACAAGCATGCAACAACATCATCAAGATCTCCAAGACTTCAATTTGTTCTTCAACTTCAACAGACTATGTATTTACTTCAAAGATTTTCAGTATTACAACTTGTGATCAAAACAATAACCAACAATTACTCATCTTCTACTGAAGTATTTATAGAAGGATGAGAAGGTGGGATCTAACAAAAGATCTCAAGGATAATTAATACAAACTTAAGACTTCTCGGCCCTTTGAGGGGCTCGATGGAGAAGTTTACAGGTGGGCGGTTGTATTAATGTTTTACAATTAACATTTAAACTCGGTGGGAGCTTTGTTGACTTTGAGGCACTACGTTATGGGGGAGTAACTTCTGTAGATGTTGGCATGTGTTGTCCTTGATGGCAACCTACTTGATGAAATAAGATTGTAGGCAATATGATACAGAGTGTTGTCCTTTATGGCAACCTACTTGATAAAGTTGATGACAACCTACTAGATGAAGTTGTCCTTGATGGAAACCTACTTGATGAGTTAAGGGGGAGATTGTTGGCAATGTGATACAGTGTGTTGAATTTGATGGAACCTACCTGATGAAGTGGTCCTTGATGAAAACTGACTTGATGAGTTGTTAATGATGTAAATATGATGTATCTACAAATCAGTTCAGAAGTAAGTGCCAGAATAATGTTGAACAAGGTATGTCACAAGGCACACGCGGGTTTGTTAAGGATAAGTCGCGTATGTACACAGAAATGTACGTGACAAGTCATGTATGACCTTTTGTGCTCCAAATTTAGAATACCAAGGGGTGTTACCATGATATTGACCCATTGTATTGAGCGCTGGAATATCTATTTGATCCCGTCCAGGAATACCATCGGAAGTTGTGTGGTTTTGGCTCATGGTATTGACAAAGGCTAAATCTATATAAGGAGAAGAATTTCATAAGTGCAAGGGTGTGCATAAGTCTGGGTTTTAATGAATGCTTCACTCTGAAGTATATCTGAATGGAATGGGTAACATTTTGCTGATAGATCTGAATTCATAATGCACCTATGAAGAAAATGATGAAGAGGGATCTCTAGATCTAAAATGATGATGTATTTTCTAGATCTGTTTATGGAATGTTTAGATCTGAGATGAGGCGAATTTCTTCTGAAGTAAAGGGTAAGATCTGAGTTGTTTACCTGATCTGAAGATCTGCACTGCCCTAAAATATATGAAGATCTATACGCAGGTTCGTCGAGGATAAAGCACGTATATACGCGGGTTGGCTTAAGCAAAAGCACGTATGGAATGTAAGGTTAATTCTGAAAAGTGTGCAGAGGTATACGCAGGTTTGTCTCTATGAAAGCGCGTATATACACAGGTTCAGTGAAGCAAAAGCGCGTATGAAATCTAGGGTTTTGCTGAAGTATGTGAAATGAAAATGTCTGATCTGTTCTGCTGTTTTACTGCTATCTGATTTGGGTTGTTTGAATGATGATTATGCTACTGATTATGTTGATGAAAGATCAAATTGTTGATTGATTGATTGGTTGATTCAATGAATGAATTGATGGAGTTATAAGTTTCAGTTTGGTGTTCTTTGAGCTTAAATGTGTGGAGTGGGTGCAGTCTGAAAATCTGATGAAAAGTGGCCTACAAGGTATGTTGTATGGAAGCTGATGGATCCAGTTTGAAAATTGATGAAACGTGGTCCGCAATGGTGATGAGGTTCAAAGCCTTCAGTGAGGGGGTTGTAGCTCCCTTCCAGTGGTAGCTGGTAAAAGAGAGCAGGGGGTAGTAGCTCCCTTCCAGGTGAGGCTGGTAAACGAGAGCAGGGGGTTGTAGCTCCCTTCCAGGAGAGGCTGGTAAACGAGAGAAGGGGGTTGTAGCTCCCTTCCAGGAGAGGCTGGTAAACGAGAGAAGGTTGTAGCCTTCGCCGGTGGGTGCTGCGTCTTTGGTATGGTACGTAACTGGTACATGGTTGTAAAGATGTTTTCTTTATAATAAAATATTGAAGACGAGAGATGAAGCGGTGGTTTCTCCCGACTTGGGTTTCCACCTTAAATCCTGGTGTTCATGTGTGTTTCTTATGTGTGATGGTTTATTCTGTTAATACTACACATGCTTACTACTAACTAAACACCTGATGAATGAATGATGCATAGATCTAAGTAAAGAACTAAATGCATAATAAGATCTCTGTATATACGCGCGTTTTACGAAGGTTATCCATGTGTATACGCAAGTTGTGTTCAGTAAAGTAGCATATGGGTTTTAGAGAAAGAAAAAGTAAAATTTTTTCAATCAGCCTTAAATACTGATTCACCCCCCCCTCTCAGTATTTTTCCCAACAATTGGTATCAGAGAAGGTTCTTCTGCAGAAGCTTGATCGCTTGAAGGAGTACTTTCTCTAAGGCTACCTTTATTCAATGGAAGTAATATGTTATTTTGGAAGATACGAACAAAAGCATATTTGCAAAGTCTTGGTGCAGAAGTATGGGAAATCGTGGAAGAAGTTTATCAATATCCGACAATTATTCCTATTGATGCAGCAGAAAGGAAGAAATATGAAATCAATGCCAAAGCAGTCAATGTTTTATTAGGAAGCATGTATGAATCAGAATTTGTTAAAGTGATGCAACTAAATTCAGCAAAGATGCAGCTAAATTCAGCAAAAGAAATATGGGACAAAATCATTCTAAGCTATGAAGGAGATACAAAGGTAAAAAGTGAAAAACTCCAAACTCTCAGAATTGAATATGAAAATTTAAGGATGCATATTGATGAGAGTATTGCCAGTTTCCTTTTACGTCTAGATGATATTGTAAATCATATGAGAAGTTTGGGTGAAACCATAACCGATACTACTCTGGTTGAAAAAGTCTTAAGATCTTTGACTTCAAAATTTGAGTCAAAAGTATCTGCTATTGAAGAAAGGCAAGATCTGCAAACTCTTACTATTGTTCAACTACATGGAAAGGAAGCAAAAGAAGAAGGCTACTCAAAGAAAGGAGATATCTCAGAAAACATGTGCAGCAGAAAATGAAGAAGATGAAAAAGGTACTAATATTTGTGATTCAGTTCCTTATGCAAGCAATGGTGAAGATAGTGAAAATGATAGTGAAAGTAACAGTATGGGTCTAGAAGCAAATCTCAAGATTAATGATGAAGATCAATTTAAAAAGAAGGAATATATATACCAAGATATGATCTCTGGAATGAATGATCAGATAGAAATGTATCAAAGACGGATAGAAATGTATCAAAGACTACAGGATAAAGTAACCAATCAAAGTGAAAGACTTGAAGCAGAAATCATCTCCCTCAAAGAAGATCTGGAAAAATCAAATAAGAAGAATGAAGAAATTTTACAAACTTTTGAAGAACAAGAAAATGGGTTGAAGGAAGAGATTTTAAAATTGAATTATCAAGTAGAAGAAGGAAGAAGAATTGAAGAAAGCATGAAGAAGCAATGCCAAATATTGGAGGTTGAGGTAAACATTTTAAAAGGTAAATTAGAAGAAAAAGATAAACTCTTGAGGTTTCAAGATAGTACTAAGATTCTGGACAATATTCTTAGTAGTCAAAGGTCTCCTTCTATTAAATTTGGTCTTGGTTTTCATGAAACTATTAAAGTAGAATCTAGTTCACAAGGAAGTGCTAAAGATTCAAAGGATATCAATGCAAAATTTGAAGTGTTGAAAGAAACAAAAGATCAACAGACAATCATGAACTCTCAAAAGAAATCATTCCCTCCTATGATCAATAATGTTGAATGCTTTAAATGTCATAATTATGGGCATATTGCAGCTAATTGCAGAAGTAGAATGTTTCAATCACATACAAACAGATTCTACATAGAAAGGTACTCTGGTTTCTTCAAGGGATATTGTTTTTCATGTAGCAAGTATGGTCATAAGGTAGTTGATTGCAATAGAAGAAAGAATAGAAAAACACATTATGATCCTTATGCTTACTTTTCTGGTCATGCAAGATGTTATGCTTGTAACAAGTATGGACATGTAGAAAAATAATGTAGGATGAATGGATCTGAGAAATTGGATAATTTCCAGCACACAATAAGAAATTTCAAGCAAAGCTGGAAAAGGAAGGAGGACCGGTCAAAAGCGTAGGGGATAATAATCCTACTGCAGTCATATGCTTCTAAAAGCCTACTTCTCATAATGACTGCAGGATGATGTGAGATACATTATAGGGATTAGTAATGTATCATCACAGGGGGATCAATGTATGATGATTCCCATGGTTGGTTTGGTAATTCTGGTTATGTTTATTTCTGACAGTGCATCTGATGTGAAGAAGACAGGTACAGGTTGTACAAATTCAGGGGGAGATGAAGTTGTGGAATTTTTCAGTGCTTCATTTTCCATATGCGGGTTTAGTGAACTAAAGCCGCGTATACACGCGAGTTCTGCTGAAGACAGTCGCGTATGCTTTTCTGATAAGAAAAATAGTAAGATAGCTAAAGATTAGGAACACAGGTTCAGGGGGAGCATCAGTCTAACAACTAATGATTGCATTGTTGGCATTGTATCTGATTATTCCTTAGTTCTTGCTCAAATGATGATGACATGATACATGGTTTCTTATGATGAGATTATGGATGAGCCCTGTTTAAGAATATCTTTTGTTTTCACACATGGATGAGTTGGAAGTCTTATGATTTAGAGATAAGAATAGATCATGCAGAATTTGTTGCTATAGTTGAGACCTTTTTCCTACGCATATTACATCATGATAAATCTTGAAGATCTTGGTGATTTTAGACCACATGGATGTTTGCTTGACACATATTGTCTATTGAAGAAGTTGTTCTGGTGTGATAATTCCTATTGGGAAGAATTTGTTGATGCTGCAAAAATTCTGAAGGCCTGGTTACTGATGCACTTATGCTACAAATGTTGGATGACACTTGAAAACATAGCTACTTTGTCCAATCTTTCTTCTCTCATATATCCTAGGGAAGCATTCGAATATCTCAGAAGAAAGCTGGGATTTGTCTCTGCTATGTACAAGATCAGATCTACTTAAAATCAGAAGATTAAAATTGGATACGCGGGTTTTCTGAAACACAGTAATGTATATACGTGAGTTTTTACACAAAAAACCGCGTATGGATGGTTGCTGACAAATTTTTCTGGGTCAGCATTCTTCAGCACAGCTGCAGTATTGTTTGGTATCTCTAGTGGTGTTCCAGTTCTCATAATTCTGTTTCATTCTCTGATATTATTGATGAAGATGCCTTGATGATTTGCTGTTGAAAGTGTTCAGGATGCACAAGCTAAGGGGGAGTTTTGGTCATATGAAAAGGATGCATTGTTGGCATTCTAAGTACTTGCCGTGGTTTTATCTCATGCTTGAGATTCTTTGATCTTGATTGTATAAGTCATTCCTGCAATGTGATGAAAAGGTCATGGTAAGACCTATGATTTAAAATTGTAATATTCTGTCATTCAAATTTGTAAACCCACTTGGTTGGGTAGTTGAATCAAAATGTGTAAACCCACTTGGTTGGGTACTTGAGTCACATATGTAAATCCACTTGGTTGGATCATTGATGTAAGTATGAGTCCTTGGTGATAGGAAGGTCATAGAGTCATGTACTTCATTAAAAAATATGTTTTCAGCATGAACTCAGGGGGAGCATGGTAACTTTAGTGCACATCAGATCTACAAAGCTCTTCTTTCTACAAGAGAAGCAATACCTTGTTTTGGCTTTGATCCGCCCTTTTCCCTTGATGTCAAAGGGGGAGAGTAACATGGTGTTTGAATAGGGGGAGAATATCATGGTGTTTGCATAATGATTATAATCAATGTATCTATCTGTTGTGGTGATCAAACACCATCATGGTTGCCATCAAGTCCAAAGGGGGAGATTGTTGGCATGTGTTGTCCTTGATGGCAACCTACTTGATGAAATAAGATTGTTGTCAATATGATGCAGAGTGTTGTCCTTGATGGCAACCTACTTGATAAAGTTGATGACAACCTACTTGATGAAGTTGTCCTTGATGGAAACCTACTTGATGAGTTAAGGGGGAGATTGTTGGCAATGTGATACAGTGTGTTGACTTTGATGGAACCTGCCTGATGAAGTGGTCCTTGATGAAAACTGACTTGATGAGTTGTTAATGATGTAAATCTGATGTATCTACAGATCAGTTCAGAAGTAAGTGCCAGAATAATGTTGAACAAGGTATGTCGCAAGGCATACACGGGTTTGTTAAGGATAAGTCGCGTATGTACGCGAAAATGTACATGGCAAGTTGCGTATGACCTTTTGCGCTCCAAATTTAGAATACCAAGGGGTGTTACCATGATATTGACCCATTGTATTGAGCGCTGGAATATCTATTTGATCCCGTCCAGGAATACCATCGGAAGTTGTGTGGTTTTGGCTCATGGTATTGACAAAGGCTAAATCTATATAAGGAGAAGAAGTTCATAAGTGCAAGGGTGTGCATAAGTCTGGGTTTTAATGAATGTTTCACTCTGAATTATATCTGAATGGAATGGGTAACAGTTTGCTGATAGATCTAAATTCATAATGCACCTATGAAGAAAATGATGAAGAGGGATCTCTAGATCTGAAATGATGATGTATTTTCTAGATCTGTTTATGGAATGTTTAGATCTGAGATGAGGCGAATGTCTTCTGAAGTAAAGGGTAAGATATGAGTTGTTTACCTGATCTGAAGATCTGCACTGCCCTAAAATATCTGAAGATCTATACGCAGGTTCGTCGAGGATAAAGCGCGTATATACGCAGGTTGGCTTAAGCAAAAGTGCGTATGGAATGTAAGGTTAATTCTGAAAAGTGTGCAAAGGTATATGCAAGTTTGTCTCTATGAAAGCGCGTATATACGCAGGTTCAGTGAAGCAAAAGCGCGTATGAAATCTAGGGTTTTGCTGAAGTATGTGAAATGAAAATGTCTGATCTGTTCTGCTGTTTTACTGCTATCTAATCTAGGTTGTTTGAATGATGATTATGCTGTTGATTATGTTGATGAAAGATCAAGTTGTTGATTGATTGATTGGTTGATTCAATGAATGAATTGATGGAGTTATAAGTTTCAGTTTGGTGTTCTTTGAGCTTAAATGTGTGGAGTGGGTGCAGTCTGAAAATCTGATGAAAAGTGGCCTACAAGGTATGTTGTATGGAAGCTGATGGATCCAGTTTGAAAATTGATGAAACGTGGTCCGCAATGGTGCTGAGGGTCGAAGCCTTCAGTGAGGGGGTTGTAGCTCCCTTCCAGTGGTAGCTGGTAAACAAGAGCAGGGGGTAGTAGCTCCCTTCCAGGTGAGGCTGGTAAACGAGAGCAGGGGGTTGTAGCTCCCTTCCAGGAGAGGTTGGTAAAAGAGAGCAGGGGGTTGTAGCTCCCTTCCAGGAGAGGCTGGTAAATGAGAGAAGGTTGTAGCCTTCTACAGGTGGGTGCCTGCGTGTTGGTATGATTCTGTGCTAGTACATGATTGTAAGATGTTTTCTTTATAATAAAATATTGAAGATAGAGACGACGACAGCGATGGTTTTCTCCTGACTTGGGTTTCCACCTTAAATCCTGGTGTTCATGTGTGTTGCTTATGTGTGATGGTTTATTCTGTTATTACTGCACATGCTTATTGCTAACTAAACATCTGATGAATGAATGATGCATAGATCTAAGTAAATAATTAAATGCATAATAAGATCTCTGTATATATGCGAGTTTTATGAAGGATATCTGCATGTATACGTGAGTTGGTTTCAGGAAAGTAGCGTATGGATTTTAGAGAAAGAAAAAGTAAAAAGTTTTCAATCAGCCTTAAATACTGTTTCACCCCCCCCCCCCCCCCCCCCTCTCAGTATTTTTCCCAACAGTAGATATTTTCTGTTAAACTCCTTTGGTAGAATTAACTTCTTGGCAGTGCTGGAGGCAGATATTAAATTTGGAACAATAACTTCGGCCTTTGTTTTCAATGCTTTTAAGGCACAGGTGACGTTTATGGTAGCTGAGGAATCAATTCACCTCAAAATGCAGCGGTGGAGGTCCTTTCCACCTGTCAAACACTTATAATTTCTTCTGACTGTGTTTGAATCAAGGGAATAAAGCTTTTGATAATTATTTTAAGCCGTAATTCCCTAAATTTGTCTTCAATCTTCATCTCCGCTGCATTCTGTTCTTCGAGACTGATACTCTTTTTAAACGTGATTTTGAACCACAGTGTCTTGTCAATGTGTAGAGCCGTGCTGGGCCTTAAAGGTATCAATGCTCATAGAGCATCGAAAAAAAGTGAATAGAGCCAGGCGGACAGGCTCCCTTAATGTAAAACAGGCACGGGAAAAGTCTTTCCCGGCCTTCGGCCTTTCTTCTTTATACCATGGAAAACCATTTTAAAACACCTGCAAAACACAAAAATAGTTAAGAAATCCTACGAAATGGGTCAAACTGCTTCAGAAGGCGGGAGAGGAGCGTAGCCGTTGGATCTGGACACATGGACGGTCCAGATCTAATCGGGGGATCGCAATCGGCGGGAGGAGAAAAGGGGCGCGATGAAAAATCTCCGATGCGATTGCGCAATCGGGAGGGCAGAAGCGATTAGGCAATGACCGTTTGATCTGAGGATCAGATCAACGGTGGGGAGTGAATCGGAGGGATAGGCAGTCGGGGGAAGAAACAAATGCACGCGATGAAAACTGCACGATGCGACTTAAAAACTCTGAAGCGATGGTGCAATCGGAACATCACAATCGGAAGTTTCAAACAAACATAATCGGAGGAGCCTTACAAAGGTTTCTGATGCAATCGGGTCATCGCAATCAGAGGGGCGGAGTTTATATATAAAATACTCAATCGCATTGGAAGTTTCGATGCGGTCTTTTTAATCAACCCATTTTGAAATTTCCCGATGCGATTGCGTGATCGGCTCTTTTCAATCTACCCATTCATATTAACACGTGACTTTGGTTTTTAGACCAAAACTTTGGAAAAGTGGGTTTTTGCTTTTTACAAAAGAAAAAATGAATCGGTATGGATTATTTATGAGGTTTTAAATACGGAAGGCGGGCCCATGGGATATTTATACAAAGGTTTTAATCGCATCGGGTTTTTCAATGCAAAACCAATCACATCGGAGTTTATATGACACAAAGCTAATCGCATCGGAACTTTCGAATATAGCAAGGACTTGCGTTCTTTGGTTTTTTGCGATGCGATAAGCGCTCGGAACTATATCTCTTGGTCTTGGGCATAGAGTATATGAAACAAAAAGTGGTGGGGCAGGATTATAACACAGGGAATCAATCGCATCGGAAAACTTCGATGTGGTCTTTTTGATCAACCCATTTGTGTTTTCTCCGATTACGATTGCGTGATCGGTCTTTCAATCTACCCATTAAATATTTCAGAACGTGACTTCAGTTTTTGAAACAAAATTTGGATAAATGGGTTTTTGGCATTTCACAAAGGAAAAAATAGATCGGGCATGGTTCATAATACAACGGGTGATCGCATCGGAACTTTTTAAAGCGAAACGGAAAAAGACTTGCACTCGCTTGAAATTTAGCGATGCGACAAGCACCGTGAGGGGCTTGGCACTTGGTTTTTATGGTAAGGGCATGTGTGGGGAAGTGGTTAGGGGGCTTAGCCTGAGGGGCTTAAGCTTTTAATAAAGAACATGAAATTTTAATGTTTTTTCTATGTTTTCAAAGGGATTTGAAGGTTTCGGTAAGGCTTAAAAGTGAGTTTCAAACCTTATAAATATGGATTTTCATGAATGGAAGAAGGGAAATCAAGAAAAATAGAGGAAATTTATGGGAAAAAAAAGGAAACAAATGAAGGTTAGTTTTGAGTGGGGGAAAGGGGAAAATGATGGTTTTTCAGCAGTCTTTCTCTTGGAATTTAGCATAATTCTCAAAGTATAAAATGGAAACAGCAAATGAAGATTTTGGACAGAGGCATGAGGCCTTTCAAAAGTCTTCAAGAGCCAACAATTTTTAGCAATAAAATTTGTTTCTTGAAGGCTCAAAAAGTCTTAGCCACCTTTTGGTATAACAAATTTTATAGGTGGCTAACACATAGGACTTTGTCAGAATCTTCTGAAATGAGAAGAGATAGTGTAAGCAGCCTCAGAGGTATCAATCCTTGGTTTCTCAAGTCGGAGAACCTTCCAGTTTTTAGGAAGCATCTCATCACCAGGTGTGGGTTGAGGCAATGGTGGAAGAGTACAATTCCATCATGACGAATGATGTCTAGGAAGTAGTACCCAGACCTCAGGAGAGATAAGTTGTAGGATCCAGGTGGATCTAAAAGATCAAGTATGTTGCAAATGGAAGCATCAAGAAATTTAAACCAGGTTTGTGGCTAAGGGGTATGCTCAGAAGGAAGGAATAGACTACGAAGAAACCTTCACCCCAGTAGCCCTGTACACATCTATAAGGTCTGTGATATCCCTTGTTGCACAAATGGGATGAGAAATTCACTAGATGGACGTCAAGATGACATTCTTGAATGGTGTGATATAAGAAGAGGTGTATATAGAACAACCGGAGGGCTTTGAGACACATGATCAGAAAACTCATGCATGCAGGTTGAAGAAAGCACTATATGGACTAAAGCAAGCTCCTAGAGCCTGGTATGGTCGAACTGACAGCTACCAGCAGAAGATGGGATTCGTCAAGAGTGATGCAAATCCAAATCTCTACTATATAAGAGTAGGGAGTGAGCCTTTGATACTGGTGTTATATGTGGACGATCTGTTCTTGACAGGATCATCAAGGCTCATCACATATTGCAAGAAGAATTTGGCTGAAGAATTCGACATGAAGGATCTAGGACAGATGCACTATTTTCTGGGGTTGGAAGTTTGTCAGCTGAATGGGGAGATCTTCCTTGGTCAAGGAAGATACAATACAGAGATTCTGAAGATATTTCGGATGGATGACTGTAGGCCCATGACCACTCCAATTATCACCAACTGGATGAAAATTGGCACGTCCCAAGATGATGAGGTTGATCCTACGTTGTACAGGCAGCTCATAGGGTCATTGATGTATCTCGTAAATACAAGGGCAGACGAATGTTATGTTGTTAATACCCTGAGTTAGTTCATAGTCAAAATGAAGAGGGAAAATTGGGCAGTAGCCAGCATGTTCTCTAATACCTTCGAGGGACAGTCGAGCTTGGATTGAATTACACCCATAGAAATGATGTTAGGTTGAGTGGTTTCACTGATGCAGATTGGGATGGAAGTTTAGTTGATCAGAAGAGTACCAGTGGGTATTGTTTCAGTCTAGGATTAGGAATGACTTCCTAGTGTAGTAGGAAAAATAATTTTGTAGCCCTAAGTTTTGCAGAAGCAGAGTAAATGGCAGCTAGAACATCTTCGTGCGAATCCATATGGCTTAGGAAACTGCTAGTGAAACTACTCAAGGAGAAAATGGAAGTGACCAACATCTTATGTGATAATCAGAGTTGCATAAAGCTCTTTGAGAATCATGTGTTTCATGATAGGTCGAAACATATTGACATATGGTGTCACTTCATCAAGGACTGCATACAATGTGGAGCTATTCAGTTGCAGTACACTCCATCAGGAGAACAAGTGGCAGACATCCTCACAAAGGCTCTAGGAAAGAAACATTTTGTCTACTTCAGAGAGAAGATGGGGATGATGAAGTATCCCATCCGGTAGTAGGAATGGAAGATTCAGTATTCAAAGGGAGATGTGGTACAAAGGTAGCAAGTGATAGTGGCAGTGTCAAAGGCAGCAGTGCAGCAAATGGGGGGGTGCAGAGGGTGCTTCAGAATCAGAGCAACATGCAGTAGGCAGCAGGCATATTGTTGGAACACCTTCCTCTCTAAGAGTGAGTGTTTATTTTTGTAGCATCCGGAAGTGTTTCAAGTCTCAAAATTTGTAGGGAGGCTTGGACAACAACATTCCAAAGAACCCAAAAACAGTTTGTGGAAATTCCACTCAGTTCATGACTTATTAAAATAATTAATTATTTTAGTGAATACCCGAAGTTTAAACTTAGGGAAATGAAATAATTAAAGGGTATTAATAATTCAGATTGTGAATCTTCTAGAAAACATGGATCAATTCAAGTTTCAATATTTTAATCTGGGTCGTTGGTTCTCCAACAGGAAGATTATAAAAGAAGGCTTGAGGGTCACTTGGAAAATAAGACGGGCATACACTCAATACTCGAAGAATATCCATTCTGATGTATAATTCGATCTCAGTGGGAGATTTGCAGGGCAAGTAGTTGCAGAAGAAGAAGGAGGAGGTTAGTGGTGATCGAGATCAGGTTTGGAGGGTAGCAGTGGGTCACTGGAGGCAGCTTCAGGCTGCAGTGCAGAGAACCCACACAGTCTCCAGGAAAACTCACGCAGTCCAGCGTTGGCACTGCACAGTGAATCACACAAAGATATGCAGGGGACTGCAGGGGTTGTTCTGGGTGTCAGATAATTTTCCTTGTAAGCTGGAAATTCAGTCTCCGGTGTTTCAGAATTTATCTGTTGTATATTTTCCCTGTAAAGATATAATTTGCTGAATAATTAATAAAACCCACATTTGTTGCACCGGTTTTCCCACATTGGTTTTTCTCGAGGAAATTTGTCCAAAATAATTGTGTACGTGTGATTGATTCTTGTGCTTATGTTCTCTATGTTAGGGTCCCGTGATTTGGCCGATTGGCTAGCCAAATGACGATGTAACATCAAACCAAGCTTTGGAGCCCAAGGACCTAGCCTTCCTGGACTCAGAGAGGGCTCTCTCTATAAGTGCAAAAGATGTTGGTGTGTTTACTTGCGGTGTTTTGATATTAGGCTAGTTATGAAGTATGTTTTTAGTTTTTTGGTTTTTTAAGTTTGTGAGGAATGAAACTGATCAAATACATAAACTGGATGACAAGATGTAGATAAATTGGGCTATGGGGTCAAACAGGTCAAGGAATAGGGTCCGTGATTTGGCCGATTGGTAAGCCAAATGACGATGTAACATCAAACCAAGCTTTGGAGCCCAAGGACCTAGCCTTCCTGGACTCAGAGAGGGCTCTCTCTATTTGTGTAAAGGATATCGGTGTGTTTGCTTATGGTGTTTTGATATTAGGCTAGTTATGAAGTGAGTTTTTTAATTTTTGGTTTTTAGTTTGTGAGGGATAAAACTGATCAAAGATATAAAAATGGATAACAAGAAGTCATATCAATTGGGCTATGGGGTCAAACGGGTCAAGGAAGCTATGAGATGATGATGTAAGGCTGCTGTAGGGATGATTTGATTCAAGGTAGAAAGGATCTTTGGGCAAAATGGAGCAAATGAACAACAAGTTGGTGAAAAACAAGGGATTTCAAGTGTAACTAGTTAATAGCAGACATAAACATGTAATAGCAAGCCATTAATCATGCTAAGTATAACTATAATCTAATTAATACATAGAAATCAAACATTCCAGCCATACATAGAGGTATATGACCCTCTAACTTCGGGAAATGGCTATCAGACTTTGGGGAAAACACACAAGACAAACTAACAACTCATCAACTACGCCGGAACGCCTAAACATAGTCTCTAAGTCATTGGGCACTTTGACAAACAAGATTTCATAGTTTTAGGCAAAGGGCTAGATCGGGACTAGGCCTCCTTGGTTCAACAAGATGATCAACAAATCAGTCAAAGAGAAAGTTTTATGGACATAACTATGGGCAGCTAATAGGTAGGTAGGGAAAACCATACATCCTAGTCAACATACATAGAACTTATGAATAAAACTTAGCAACAATACCTTAAGTTACTAAAGAAGCGACTAAAATTCTTTAGCATAACTAAGGAGAAGAAAACATCAAGCTATGAAGATTCGAGAGTTTTGAGGTGCCTCCATGGGCATGTCTCAAAATCAATCTTTACTGATCTATAGCAGCAAGAAAAATGAAATATGAGTGAAAACTAGAAGACAAAACAACATTAAGAAGCACTATACCATTCTACCATGTCAAGGAATCCATCAACAAGCCTTCAACATTCCTCAAAATCATCCAAGAGGCAATCCAAACATCATAACTCAAGTGTATTCTTCAAAGCTCATATGACCAATGCATTAATTCTTCTCTCAAGTTCAGCCTCTGATTTTACAGTGAGAACCATGGGATAAATAGGCTAGAAGGAGGAAAACCTCATGGAGCAACTAGCTATAATATTGGCAGTCAAAATATCTAAACTTGTCCTTGAGGCTTTGCAGAAAACCCAAGGCACAAATATCCCATAAAATATCTAAAAAACTGCTAAAGCAAATTATGACTTTGGCAGTTTTCCCATGATAAAATAGCCTAACGCACCTACAACATTTGGGAAAGCGATTTTGGAGTTCAAAAATTGCAAAATATCTTCATATTTATGCACGAAAATGGTCTGACTTGCTGAATGCAATGGAAGCCTTCCGATGTCGAAATGAGGCTCATGATGGCTCGTTGGAAAGCTCTCTTGTCTGCTTTCCAATGTAAGTGGAATCATCTCAATCTGATCTCTGAAAGTCCCTCAAAACTGTACTGTGTGCAAAAACCCAGAAATGTGAGGTTGCTGATATGAGCGAGCGAGAATATGTGCAAAATGAAATTTGTTTTTACTTCAATGTGGAGGGGCGAATGATCTTCAAATCCCCTGAAAATCGTTGGAGAGCTGCTCATGAAATTATGGAATCCATTGGTATCACCCTCCTCCCTTGACGACTCATCAAACTGAAATGGCGCATTTATGAGTTTTTGGCGAAAAGCCCAAAAATGCCAAAAAACAAAAAGTTTCTGAAACAGGCCCAAAATTGGCATGCATGACCCTCAAGGGTCCATAGAAACATGCTCCGAAGCTGAAGCCAAAATACTCCCAGGAGCTGATGTGCTTTTGCTTTAATTCCGTGCTAGGCGCATCTCCCTTCAATTTCTTCAATTTTCTTGTGCCACCTTCAATTTCTGCCTTTGGCAAATTGATTTAACTACGAAAGTGAAGGAATTCTCTTTCTCTGTTTTCTGTGTCAAGATCTGTTTGCTTGCTCAAGCTTTGTTTCCAAATGTGGTTGTCCCTCTCAAGCCATACTTCCTTGTTCTCCTCAATTTCCTGTTCAAAGAGGGCAGTGAGAGGAAAGGCATCGAACTGAGCTTGTTCTTCTGCTCTCTGTTTCTCCAAGGCTTTTCTAAGCCCGATGGTCCTAGGCCTCTTTCCCCTAGGTTGGTCCTCTTCCTCTTCATCACTCAAACTCGCCAATGAGCTCTTCAATTCTTACTTAGCAGCATGCCTCCTTTTTGTACTTGATCGCCCTTGCCTCATGAATGGCTGCATGAAATTTCATTTGTTTGTTCTCAACCTCCAAGAAATGATTTAAGGTCCTTGCCCTTTGGAGATCTTCTTGTAACACCTCAATTTGACCTTCTTTGTGAATGAGGAGATTTTCAAGGATGCGTGCCTCATTGTCGCTATCATCGCTCGGGATAGGGATGACAGCTGATTTACCTCCATGTTTGGCGCTTTCTCTAACTGTACTTTTGCCTTTGAAGGCCAATCTAGCGCTTTTTCTCCTTGGCAAGCTAGAATTTGTCTTTTTGGGCAATTTCCTCTTTTTAGGAACAGTTTTGGTCACTGTCAAGGAGGCAGCTTCAGCTTGCTGTCCTTCCTCAACATCTTGTCCAACTTGTGGCTCAAAAGATGCTTCAATTGTTTGCTCAACCTGCTGCTCTTCAATCTCATGCCTGTTGCTTTGTCCCTCTTCTTTGAATTTGATCTTTTGTTCATCGGCCTCTAGGCTATTTGTCCTCTTCCTGAATTGATGTAGAATTTCATCCCTCTAGGCTGCATGATATCCAAGCTGTTTCTTGTCCCTCAAATCTGTTTCTTCTTCCTCATCATCCTCCTTTTCTCCCTGTGTCTCACTGCCTTCTCCTTCTCCCTGTTTACTTGGCTGCCCAGTGATCATCTTGAGTTTTTCAGGGGTAGGCCTACTAGATAAAGGCAATGGGCGATGGACAGGCTGAGTAGGAGACACATGAACAGGAGGGACAGTGGTGAAATCGGCATGGCTAATGAATGAATCCCATGAAACTCCTTTCTTCTCCAACTGGTGTAAGAAGATGATTTTGATCAAGGAACGGTGAAAAAGAGATGGGATTTGTTGAGGTGGAGCTTTCTTTTGAACAGTAGCTGCCATTTTCTCTATGCTTTTGGACAAAAAGTATGGAAGGTTTAACTGCCTGCTCCTGGTAAAATGCATCAACAAGCGAACATGATAGGCAAATCTTTGGCTAAACCTCCCTTCACAAGTGAAATATCTCATTATGGCTTTCATCAGCGGAGCATAACTATCAAGAAGATAGGAGAAAGGGAAAATAGCAGTGATGGTTTCCCTATGTTCAGGTTTGATGAAAGGTTTATAATCCTCCAGATCAAGATGTGCTTGTTTAAACCACTTTTCACCATGATACGGGATCTTGGTAGCTTTGGATACATACCTTGGAGAGATTTTGAAGTCAAGACCTGCTAACTGGAAGTGTTTTTCCTTGAATCTCAAAGCACACAAATGTGTAAGTGGCGAGAAACTCTTGACTTCTTCTATCCTCTGACAGAAATCAAGACAGCCTACTTCATGGAAATTGAAAAGCACTGAGGGGTGAGCATTGATTTCTTCTATGGAGATAGGCTCATATCTCTTATGTTGTCCGCCTTTGTGATCTCGTTTTGGAGGCATTCTGACTTGAAACAGGTTTTGGAAGAGGCACACTGCCTTCAATGTATGAAGAATGCTCTGCTGGATTGAAACTGGCCACTACACTGCTTGGATAGTTATGGACCCTGTGTTTTTGACTAAAATGCAACAATGCTTCCTTGAATAAGCCCCCTCTACACTTATCAACAACATTTCTTCAAATCTGGATACACTTCAGTTATGTATCGTTCTTAACAATGGTACTATGTGTAGAAAACTGCTTTGTAGATTCTCTGTGCACAGTCTTGAACAATCACCCCTCTTGTGACTTTGTTAGAGGCCTGCTTACACTTGTATTTGGGTCTTCAACATCAAACTTCAAAAATAATAACCCTGTTCTTCAGATCATTTATCTTGAAAAATACCTATGTTTTAATATCAAATGCAATCACCAAGCACTCTGCCCTTTAGACAATGGCCATTTTCATTTGTGAAGTTTTGAGAAATACAACACCACTTTGGTACCTCTGCCTTTAATGTCCAAATCTAACCATCAAAAATCTCTGCTCCTCAGTGTACTGTGTACTTCTGTCTTCAAATGTTAAACTTGATCATCAACAACCGTGCCTTCTAGAAAATGGCCTTATTTCACCCTCAAAATTACTCTGTTCAACAATCTTCAGAATGATACAGTGTAGTGTAATGAACAAGCAGACTTAGTTTAGGTATAAGATAAGTGCAACAGTGGTTTAGAGAACACACTCTCTGCTTCAGCCAGGAACTATTTTCAAATTTGTGAGTTTAAATAGTTCATCAACACCTATATACCCCTGTTTCCAATATTAATTTCAAACATTAACAACTCTGTTTTTCCGAAAAAAGGCTTCTTTCTTTGTGAAGTTTTTTTGAGAGAACAAAAACTGCTTTTGTACTCCTGTCTCCAGAGTTAGAAAAACATCAATTAAACCTGCCCTTCAATGTAATATTTACCCTTAGAGCCTCTTTGTCAATCAGCTATTCAACATGATAATGAGGTGAAGAAAGAGGGCAAACCTAGGTTAACCATACACAGTGCTTTTTGAGGGACACTTCTTCTTGTGAAGTTTTTAAGAAAAGATCACTTGTATACCTCTGCCTTCAAAGTTTAGATTTGACCACCAACAAACTTTTCCCTCCGGAAAAATGGCCCTATCCACCCTTAGAAAACTCTCTGTCAACAATTCTCAATGATATAATACAGTGCAAGGGAGGAGCAGACTTAGCTTTGGTGATAGAAACAGTGTAACAGTAATTTAGACAATACACTCTTAGCTTGTGAGTTTTGAGATATGCCCCAATAAATTCTATAACCCTGCCTCCAAGGTTTAAACTCTCATTAACAACTCCGGCCTTTTTAAATTACCTCATCTCACTGTGTAGGAAAACTGCTTTTGTTTTTAGCAAAGATGGCAAGATCCGGGGTTTTCAAACAGGTTTGTCACTTATCAACACTTTGCAATTGATGGGATTTCATAAAAATACCTCGAACTTGATGGATGCTCATTTGAAAAGCTGTAAGAAATCCTGGATAGCTTGAAAAAGTGGCGCGGCAATCTCTGGAGCAAACCCGTCGCACAGGAGAAAGGCTGTCGGGTCGACTTGTCGTGCGGTCGGGCGGCCACCTACAGGCACGTCGCGCCCGCCTACAGGCACGTCGCGCCGACGTTGAAGGCCTTTGCAAAACGATGCCCAGGCACGTCGCGCCTACATCCAGGCACGTCGCGCCGCTTCTGAGAGTAAATTTTTGAATTTTCGCCCAACTTTCTTGCTTGTTTGATGCTGGATGCGGGTGGACTCCTCTTCAGATTTTTGAAAATGAAGACTTACACCATAATTACCTTTGCTACTATATCACCACGACTCTCCAACGGTTACTTACCCTTTCGGATTTTGACATTACTTTTAAACTCTGTTTGTTTTTTCAAACAGTGGGTTCTCGATTTGCATATATATATCGCCCTTTAACCCCGAGCTCTGACCTTTGATCAATTTAATTCGACCAACACCGCCACTTCTGCTACGGTGTTTCAATAACACAGGTGATTTGTCATTTTTGTTTTGACAACTCCTTCATTTTTTACTTACAGTGGGTTTTCAAATCTCTGTTTGCAGGAGTAGTATACAGTGCTCTTTTCCCTGAAAATAAAGGTGGTGCTTTCTTCCTTTTACACTATCCAACAATGTTCACAGGCTAAAAAATCTTTGGAACACAGTGAAAAATAACTTTAAAGGGGAAAACTTCTTGGTGACAAAGTTTTTAGAAGGTCTTGTCTGCAGGTCCCTTTTCTACACAGTCCTGTGCTACATCTGCTCTCTGGAATGGTAACAAGTGGTGTGTTATAAGACATATAAACAGTGATAATTCATCACAACCAACTTCCTCTGACTGTTTATTAGATTAAATACCACTCGCCTCCTCCATCTGAAAAGACAAGCCCGGGCAATATGAAAACAGGACTCTTTTGATACATAGTCATTATTTTGCTCTGATCATTGTGTTACCTCTTTTTGCACACAGAACCATTTCATAACTGAAATATGTTCACTGCTTCCCCTCTTGGTGATTGTTAGCAAGGAAGGGCTATTTCATAATGCACTAAAACATTTGAAAGCTGTGATTTGCTATTTGACATTGTCTTGTTGCTTGATCTTTCCTCAAGTAGACAATTTTCTTTTTTGGTATCAGTGGCACACATATGTTCAATATTTCCCCTTTCCTACTGTAGGTATAGTCAGACAGAGAGTTCTTTGAAACAGGAGTACCAAAATCTTTGCATCACCAGTACTAGCATTCACCTGTGAAATGACTTTTATTCCTTTTTGGTAACCTTCCACTGCTCTTTCTATACTGTATCTTTGTGCTAAATCTGTCCTTTGGAATGATGACCATTGTGTCTTGGCGATTGTTGTGTTATTCAACATAAGATAGCCTGTGTTCTTTCAAAGTGTTTGATGATTGCTGCTTCCAGGTGATTCACAAGCTTGCCTTGGGACTGTAAGTGTGCTCTCTTGATGGCTTGCTTTCATACTCTACTTCACTGTTTACTCAAAGGACCTTCTTTAGATTTCTGGGCAGGTGATCATGGAATGTTTTTAACCCCTTTTTAAATCAACTGCTCCTTTGGCACTAATAGCATACAATATGTTCAATATTTTCTCCTCTCTACTGGATGGACTGTTTACATATAGCTTTTTGAAGAGGGAGATCAATACATTTATATCATAAACAGTAGCACCTTCCTTTATTCAATTTCTTTGTATCTTCTTCCTGCACTTTTTGGACTCACCAGTTTTCAACAGCCTGCAATGATTTGGCCATCTGCTCGTATATGGAGGAGGCTCTTCATCAGGTAAAGTATCAGAAGGCCTCTTTTACCACTATGCTAGACACAACCTTTCTCTGAATGTGGTGGTAAGTAAACCATTTGAACAACATCAATCTAGGCATCACTATTTGCAAGCATCATTGTGTTTTTAGAAGGAAACCTAGCCACAGTAACACTGTTCTAAGGTTGCTGAGATATTTATCATTTGGCTTGTTCATCTCATGACCTGTTATTTTGACAAAAACTCTTTGTGACTATGAAGGTCAGTGTTTTCTTGAAAAACCAAGAACTTTCTCCTGCCTGTGTAATGGCATTGGTTAACATCTATTCTATTTGATTTTGAACCAAAACAGGCCTCTTATGATTTGGATGTTTACTGATGACAGATCCTTCTAGAGTTCAACAATCCATATGGTTTTCAAGTTTGAAATGAGCTCTTTTATCAGGCCAAACTCCCCTTTCCTTTGAGCTTATCATATTTCCACTATATTCCTGTTATGGTCAACAATTACATTCATGAAACCTGAATATTTGTTTCATTGTTTCAGTAAAGGCAAACCTGGGCTTCTGCAACCTTCTGAGTCAACACTGGCCTGCGCCCTCTGCTTATGTATGAAGGAGGCGCACTAACCCTCTGCTTGTAAATGAAGGAGGTTCTGGGCCTTGATGATTTACCATTTTGCTGAGACAGTGGCGACCCTTTCTTACTGTGATTTTCATGCTGGAAAAAGCTGTAAGGTCCTGATGAGTGACTTTTGTTTTGCAGCTTCATCTCAGGCTCACAATACATTTAGAAGCAGCTGTTCCTCTAACTGTAAACTCAAACATTTACTCCATGAGATTGAAATACATTTCCTGTCTTTGTAGAACCACAGAACATAGTGAAAAACCTACTAGTCAGCTTGAGAATAGGTTTCATTCAGTGCTGAGACCTAGGGAATATGAGTGGCGCGACTTAAGGCTGTTTGTCAACTTCATTTGTAAATTAAGGGATCAGTCATGGTAGGTCTGCTGCAGATGGAGGCTTTTTGGCTTTTTGATGATTGCCAAAGGTGAAAAGTCCTAAACGCCACTTCCTAACATAGGGTAGACTTCTGAAATAGATGTGGATTTGCCTTTTAAGGCTGCTGGGCAGGTCAATAAGGCTGAAGTTAGATAGGATTGTTGACAAGGAGGTTGTGGTTTTGCTAGGGGTGGACTGAAAAGGTAGAAAGGCGAAAAAAGTTTTGGGAGGGTTTTCTGGATGACATATTGACATAAGGAAATCAGTTTCTAGAAAACTCAGCTGAAGATATAGTCATCACTAACATGTAAAAAATACTGATGGCTAATAGTGGCTCCATTTGGGGAGGGCAGCTCCTCATCAGGAGGTGTCCAGAATTCAGATTTTTGGCTTATGAAGACCAGTGCCTTATCCATTGGCGCAAAATTTACCCTTCTCTTGATGTTATTTCTGAAAAGTGTCAACATGTTTAACATCAATGATACTTCTACCTACCCCACTATCTTTCCTAACATTTTTTCTTCTGTTTGGCGCATTTGAACTAGCAGCCTTTTGACAATGCATATTTTTATTTTTGCAAAATGGAACTATCTACTTCTACTCTTATATCTGCCGGGAGTTCAGATTAAGCTGATGAACTCCTTCATTTCTCTACCTAAAACTAGATCGACTGTCAAGATTAAGCAATTTGACAGGATTTCATTCTCTAATCTACAACATAAAATTTAAAAATGATCAAATCAGGATTAAACAGTCTGATTTGTCATGCATTTGCGGCATAAAAGACAAGCTGCACACAAATATTATTCTGCAACAAAGGAAACTAGACAAGCGGGGCTAAGATGTACAATGTGTTTTTCATCCCTCGCTTCTCTCTTTGGTTCTGTTTTAGGCATGTGGAACCAGAATCTCTCCCTAATCTAAGCTTTGTGATAAGTCAATCTTACACAATGTTGACTATCTTGGCGCTCACTAACTTATCAGCAAATAAATTTAAACATGCTCAGCTATGATTAGGCTAGATAGCTGAACAAGACATTGAAGCACTAGTAGCGGCGTTTAGATTTGCTCGCTTTCTGAAAGACTAATTTTTGGAACAGGGGGCCTTGGTTCTATCTTCACTTGCCCTCTTTTCTGTTTTTACTGTTTTTGACTTTCCTATCTTTTACTGTTTTTGATTTTTCTATTTTTTTTCAATATTTCAAACAATGGTATGTACAATGACTGAAAGTGTCTCAAAATCAAAAATTTTGGAAATGACGGAATTTCAACATCTTATCCTCGTAAGGATCTCCTCTCACCCTAGGCCCACTTAATTCTTGAAAAGAAAAATTTGGGAAATTTTCTCTCTCTAACATGACATAGGGATTCATGCAAGAATCTCTAAACAACCCGGCATCCTCCCTCTGTACCTCTCTGAATATCTGATTTCCACTCCTTTCCTTGCTGTATGCTTTCTTCAGGTAATGTATGTACTCTTGATAATTCTTGAAATAGATAGTGACATCATCAAGGTATGTAACAACACAGAAATTTAACACTGGGAACATAGCTTTCATGAACAAATTTCTGATATTGGGTGGCTTAGCAATTTTGAACTTGAAATCAGATCTACCTCCCGCAAACTGGAAAAAATCTTTAAGTTGTCTACTTTGTAAAGGAATTTGATGATTATGATCTGAAAGATGATCTTGCAAGAATACATCATTAGAAACATTTTTAATTAGTGAATCACGATCTTGAGTAGAACAAACATGATTTTTGTTATATGGAGATGCAGCATTATTTCTAAAATCAAAGCAGATTCTATGGCCATTAATTTTCTCCTTGATCATTTCAGTTTGTTTCAGTTTGCTGTGTTTGTTTCTGTTAAAGTTGTTCTTTGGGGAAAAGGTAGTGATACAATGTTTTCCCTTGTTTTTCCTGTAGAAACTAGTATTTTGCATGAGATTCCTGATTTTAGCCTTTCTAAGTTCTTCATGAAAAGACAAAATATGAGCCAATTTCAGTAGTTCAGGTATGCCGGGATTATAACTGTCATCTTTGCTCATAAAAAGTTTATTTGGCATTTTCTCAAGATGTTGAGCTATTGAGGTTATAGTCAAAGTTTTATTTGCAGTAGGAGGGTCACATGATGGTAAATCTTTGAGGTATGGTAGAAACATCAAACTCCCTTTCTCCCGGGTTCCAAATAGGTTTATGATGTGAAGGTCTTCTAAAGCTTTTACCCGGAAGAAATTTCCACAAGTTACTGCTGGTGTTTGATTAAGGCTAGAGCAATTTGCTTGATAGTACATGAGATTTTGTGCTTCTTGCTCTAATCCTACTTGGGAGGGGGGAAACTTACTTTCCTCAATACACAGTTGTTCATGATCATGGTAGTTTTGAGCGTCAAGCTCATCATAAGGTACCAAGGACAACTGATGTGGTGGATCTAAGTCTATATCAGCTTCCTCTGACTCTTCCTCCAAGTTTACATCAATATGCATAATGAAAGAGTTTAAGTCGGAGCGCAAAGAACACATTGGAATGTTATCGGGCCTATCTTGGCTGCTAATCATGTATTTCATGTGTGATTCGCGGTAGAGTATCCTGTTCTGACCAAACACAGGAATGGTGGCATATGACATGTCCAGTTGAATATTCCCTTGGAGTTTGGCTCCCCAAGATCTTGATAGAAGCATCCCATACTTGGGAGGAATGTCTACCACTACTATATCCATGATTAGATGTTTCGCGGGTATTTGGGCCAGACTAAAGCAAAGGTCTTTGATTAAACCTAGGCATTGGACTCTGCTTGAATCAAATGAGTATAAGTCTTTGTATGGTCTTGTGATTTCCAAGCCTAATCTTTCCATAACTACTTTCGGCATAAGATTATGCGAGGTGCCGGAGTCCAGCATGGCATTGTGGAGGATTTGGTCGTGGATGTTTAGGCTAATGTAAAATGGAAGAGTAGCTCCTTCTTGGAATTTTCCCTCTACCTTTGGGCCAAACAATACTTCAGGAATGTCATCAGTGAGATTAACAGTGTTTGCATCATTCCCCAGATTTAGGACCTTTAGTACTTGGGATTTATAAGAGTTTTGGGCAATAAGTTCAGTAAGAGGCATGGTGATTTTGATCTTAGCGATCTCGCCTTCAAAGCTAAAAGGCACTTGAAGTTTAGATATGTTTGTTTCAGCTTTTTCAGCTGAGACCTTGTCTATGTTCTGAGCTTGTTGGCCTTGTTTAGGGATTTTGTTTGCCATAGTTGTTTTGGTGACCTTTGTAGAAGTATCAGGAGTATATGAGAGAGGACTAGTTTGGGTAACTTTAGCTCGGCTTTGATCGGCCTTTTCAACCTTGATTTTGTCACTGCTTGATGCTTTTTTGAGGATGGTATCTGGAGCTTTAGCAGTATCAGAGTTACCTTTCTTGACATTATCTTGGTTTCTCTTGCTCCTAAGGTCATATTGCCTGTGGGCTTCTTCAATAGCATTTTGAAATTCTATGGCAGGGTCATCAAGATCCTCATAATTGGTATCATCTTGATCAGGCGAAAAGAAGGCTTGTTCTTCTTCGGTGAGGTACACCTCACCTTCATTGTCAGACCCTATGAGGTTTAGATGACTTTCATCAAGAGGTTCTGTATCCCTATCATCTTCTTCTACATAGTTTTCATTGAATGGTGGCCTGATCTGTTGGTCATTATCCCTTGGTCTGTTTTGGGGCTGCTCCCTCCTAAAGTTTTGGTTTCGGTTTCTAATTGGGGGGTTTGGCTGGTTGTCCCTAACAGGAGATTTTTCATTGATATTTTCCCACATTTTAGCCATGGATTTGACTAAGTCATCTATTCTGGGATCTAGGGAAGGTGATGAAGTGGAGACCTCATCTCTATATGTGACCTTTCTCTCTGATCTAGTTCAGGCTCTTTTTTCAGCTAAGTTGGCATCTGCTTTTATAGCTATTTGTTGCATTTCCTCCAAGGTAGGGGGATCCTTATCTCTTAAGTGATATGTCATGTCCGGATCAAACCCCTCAGGAAATTTTGCCAAAGCTAAACCAAGTGGAGGTTTGAAATGAGGTGGGAGGGAGTTATATACACTGTTGAACCTAGTACAGTAAGCTTGGACACTTTCCCCATTTTCCCGTTTTAGGCTGTTATATTCTGACAGGATTTGAATGGGGTTTCTTCGGATTTCCCACCTATTTCTGAAGACTTGATGTAGTTCTGGGATATCATGGATACTGTTTGGAGTTAAGCTTTTGAACCATGTTTTGGGTTCACCACCAAGACTTTGGGCGAATATTCTCATTCTGACGGTCTCGTCTTGTACCTCCAGGTATTCATAAGCATCAGTCATCCTACTTATATGTTGTTGAGGTGTGGTGGTGTCTTCTCCGGTAAAGTGTGGGATTTTGTCTTGATATTTATTTGGGAGAGGAGCCAAAGGCGGTGGCAACACCAAAGGTGCGTACCAGGCTGCCATGACTGGAGCTAATGGATGATGTACAAGATGAGGACTAGTAGGCTGAAATGAAGTGGTTTGAACAGTGGTGGTCTGACTAGGTGTAGCGGATGAACTTGGACTAGTGATCTGGTTTTGAGCAGATCTGGGATGATAGGAGCCAAATTGATAAAGAAGCTGGAAATCAGGAGGAGTGGTGGGTGAAGCTTCTCTAATAGGACTCTGTGGTGGGTTTAGGGTTTCAAGATCGTCGAAGTTTATCTCACTATATGATTTACTTCGGGGAAGAGCTTGTGATGACTCTAGTTTCGAAGGTGAATCTAGAAGGATATTGCGAGTTTTAGGTACAGATCTTGTTCTACGGATGGATCTATCGGTAGCTAGATGATCAGTTTCAGAAGCTTGCCACAAAATCTTTTCTGGGTCATCTACTATGATAGGGGGATTTGGGTCTGGGTGGGATCTGGTATTGATTCTTCGTGAAGCCAGATTTTAGATCCAGAGCTTAGAGAGAATGATATTGGTGAATGTTTTGGATGAGTGGTTTTTCTAAAGCTTTACTAAGGTGAAGGATGGTCAAAAGTAAAGGGATGGATTAGTGGAGTCGCCAGGTGGAAATGGATTGTTTTGTGAAGATAGCTATGGTCCACCACCAGTAACTAATCTGAGAATGTTTTTGAATTTTCTGAGTTTTATGTGCAGCCTATGGTTTGTTAAAGTATCCTAGACTTGTTTCAACACTTTGCTAGGGTGATGAGAACAAAAAGAGTTTACTCTAAAAAAAAAAAAAAAAAAAAAAAATGATTCTATGGACTGCTTGCTTGTTTATGGTACCTAAAGGACCAAAGAGTCTATAAGAGTTTGCTGGACTATTATGTACTCAGTGTCTTACCATCTCCCGCTATGTTAGTGAGTGATGGGATAGGTCTATCGGATAGTAGCCTAGAGTTTGGTGAAATAGTAAGGCTTACTAGAAGTTAGTGGAGTCGCCAGGTGGAAAATCAGTTGTTTTGAGGTATATTTGTATGGTCCACCACCAATACTAACAGAAACCAATCTAAGGGAGTATTTTTGGGGTTTTTTGAGTTTTATGCGCCTATAAGATTTGGAAAGGTTTTCTATAACTGACTCATCATTTTGCTAAGATGGTGAAGGAGCTATTTTCTACCTTTCAAACAATCTCTAAGTTTACTAAGCTTGATTGAGACTTCAGGAGTTACTAAGTTGTACTTAGTTTGTCACTAACTCGGAAGGTCCTACTGTGAGTGTCACTATGTTAGTGAGCAGTGGGATAAGTCAATCAGATAGTATTCTCAAAGGTTTCTAAAGATGAGGGAAACTAAGCTTTTAATCACTCAGAGTCCCACCGTGATCACCATTATGTTAGGGTCCCGTGATTTGGCCGATTGGCTAGCCAAATGACGATGTAACATCAAACCAAGCTTTGGAGCCCAAGGACCTAGCCTTCCTGGACTCAGAGAGGGCTCTCTCTATAAATGCAAAAGATGTCGGTGTGTTTACTTGCGGTGTTTTGATATTAGGCTAGTTCTAAAGTATGTTTTTAGTTTTTTGGTTTTTTAAGTTTGTGAGGAATGAAACTGATCAAATACATAAACTGGATGACAAGATGTAGATAAATTGGGCTATGGGGTCAAACAGGTCAAGGAAGCTTATGAGGTGATGATGTGAAGCTGCTGTAGGGCCGATTTGATTCACAATAGAAGGGATCTCTGGGCAAAATGGAGTAAATGAACAATAAGTTGGTGAAAGACAAGGGATTTCAAGTGCAAACTAGTTAATAGCAGACATAAACATGTAATAGCGAGCCATTAATCATGCTAGGAATAACTATAAGCTAATCAATACATAGAAATCAAACATTCAAAGCCATACTGAAGACATAAGCCTCTAGCAGAGGAAAACTATCGGACTTTGGGAAAACATGAGACAAACTAACAACTCATAAACGCTGCCGGAACGCCTAACATAGTCTCTAAGTCATTGGGCACTTGGACAAATAAGTTTTGTTGGATTTTAGGCAAAGGGCTAGATCGGGACTAGGCCTCCTTGGTTCAACAAAATGATCAACAAATCAGTGAAAGAGAAAGTTTTATGGACAGAACTATGGGCAGCTGATAGGTAGGTAGGACAAACCATACATCCTACTCAACATACATGGAACTGATGAATAAAACTTAGCAACAACACCTTAGGTTACTAAAGAGCAGCTAAGAATTCTTTAGCATAACTAAGGGAGAAGAAAACATCAAGCTATGAAAATTCAGGGATTTTGAGGTGCCTTCATGGGCATGTCTCAAAATCAATCTTTACTGATCTATAGCAGCAAGAAAAATGAAATATGAGTGAAAACTAGAAGACAAAACAACATTAAGAAGCACTATACCATTCTACCATGTCAAGGAATCCATCAACAAGCCTTCAACATTCCTCAAAAGCATCCAAGAGGCAATCCAAACATCATAACTCCAGTGTATTCTTCAAAGCTCATATGACCAATGCATTAATTCTTCTCTCAAGTTCAGCCTCTGATTTACAATGAGAACCATGGGATAAATAGGCTAGAAGGAGGAAAACGTCATGGAGCAACTAGCTATCCCATTGGCCAAGTCAAAATATCTAAACTTGTCCTTGAGGCTTTGCAAAGCCCAAGGCACAAAATATCCCATAAAATATCTAAAAACCTGCTAAAAACGGAAATTATATTGACTTTACATGATTTTCCCATGATAAAAATAGCCTAACGCACATTTGGGAAAAGCAGATTTTTGGAGTTCAAAAATTGCAAAAATACTTCATATTTATGCCTGAAAAAGATCTCCGGACTTGCTGGATGCAAATGGAAGCCTTCCTGATGTCGAAATGGGGCTCATGATGGCTCGTTGGAAAGCTCTCTGTGTCTGCTTTCCAATGCAAGTGGAATAATCTCAATCTGATCTCTGAAAGTCCCTCAAAACTGTACATGTGTGCAAAAACCCAGAAAATAGCAGGCTGCTGATATGGCGGGCAGAATGTGCAAAATGAGGCTGTTTTTCGCCAATTTGGAGGGGCGAATGATCTTCAAATCCCCTGAAAATCGCTGGAGAGCTGCTCATGAAATTATGGAATCCATTGGTATCACCCTCCTCCCTTGACGACTCATCAAACTGAAATGGCGCATTTATGAGTTTTTGGCGAAAAACCCAAAAAATGCCAAAAAACAAAAAGTTTTCGAAACAGGCCCAAAATTTGCATGCATGACCCTCAAAGGTCCATAGAGACATGCTCCGAAGCTGAAGCCAAAATATCGAGGGCTGATGTGCTTTTTGCTTCTTTCCGTGCTAGGCGCCTCTCCTTCAATTTCTTCAATTTTTCTTGTGCCACCTTCAATTTGCGCCTGGCAAATTGATTTAGCTTCTGAAAGTGAAGAGTTCTCTTTCTCTGTAGCTCAAGATCCATGTTTGCCTTCTCAAGCTTTGTTTCCAAATGCTGGTTGGCCCTCTCAAGCCATACTTCCTTGTTTTCCTCAATTTCCTGTTCAAAGAGGGCAGTGAGAGAAAAGGCATCGAACTGAGCTTGTTCTTCTGCTCTCTGTTTCTCCAAGGCTTTTCTAAGCCCGATGGTCCTAGGCCTCTTTCGCCTAGGTTGGTCCTCTTCCTCTTCATCATCAAACTCGCCAATGAGCTCTTCAATTCTTACTTGCGCCTTTTCTGCCTCCTTTTTGTACTTGATCGCCCTTGCTTCGTGGATAGCTACATGAAACTTCATTTGTTTGTTCTCAACCTCCAAGAAATGATTGAAATTCCTTGCCCTTTGAAGATCTTCTTGTAACACCTCAATTTGCCCTTCTTTGTGAATGAGGAGGTTTTCAAGGATGCGTGCCTCATTATCACTGTCATCGCTTGGGATAGGGATGACAGCTGATTTACCTCCATGCTTGGCACTTTCTCCAACTGCACTTTTGCCTTTGAAGGCCAATCTAGCGCTCTTTCTCCTTGGCAAGCTAGAAGTTGTCTTTTTGGGAAATTTCCTCTTTTTAGGAATAGTTTTGGTCACTGTCAAGGGGGAAGCTTCAGCTTGCTGTCCTTCCTCAATATCTTGTCCAGCTTGTGGCTCAAAAGATGCTTCAATTGTTTGCTCAACCTGCTGCTCTTCAACCTCTGTCTGCTGTTGTTCCTTTTCCTGAATTTGATGTTGTTCATCAACCTCTAGCTGCTGTCCCTCTTCCTGAATTTGATGCTGTTCATCAACCTCTAGCTGCTGTCCAATGATATCCAACTGCTGCTGTCCCTCAAAATCTGGCTGCTGCTGCTCATCATCCTCCTTTTCTCCCTGTGGCTCACTGCCCTCTCCTTCTCCTTGTTTACTTGGCTGCCCAGTGGTCATCTTGAGTTTTTTAGGGGTAGGCCTACTAGATAAAGGCACTGGGCGATGGACAGGCTGAGTAGGAGACACATGAACAGGAGGGACAGTGGCAAAATCGGCATGGCTAATGAATGAATCCCATGAAACTCCTTTCTTCTCCAGCTGGTGTAAGAAGATGATTTTGATCAAGGAATGGTGAAAAAGAGATGGGATTTGCTGAGGTGGAGCTTTCTTTTGAACAGTAGCTGCCATTTTCTCTATGCTTTTGGACAAAAAGTATGGAAGGTTTAATTGCCTGCTCCTGGTAAAATGCATCAACAAGCGAACATGATAGGCAAATATTTGGCTAAACCTCCCTTCACAAGTGAAATATCTCATTATGGCTTTCATCAGCGGAGCATAACTATCAAGAAGATAGGAGAAAGGGAAAATAGCAGAGATGGTTTCCCTATGTTCAGGTTTGATGAAAGGTTTATAATCCTCCAGATCAAGATGCGCTTGTTTAAACCACTTTTCACCATGATACGGGATCTTGGTAGCTTTGGATACATACCTTGGAGAGATTTTGAAGTCAAGACCTGCTAACTGGAAGTGTTTGTCCTTGAATCTCAAAGCGCACAAATGTGTAAGTGGCGAGAAACTCTTGACTTCTTCTATCCTCTCACAGAAATCAAGACAGCCTACCTCATGGAAATTGAAAAGTACTGAGGGATGAGCATTGATTTCTTCTATGGAGATAGGCTCATATCTCTTATGTTGTCCGCCTTTGTGATCTCGTTTTGGAGGCATTCTGACTTGAAACAGGCTTGGAAGAGGCACACTGCCTTCACTATATGAGGAATGCTCTGCTGGATTGAGACAGGTCACCAAACTGTTTGGACAGATATGGATACTGTGGTTTGGATGAAATGTAACAATGCTTCCTTGAATAAGCCCTCTCTACACTTATTAACAATAGTTCTTCAAATCTGGATACACTTCAGCTATGTATCCTTCTTAACAATGGCACTATGTATAAGAACTGCTTTGTAGATTCTTTGTGCACAGTCTTGAACAACTCCCCTCTTGTGACTTTGTTAGAGGCCTGCTTACACTTGTATTTGGGTCTTCAACACCAAACTTCAAAAATTATAACCCTGCTCTTTAGGTCATTTATCTTGAAAAACACCTCTGTTAGTAGATTCCTGTAGAGACCATACAGTGAAAAAAAAAAGGATACTCTTTGGTTATGTGAAAAATTAGCCCACAATGTTAAGGAAAACACCTTTCACTTGTGACTTTTGAGAAGTCAATCGCCACCTTTATACATCTGGCCTCAATGTAAACTTGATCATCAACAAATGCCCAATCATCAACAACCCAGCCTTCTAGAAAATAGCCCTGTTTCACCTTCAGAAAACTCTGTCCAACAATCTTCAGAATGATATAATGTAGTGTAATGAAAAGGCAGGCTTAGTTTAGGTGTAAAATAAGTGCAACAGTGGTTTAGAGAACACACTCTCTGCTTCAGCCAGGAACTATTTTCAAATTTGTGAGTTTAAATAGTCCATCAACACCTATATACCCCTGTTTCCAATATTAATTTCAAACATTAACAACTCTGTTTTTCCGAAAAAGGCCTCTTTCTTTTGTGAAGTTTTTTAAGAGAAAAAAAACTGCTTTTACACTTCGGCCTCCAGAGTTAGAAAAACATCAATTAAATCTGCCCTTCAATGTAACATTTACCCTTAGAGCCTCTTTGTCAATCAGCTTTTCAACATGATAATGAGGTGAAGAAAAAGGGCAAACCTAGGTTAACCATACATAGTGCTTTATGAGGGACACTTCTTCTTGTGAAGTTTTAAGAAAACATCACTTGTATAAGTCTGCCTTCAAAGTTTAGATTTTACCACCAACAAACTTTTCCCTCCGGAAAAATGGCCCTATCCACCCTTAGAAAACTCTCTGTCAACAATTCTCCACAATGATATAATACAGTGCAAGGGAGGAGCAGACTTAGCTTTGGTGAAAGAATCAGTGTAACAGTAATTTAGACAATACATTGGCTTGTGAGTTTTGAGATATGCACCAATACACTCTATAACCCTGCCTCCAAGGTTTAAACTCTCATTAACAACTTCGGCCCTTTTAAATTACCTCATCTCACTGTGTAGGAAAACTGCTTTTGTTTTTAGCAAAGATGGCAAGATCCGGGGTTTTCAAACAGTTTTGTCACTTATCAACACTTTGCAATTGATGGGATTTCATAAAAATACCTCGAACTTGATGGATGCCCGTTTGAAAAGCTGTAAGAAATCCTGGATATCTTGAAAAAGTGGCACGGCAATCTCTGGAGCAAACCCGTCGCACAGGAGAAAGGCTGTCGGGTCGACTTGTCGTGCGGTCGGGCGGCCACCTACAGGCACGTCGCGCCCGCCTACAGGCACGTCGCGCTGACGTTGAAGGCCTTTGCAAAACGATGCCCAAGCACGTCGCGCCTACATCCAGGCACGTCGCGCCGCTTCTGAGAGCAAATTTTTGAATTTTCGCCCAACTTTCTTGCTTGTTTGATGCTGGATGCGGGTGGACTCCTCTTCAGATTTTTGAAAATGAAGACTTACACCATAATTACCTTTGCTACTATATCACCACGACTCTCCAACGGTTACTTACCCTTTCGGATTTTGACATTACTTTTAAAACTCTGTTTGTTTTTTCAAACAGTGGGTTCGTGATTTGCATATATATATCGCCCTTTAACCCCGAGCTCTGACCTTTGATCAATTTAATTCGACCAACACCGCCACTTCTGCTACGGTGTTTCAATAACACAGGTGATTTGTCATTTTTGTTTTGACAACTCCTTCATTTTTTACTTACAGTGGGTTTTCAAATCTCTGTTTGCAGGAGTAGTATACAGTGCTCTTTTCCCTGAAAATAAAGGTGGTGCTTTCTTCCTTTTACACTATCCAACAATGTTCACGGGCTTCAAAAAACAAATATTTGAACCACAGTGATGTCTTAACTTTAGGGAAAACTTCTTGGTGATAAAGTTTTAGAAGGTCTTGTCTGTAGGTCCCTTTTCTACACGAGTCTGTGCTTTACATCTGCTCTCTGGAATGGTAACAAGTGGTTTGTTATAAGACATATAAACAGTGATAATTCATCACAACCAACTTCCTCTGCCTGTTTATTAGATTAAATACCACTCGCCTCCTCCATCTGAAAAGACAAGCCTGGGCAATATGAAAACATGACTCTTTTGATACATAGTCATTATTTTGCTCTGATCATTGTGTTACCTCTTTTTGCACACAGAACCATTTCATAACTAAAATATGTTCACTGCTTCCCCTCTTGGTGATTGTTAGCAAGGAAGGGCTATTTCATAATGCACTAAAACATTTGAAAGCTGTGATTTGCTATTTGACATTGTCTTGTTGCTTGATCTTTCCTCAAGTAGACAGTTTTCTTTTTTGGTATCAGTGGCACACATATGTTCAATATTTCCCCTTTCCTACTGTAGGTATAGTCAGACAGAGAGTTCTTTGAAACAGGAGTACCAAAATCTTTGCATCACCAGTACTAGCATTCACCTGTGAAATGACTTTTATTCCTTTTTGGTAACCTTCCACTGCTCTTTCTATACTTTGTATCTTGTGTTTGAATGTCCTTTAGATGATGACCATTGTACCTTAGCGATTGTTGTGTTATTCAACATAAGATAGCTTTGTGTTATTTACAAAGTGTTTGATGATTCTTTGCTTCCCGAGGTGATTCACGAAGCTTTCCTTGGAATTTGTAAGTGTGCTCTGCGATGGCTTGCTTTCATACTCTACTTCATGGTACTCAAGGTTCTTCTTTGGGTGGGGTGATCATGGAGATGATTTAACCACTTTGATAAGCTGCTCCTTTGGCACTAATAGCATACAACATGTTGATATTTTCTCCTCTCTCTTTGGATGAGTGACTGACAGATAGCTTTTTGAAGAGGGAGATCAATACATTTATATCATAAACAGTAGCACCTTCCTTTATTCAATTTCTTTGTATCTTCTTCCTGCACTTTTTGGACTCACCAGTTTTCAACAGCCTGCAATGATTTGGCCATCTTCTCGTATATGGAGGAGGCTCTTCATCAGGTAAAGTATCAGAAGGCCCCTTTTACCACTATGCTAGACACAGCCTTTCTCTGAATGTGGTGGTAAGTAAACCATTTGAACAACATCAATCTAGGCATCACTATTTGCAAGCATCACTGTGTTTTTAGAAGGAAACCTAGCCACAGTAACACTGTTCTAAGGTTGCTGAGATATTTATCATTTGGCTTGTTCATCTCATGACCTGTTATTTTGAAAAAAACTCTTTGTGACTATGAAGGTCAGTGTTTTCTTGAAAAACCAAGAACTTTCTCCTGCCTGTGTAATGGCATTGGTTAACATCTGTTCTATTTGATTTTGAACCAAAACAGGCCTCTTATGATTTGGATGTTTACTGATGACAAATCCTTCTAGAGTTCAACAATCCATATGGTTTGCAAGTTTGAAATGAGATCTTTTATCAGGCCAAACTCCCCTTTCCTTTGAGCTTATCATATTTCCACTATATTCCTGTTATGGTCAACAATTACATTCATGAAACCTGAAGATTTGTTTCATTGTTTCAGTAAAGGCAAACCTGGGCTTCTGCAATCTTCTGAGTCAACACTGGCCTGCGCCCTCTGCTTATGTATGAAGGAGGTGCACTAACCCTCTGCTTGTAAATGAAGGAGGTTCTGGGCCTTGATGATTTACCATTTTGCTGAGACAGTGGCGACCCTTTCTTACTGTGATTTTCATGCTGGAAAGAGCTGTAAGGTCCTGATGAGTGACTTTTGTTTTGCAGCTTCATCTTAGGCTCACAATACATTTAGAAGCAGCTGTTCCTCTAACTGTAAACTCAAACATTTACTCCATGAGATTGAAATACATTTCCTGTCTTTGTAGAACCATAGAACATAGTGAAAAACCTACTAGTCAGCTTGAGAATAGGCCTCATGCAGTGCTGAGACCTAGGGAATATGAGTGGCGCGACTTAAGGCTGTTTGTCAACTTCATTTGCAAATTAAGGGATTAGTCATGGTAGGTCTGCTGCAGATGAGGGATTTTTTGGCTTTTTGATGATTGCCAAAGGTGAAATGTCCTAAACGCCACTTCCTAACATAGGGGAGACCTTTGAAACAGATGTGGATTTGCCTTTTAAAGCTGATGGGCAGACTAATAAGGCTGAGTTTAGATAGGATTGTTGACAAGGAGTTTGTGGTTTTGCCAGGGGTGGACTGAATAGGTAAAAAGGCGAAAAAAGTTTTGGGAGGGTTTTCTGGATGACATATTGACATAAGGAAATCAGTTTCTAGAAAACTCAGCTGAAGATATAGTCATCACTAACATGCAAAAAATATTGATGGCTAACAGTGGCTCCATTTGGGGAGGGCAGCTCCTCGTCAGGAGGTGTCCAGAATTCAGATTTTTGGATTATGAAGACCAGTGCCTTATCCATTGGCGCAACATTTACCCTTCTCTTGATGTTATTTCTAAAAAGTGTCAGCATGTTTAACATCAATGATACTTCTACCTACCCTACTATCTTTCCTAACATTTTTTCTTCCGTTTGGCGCATTTGAACTAGCAGCCTCTTGACAATGCATATTTTTCTTTTTGCAAAATGAAACTATCTATTTCTACTCTTATATCTGCCGGGAGTTCAGATTAAGCTGATGAACTCCTTCATTTCTCTACCTAAAACTAGATCGACTGTCAAGATTAAGCAGTTTGACAGGGTTTCATTCTCTAATCTACAACATGAAATTCAAAAATGATCAAATCAGGATTAGGCAGTCTGATTTGTCATGCATTTGCGGCATAAAAGACAAGCTGCACACAAATGTTATTCTGCAATAAAAGGAAACTAGACAAGCGGGGCTAAGATGTACAATGTGTTTTTTCATCCCTCGCTTCTCTCTTTGGTTCTGTTTTAAGCATGTGGAACCAGAGTCTCTCCCTAATCTAAGCTCTGTGATAAGTCAATCTTACACAATGTTGACTATCTTGGCACTCACTAACTTATCAGCAAATAAATTTAAACATGCTCAGCTATGATTAGGCTAGATAGTTGAACAAGACATTGAAGCACTAGTAGCGGCATTTAGACTTGCTCGCTTTCTGAAAGACTATTTTTTGGAACATGAGGCCTTTGTTCTGTCTTCACTTGCCCTCTTTTCTGCTTTTTACTGTTTTTGACTTTCCTATCTTTTACTGTTTTTGATTTTTCTATTTTTTCAATATTTCAAACAATGGTATGTACAATGACTGAAAATGTTTCAAACTCAAAAATCTTGGAAATGACGGAATTTCAGCATCTTATCCTCGTAAGGATCTCCTCTCGCCCTTGGCCCACTTAACTCTTGAAAAGAGAAATTTGGGAAATTTTCTCTTTCTAACATGACGTAGGGATTCATGCAAGAATCTCTAAACAGCCCAGTATCCTCCCTCTGTACCTCTCTGAATATCTGATTTCCACTCCTTTCCTTACTGTATGCTTTCTTCAGGTAATGTATGTACTCTTGATAATTCTTGAAATAGATAGTGACATCATCAAGGTATGCAAAAACACAAAAATTTAAAACTGGGAACATGGCCTTCATGAATAGATTTCTGATATTGGGTGGTTTAGCAATTTTGAACTTGAAATCAGATTTACCTCCCGCAAACTGGAAAAAATCTTTAAGTTGTCTACTTTGCAAAGGAATCTGATGATTATGATCTGAAAGATGATCTTGCAAGAATACATGATTAGAAATATTTTTAATTGGTGAATCATGATTTTGAGTAGAAAAAACCTGATTTTTGTTATATGGAGATGCGGTATTATTTCTAAAATCAAAGCAAATTCTATGGCCACTAGTTTTTTCCTTGATCATTTCAGTTTGTCTCAGTTTGCTGTGTTTTCTTTTGTTAAAGTTGTTCTTTGAGGAAGAGGTAGTGATACAATGTTTTCCCTTGTTTTTTCTGTAGAAATTGGTATTCTGCATGAGATTCCTGATTTTAGCATTTCTAAGTTCTTCATGAAAGGACAAAATATGAGCCAATTTCAGTAGTTCAGGTATGCTAGGATTATAACTGTCATCCTTGCTCATAAGGAATTCATCTGGCATTTTCTCAGGATGTTGAGCTACTGAGGTTATGGTCAAAGTTTCATTTGCAGTAGGAGGGTCACCTGATGGTAAATCTTTGAGGTATGGAAGAAACATTAAACTCCCTTTCTCCCGGGTTCCAAAAAGGTTTATGATGTGTAGGTCTTCTAAAGCTTTTATCCGGAAGAAATTTCCACAAGTTACTGCTGGTGTTTGACTAAAGCTAGAGCAATTTTATTGATAGTACATGAGGGTTTGTGCTTCTTGCTCTAATCCTACTTTGGAGAGGGGAAACTTACTTTCCTCAAGACACAGTTGTTCATGATCATGGTAGTTTTGAGTGTCCAGCTCATCATAAGGTACCAAGGACAACTGATGTGGTGGATCTAAGTCTATATCAGCTTCTTCTGACTCTTCCCCCAAGTTTACATCAATATGCATAATGAAAGAGTTTAAGTCAGAGCGCAAAGAACACATTGGAATGTTATCGGGCCTATCTTGACTGCTAATCATGTATTTCATGTGTGATTCGCGGTAGAGTATCCTGTTCTGACCAAACACAGGAATTGTGGCATATGACATGTCCAGTTGAATATTCCCTTGGAGTTTGGCCCCCCAAGATCTTGATAGAAGCATCCCATACTTGGGAGGAATGTCTGCCACTACTATATCCATGATTAGATGTTTCGCGGGTATTTGGGCCAGACTAAAGCAAAGGTCTTTGATTAAACCTAGGCATTGGACTCTGCTTGAATCAAATGAGTACAAGTCTTTGTATGGTCTTGTGATTTCCAAGCCTAATCTTTCCATAACTACCTTCGGCATAAGATTATGCGAGGCGCCGGAGTCCAGCATGGCATTGTGGAGGATTTGGTCGTGGATGTTTAGGCTAATGTAAAATGGAAGAGTAGCTCCCTCTTGGAATTTTCCCTCTACCTTTGGACCAAACAATACTTCAGGGGTGTCATCAGTGAGATTAACAGTGTTTGCATCATTCCCTAGATTTAAGACTTTTAGTACTTGGGATTTATAAGAGTTTTGGGCAATGAGTTCAGTAAGAGGCATGGTGATTTTGATCTTAGCGATCTCGCCTTCAAAGCTAAAAGGCACTTGAAGTTTAGATATGTTTGTTTCAGCTTTTTCAGCTAAGACCTTGTCTATGTTCTGAGTTTGTTGACCTTGTTTAGGGGTTCTGCTTGCCATAATTGTTTTGGTGACCTTGGTAGAAGTATCAGGAGTGTATGAGAGAGGACTAGTTTGGGTAACTTTAGCTTGGCTTTGATCAGCCTTTTCAACCTTGATTTTGTCACTGCTTGATGCTTTTCTGAGGATGGTATCTGGAGCTTTAGCAGTATCAGAGTTACCTTTCTTGACATTATCTTGGTTTCTTTTGCTTCTAAGGTCATATTGCCTGTGGGCTTCTTCAATAGCATTTTGAAATTCTATGGCAGGGTCATCAGGATCCTCATAATTGGTCTCATCTTGATCAGGCGAAAAGAAGGCCTGTCCTTCTTCGGTGAGGTACACCTCACCTTCATTGTCAGACCCTATGAGGTTTAAATGATGTTCATCAAGAGGTTCTGAGTCCCTATCATCTTCTTCCACATAGTTTTCATTGAATGGTGGCCTGATATGTTGGTCATTATCCCTTGGTCTGTTTTGGGGCTGCTCCCTCCTAAAGTTTTGGTTTCGGTTTCTAATTGGAGGGTTTGGCTGGTTGTCCCTAACAAGAGCTTTTTCATTGATCTTTTCCCACATTTTAGCCATGGATTTGACTAAGTCATCTATTCTGGGATCTAGGGAAGGTGATGAAGTGGAGACCTCATCTCTATATGTGACCTTTCTCTCTGATCTAGTTCGGGCTCTTTTTTCAGCTAAGTTGGCATCTGCTTTTATAGTTATTTGTTGCATTTCCTCCAAGGTAGGGGGATCCTTATCTCTTAAGTGATATGTCATGTCCGGATCAAACCCCTCAGGAAATTTTTCCAAAGCTAAACCAAGTGGAGGTTTGAAAAGAGGTGGGAGGGAGTTATATACACTGTTGAACCTAGTACAGTAAGCTTGGACACTTTCCCCATTTTCCCGTTTGAGGCTGTTATATTCTGACAGGATTTGAATGTGATTTCTTCGGATTTCCCACCGGTTTCTGAAAACTTGATGTAGTTCTGGGATATCATGGATACTGTTTGGAGCTAAGCTTTTGAACCATGCTTTGGGTTCACCACCAAGACTTTGGGCAAATATTCTCATTCTGACAGTCTCGTCTTGTACCGCTAGGTATTCATAAGCATCAGTCATTCTACTTATATGCTGTTGAGGTGTGGTGGTGTCTTCTCCAGTAAAGTGTGGGATTTTGTCTTGATATTTGTTTGGGAGAGGAGCTAAAGGTGGTGGCAACACCAAAGGTGTGTACCAGGCTGCCATGACTGGAGCTAATGGATGATGTACAATATGAGGACTAGTAGGCTGAAATGAAGTGGTTTGAACAGTGGTGGTTTGACCAGGTGTAGCGGATGAACTTGGACTAGTGATCTGGTTTTGAGCAGATCTGGGATGATAGGAGCCAAATTGATAAAGAAGCTGGAAATCAGGAGGAGTGGCTGGTGAAGCTTCTCTAATAGGACTCTATGGTGGGTTCAGGGGTTCAAGATCGTCGAAGTTTATCTTACTATATGATTTGCTTTGGGGAAGAGCTTGTGATGACTCTAGTTTCGAAGGTGAATCTAGAAGGATATTGCGAGTTTTAGGTACATATCTTGTTCTACGGATGGATCTATCGGTAGCTAGATGATCAGTTTCAGAAGCTTGCCACAGAATCTTCTCTGGGTCATCTACTATGATAGGGGGATTTGGGTCTGGATGGGATCTGGTATTGATTCTTCGGGAAGCCAGATTTTAGATCCAGGGTTTAGAGAGAATGGTATTGGTGAATGTTTTGGATGAGTGGTTTTTCTAAAGCTTTACTAAGGTGAAGGATGGTCAAAAGTAAAGGGATGGATTAGTGGAGTCGCCAGGTGGAAATGGATTGTTTTGTGAAGATAGCTATGGTCCACCACCAGTAACTAATCTGAGAATGTTTTTGGATTTTCTGAGTTTTATGTGCAGCCTATGGTTTAAAGTATCCTAGACTTGTTTCAACACTTTGCTAGGGTGATGAGAACAAAAGAGTTTACTCTAAAAATGAGTCTATGGACTGCTTGCTTGTTTATGGTACCTAAAGGACCAAAGAGTCTATAAGAGTTTGCTGGACTATTATGTACTCAGTGTCTTACCATCTCTCGCTATGTTAGTGAGTGATGGGAAAGGTCTATCGGAAAGTAGCCTAGAGTTTTGAAAAGTAGTAAGGCTTACTAGAAGTTTAGTGGAGTCGCCAGGTGGATTGTCAGTTGTTTGAGATAAACTTGTATGGCCCACCACCAGTAATGTTAAAAACCAATCTAAAGGAATGTTTTGGGGTTTTTTGATTTTTATGTGCCTACAAGGTTTGGAAGAGTTTTCTATAACTGACTCATCATTTTGCTAAGATGGTGAAAGAGCTATTTTCTACTCTTCAAACAATCTCTAAGTTTACTAAGCTTGATTGAGACTTCGGGAGTTACTAAGTTGTACTTAGATTGTCACTAACTCGGAAGGTCCTACTGTGAGTGTCACTATGTTAGTGAGCAGTGGGATAAGTCAATCAGATAGTATTCTCAAAGGTTTCTAAAGCCGTGATTTGGCCGATTGGCTAGCCAAATGACGATGTAACATCAAACCGAGCTTTGGAGCCCAAGGACCTAGCCTTCCTGGACTCAGAGAGGGCTCTCTCTATAAGTGCAAAAGATGTCGGTGTGTTTACTTGCGATGTTATGATATTAGGCTAGTTATGAAGTGTGTTTTTGGTTTTTTTAGTTTTTAAGTTTGTGAGGGATGAAACTGATCAAATACATAAACTGGATGACAAGATGTAGATAAATTGGGCTATGGGGTCAAACAGATCAAGGAAGCTTATGAGGTGATGATGTAAAGCTGTTGTAGGGCCGATTTGATTCACAGTAGAAGGGATCTCTGGGCAAAATGGATTAAATGAACAATAAGTTGGTGAAAGACAAGGGATTTCAAGTGCAAACTAGTTAATAGCAGACATAAACATGTAATATCAAGCCATTAATCATGCTAGGAATAACTATAAGCTAATCAATACATAGAAATCAAACATTCCAGCCATACATAGAGGTATATGACCCTCTAACTTCGGGAAAAGGCTATCAGACTTTGGGGAAAACACATGAGACAAACTAACAACTCATAAACTCTGCCGGAACGCCTAAACATAGTCTCTAAGTCATTGGGCACTTGGACAAATAAGTTTTCATAGTTTTAGGCAAAGGGCTAGATCGGGACTAGGCCTCCTTGGTTCAACAAAATGATCGACAAATCAGTCAAAGAGAAAGTTTTATGGGCAGCTGATAGGTAGGTAGGGAAAACCATACATCCTACTCAACATACATGGAACTGATGAATAAAACCTAGCAACAACACCTTAGGTTACTAAAGAGCAGCTAAGAATTCTTTAGCATAACTAAGGGAGAAGAAAACATCAAGCTATGAAGATTCAGGGATTTTGAGGTGCCTCCATGAGCATGTCTCAAAATCAATCTTTACTGATCTATAGCAGCAAGAAAAATGAATTATGGGTGAAAACTAGAAGACAAAACACATTAAGAAGCACTATACCATTCTACCATGTCAAGGAATCCATCAACAAGCCTTCAACATTCCTCAAAAGCATCCAAGAGGCAATCCAAACATCATAACTCAAGTGTATTCTTCAAAGCTCATATGACCAATGCATTAATTCTTCTCTCAAGTTCAGCCTCCAATTTACAAAGAGAACCATGGAATAAATAGGCTTGAGGGAGGAAAACCTCATGGAGCAACTAGCTATCCCATTGGCCAAGTCAAAATATCTAAACTTGTCCTTGAGGCTTTGCAAAGCCCAAGGCACAAAATATCCCATAAAATATCTAAAAGACTGCTAAAAACGGAAATTATATTGACTTTACATGATTTTCCCATGATAAAAATAGCCTAACGCACATTTGGGAAAAGCAGATTTTTGGAGTTCAAAAATTGCAAAAATACTTCATATTTATGCCTGAAAAAGGTCCCCTGACTTGCTGGATGCAAATAGAAGCCTTCCCGATGTCTAAATGAGGCTCATGATGGCTCGTTGGAAAGCTCTCTGTGTCTGCTTTCCAATGCAAGTGGAATCATCTCAATCTGATCTCTGAAAGTCCCTCAAAACTGTACCTGTGTGCAAAAACCCAGAAAATAGCAGGCTGCTGATATGGCGGGCAGAACGTGCAAAATGAGGCTGTTTTTCGCCAATTTGAGGGGGTGAATGATCTTCAAATGCCCTGAAAATCGCTGGAGAGATGCTCATGAAATTATGGAATCCATTGGTATCACCCTCCTCCCTTGACGACTCATCAAACTGAAATGGCGCATTTATGAGTTTTTGGCCAAAAACCCAAAAAATGCCAAAAAACAAAAAGTTTTCGAAACAGGCCCAAAATTGGCATGCATGACCTTCAAAGGTCCATAGAGACATGCTCCGAAGCTAAAGCCAAAATATCGAGGGCTGATGTGCTTTTTTCTTCTTTCCGTGCTAGGCGCCTCTCCTTCAATTTCTTCAATTTTTCTTGTGCCACCTTCAATTTGCGCCTGGAAAATTGATTTAGCTTCTGAAAGTGAAGAGTTCTCTTTCTTTGTAGCTCAAGATCCCTGTTTGCCTTCTCAAGCTTTGTTCATGCTGGTTGGCCCTCTCAAGCCATACTTCCTTGTTTTCCTCAATTTCCTGTTCAAAGAGGGCAGTGAGAGGAAAGGCATCGAACTGAGCTTGTTCTTCTGCTCTCTGTTTCTCCAAGGATTTTCTAAGCCCGATGGTCCTAGGCCTCTTTCGCCTAGGTTGGTCCTCTTCCTCTTCATCATCAAATTCGCCAATGAGCTCTTCAATTCTTACTTGCGCCCTTTCTGCCTCCTTTTTATACTTGATCGCCCTTGCCTCATGAATGGCTGCATGAAACTTCATTTGTTTGTTCTCAACCTCCAAGAAATGATTGAAATTTCTTGCCCTTTGAAGATCTTCTTGTAACACCTCAATTTGCCCTTCTTTGTGAATGAGGAGATTTTCAAGGAGGCGGGCCTCATTGTCACTGTCATCGCTTGGTATAGGGATGACAGCTGATTTCCCTCTATGCTTGGCACTTTCTCCAACTGCACTTTTCCCTTTGAAGGCCAATCTAGCGCTCTTTCTCCTTGGCAAGCTAGAAGTTGTCTTTTTGGGCAATTCCCTCTTTTTAGGAACAGTTTTGGTCACTGTCAAGGAGGCAGCTTCAGCTTGCTGTCCTTCCTCAACATCTTGTCCAGCTTGTGGCTCAAAAGATGCTTCAATTGTGTGCTCAACCTGCTGCTCTTCAACCTCTGTCTGCTGCTGTCCCTCTTCCTGAATTTGATGCTGTTCATCAACCTCTAGCTGTTGTCCCTCTTCCTGAATTTGATGCTGTTCATCAACCTCTAGCTGCTGCCCAATGATATCCAACTGCTGCTGTCCCTCAAAATCTGGCTGTTGCTGCTCATCATCCTCCTTTTCTCCCTGTGGCTCACTGCCCTCTCCTTCTCCTTGTTTACTTGGCTGCCCAGTGATCATCTTGAGTTTTTCAGGGGTAGGCCTACTAGATAAAGGCACTGGGCGATGGACAGGCTGAGTAGGAGACACATGAACAGGAGGGACAGTGGCGAAATCAGCATGGCTAATGAATGAATCCCATGAAACTCCTTTCTTCTCCAGCTGGTGTAAGAAAATGATTTTGATCAAGGAATGGTGAAAGAGAGAAGGGATTTGCTGATGTGGAGCTTTCTTTTGGACAGTGGCTGCCATTTTCTCTATGCTTTTGGACAAAAAGTATGGAAGGTTTAAATGCCTGCTCCTAGTAAAATGCATCAACAAGCGAACATGATAGGCAAATATTTGGCTAAACCTTCCTTCACAAGTGAAATATCTCATTATGGCTTTCATCAGCGGGGCATAACTGTCAAGAAGATAGGAGAAAGGAAAAATAGCAGTGATGGTCTCCCTATGTTTCGGCTTGATGAAAGGTTTATAATCCTCCAGATCAAGATGCGCTTGCTTAAACCACTTTTCACCATGATACGGGATCTTGGTAGCCTTGGATACATACCTTGGGGAGATTTTGAAGTCAAGACCTGCTAACTGGAAGTGTTTGTCCTGGAATCTCAAAGCGCACAAATGTGTAAGTGGCGAGAAACTCTTGACTTCTTCTATCCTCTGACAGAAATCAAGACAGCCTACTTCATGGAAATTGAAAAGCACTGAGGGATGAGCATTGATTTCTTCTATGGAGATAGGTTCATATCTCTTATGTTGTCCGCCTTTGTGATCTCGTTTTGGAGGCATTCTGACTTGAAACAGGTTTTGGAAGAGGCACACTGCCTTCAATGTATGAAGAATGCTCTGCTGGATTGAAACTGGCCACTACACTGCTTGGATAGTTATGGACCCTGTGATTTTGACTAAAATGCAACAATGCTTCCTTGAATAAGCCCCCTCTACACTTATTAACAACAGTTCTTTAAATCTGGATACACTTCAGTTATGTATCCTTCTTAACAATGGTACTATGTGTAAGAAACTGCTTTGTAGATTCTTTGTGCACAGTCTTGAACAAATCCCCTCTTGTGACTTTGTTAGAGGCCTGCTTACACTTGTATTTGGGTCTTCAACACCAAACTTCAAAAATAATAACCCTGATTTTTAGGTCATTTATCTTGAAAAACACCTCTGTTATCAGATTCCTGTAGGGACCATACAGTGGAAAGAAAGGATACTCTTTGGTTATGTGAAAAATTAGCCCACAGTGTTAAGGAAAAAAACCTTTCACTTGTGACTTTTGAGAAGTCAATCGCCACCTTTATACATCTGGCCTCAATGTAAACTTGATCATCAACAAATGCCCAATCATCAACAACCCAGCCTTTTAGAAAATAGCCCTGTTTCACCTTCAGAAAACTCTGTCCAACAATCTTCAGAATGATATAATGTAGTGTAATGAAAAGGCAGGCTTAGTTTAGGTGTAAAATAAGTGCAACAGTGGTTTTAGGAAACAAACTCTCTGCTCTGTGAGTTTAAAAAGTCCATCAACACATCTATACCCCTGCCTTTGATATCAAAATCCACCATCAACCACCTCTGTCCTTTACTATGCTGTCATCTTTGGAAGTTCTTTGTCAACCAACCTTCAATAGTGAAAAACAGTGAAATAGGGGCAGATCTCTAGAAAAGACTTGCTGTGATAAGTGTTTTGGTACCCTGTTCTTTAGAAATGACCTTCCCTCGAAACATATCACAACCACAGTTCTTCAAAATGACACCATTCAGTGGAAGAAAAGCAGAGCTATGCTAGGTGATATATCAATGTACTATGGTTTTTTGAAAACACCCTCTTTTGCTTGTGAGTTTAAGAGAGCCACCCAAATACCTGTACCCCTGTTTTAATATCAAATTTCAAACACTAACCAACTGTTCTTCAGAAAAAGGCCCCTTTCTTTGTGAAGTTTTAAGAGAACAAAAACTGCTTTTATACTTCTGCCTCCAAAGTTAGAAAAACATCAATTAAATCTGCCCTATCCACCCTTAGAAAAACTCTCTGTCAATCAATTCTCCACAATGATATAATATAGTGCAAGGGAGGAGCAGACTTAGCTTTGGTGAAAGAAACAGTGTAACAGTAATTCAGACCATATACTCTTGGCTTGTGAGTTGTGAGATATGCACCAATACATTCTATAACCCTGCCTTCAAGGTTTAAACTCTTATTAACAACCTCGGCCCTCTTAAATTACCTCATCTCACTGTGTAGGAAACTGCGTTTGTTTTTTTAGCAAACTAGCAAGGTACGGGATTTTCAAACAGTTTTATCACTTATCAACACCTTGCACACGATGGGAGCTCATAAAAATACCTTGAAATTAGTGGATGCTCGCTTGAGAGGGTGCAAGAAACCCTGGACAGCTGGAAAAATGGGCGCAGCCGCCTGCGGAGAAAACCGTCGCGCCGGAGAAGGTGTCGGGTGGACGCATCGTGCGGTCGGCGGCCACCTACGAGGCACGTCGCGCCCGCTGCGAGGGCACGTCACGCGGCCCGTTAAAAACCTTCACAAAACGACGCCCGAGGCACGTCGCGCTGTCTCCCGAGGGCACGTCGCGCCACCTTAAGCCGATCCCCGAGAAAACCTCAATTCACTTGAAAACACGTTGTGATGCTTGGGAGCTGCGGCAATTGGTTTTTATTATTATTTCAAAGTGACTTACTACTCCTTTATTTCATTCCTTCGACACTCCTTCAACGGCTATATTCAAAAAATAAATACCCTATGGCTATTTTGAACATAGTGAAGCTTTTCGTTCAAACAGTGGCAATTCTTTAAATGATACAAAAATGTGTTTGCATCAAGTTGTTTTTTTAAACAGTGATAGTTCATCACATTTGCCTTGCCTATTCATGAAGTCACATACCTGTTCTCATAAGAGAGACATTTCAAAACCTCGACTTTGTCCGTCTTTTTGGCATTTTAGGTGACAATGTTAACAAAGAAAAGGTCATTCAAAAACTGTCAAAGGTGTTTGAAAGCTGTCTTACCACTTACAGGAGACCACTGGTGCCCTTGCAATCAGTTTAAAAATCTTGGTCCTTAGGTGATTTACAGGTTTCCTTCTGGACTGTAAGTGTCTTCTACTAGCTGTTTCTTTTTATAACATGATTCTCTGCTTCACAACTCACTGTGCCACATCCCTGTCACTGCTTTTGCTATACTGTATCTTTGTGCTGAAACTGTCTTTTAGGATGATGACCATTGTGTCTGTTTTAGGGAATATAAACAGTGATAGTTCATCAAAAACAAATTCCTTTCTGCCTAATCATAGAATCATATACCCATTCGCCTCCTCATTTGAAAAGACAAACTTGTAAAATATGAAACCAGGGTTTTTGGGCACACAGTCTTTATTCTGTTCTGATCAGTATATTAGACCCCTTTTTGTTAATAGCACCATTTCATGACTGGACTATGTTCACTGCCTCTCTCTCTTGGTGATTGCTAGCAAAGAAGGGCTATTTCATAATGCACCAAAAATATTTGAAAAACTGTAGACACCCCTTCTTGAAAGGCGCCTCTTTGGACTTTTGATATATGATATTGTTTTGCTGCTTGACCCTTTCCTCAAGGAGAAAGTCTTCTTTTTGATATCAGTGGCACACATATGTTCAAAATTGCCTCTTTGTCTATTCATAGCATTGCATACCTGTCATCATGCATTTTATGACTCAAACTTGGTCACTGTTTTACTTTCCCAGTGATAAATTGCTGCTTCTAGGTGTTTCACAAGTTTTTCTCTGGACTGTCAATACACTTTTTAGGTTGCATCCTTTCACCCTAGACTTCTTTGTTTGCTCAGAAAGGATTTCCTTAGATTTCTGGATAGGTGATCATGGAATGTCTTTAACCCTTTTTAAATCAACTGCTCCTTTGGCATTCATAGCATACAATATGTTCAATACCTTCTCCTTTCCACTAGATGTACTGTCTGACAGATAGTTCTTGAAATAGGAGTATCAGTATCTTTACATTATCAGAACTGTCATTCATCTGTGTAGTGACCTTGTTTCAGTCCTTGGTATCCTTCCACTGCTTTCTTGCATCAATCAGTTTCAGCACCCTGCAGTAGTTTTGGCCCTCTACTCATGCATGGAGGAGGCTCTTCATTAGATAAGGTGTTTGAAGGTTTTTTAACAATTCTTTTTCGAGATAGCCTTCTCTGAAGGTGATGTTAAGTAGACCACTTGGAACACATCAGTCTAAGCATGTTCACTTGCAAGCATCATTGTGTGTCAGCAGAAACCCTAGCCAGAGTAATATTGTCTCCTTGTATTGTCCTAAGGGTGAATTAAACATTTGGCTTGTTGCATCTCATGATTGATTAATTTAACAAACAAACTTTGTGACTATGAAGGTCAGTGTTTCCTTGAAAAAACCAAGCACTTTCTCCTGCCTGTGTAATAGCATTGGTTAACATCTGTCTTATTTGATTTTGAACCAAAACAAGCCTCTTATGATTTGGATGTTTACTGATGACAGGTCCTTCTAGAGTTCAACAATCCATATGGTTTGCAAGTTTGAAATGAGCTCTTTTATCAGGCCAAACTCCCCTTTCCTTTGAGCTTATCATATTTCTACTATAATCCTGTTATGGTCAGCAATTACATTCATGAAACCTGAAGATATTGTTTCATTGTTTTAGTAAGGGCAAACCTGGACTTCTGCAACCTTCTGAGTCAATCACTGGCCTGCGCCCTCTGCTTATGTATGAAGGAGGCGCACTAACCCTCTGCTTGTAAATGAAGGAGGTTCTGGGCCTTGATGATTTACCATTTTGCTGAGACAGTGGCGACCCTTTCTTACTATGATTTTCATGCTGGAAAGAGCTGTAAGGTCCTGATGAGTGACTTTTGTTTTGCAGCTTCATCTCAGGCTCACAATACATTTAGAAGCAGCTGTTCCTCTAACTGTAAACTCAAACATTTACTCCATGAGATTGAAATACATTTCATGTCTTTGTAGAACCATAGAACATAGTGAAAAACCTACTAGTCAGCTTGAGAATAGGCCTCATGCAGTGCTAAGACCTAGGGAATATGAGTGGCGCGACTTAAGGCTGTTTGTCAACTTCATTTGTAAATTAAGGGATCATTCATGGTAGGTCTGCTGCAGATGGGGGCTTTTTTGGCTTTTTGATGATTGCCAAAGGTGAAATGTCCTAAACTCCACTTCCTAACATAGGGGAGACCTTTGAAACAGATGTGGATTTGCCTTTTAAAGCTGATGGGCAGACCAATAAGGCTGAGGTTAGATAGGATTGTTGACAAGGAGGTTGTGGTTTTGCCAGGGGTGGACTGAATAGGTAGAAAGGTGAAAAAAAGTTTTGGGAGGGTTTTCTGGATGACATATTGACATAAGGAAATCAGTTTCTAGAAAACTCAGCTGAAGATATAGTCATCACTAATATGTAAAAAAATACTGATGGCTAACAGTGGCTCCATTTGGGGAGGGCAGCTCCTCGTCAGGAGGTGTCCAGAATTCAGATTTTTGGATTATGAAGACCAGTGCCTTATCCATTGGCGCAAAATTTACCCTTCTCTTGATGTTATTTATGAAAAGTGTCAGCATGTTTAACATCAATGATACCTCTACCTACCCTACTATCTTTCCTAACATTTTTTCTTCTGTTTGGCGCATTTGAACTAGCAGCCTTTAGACAATGCATATTTTTCTTTTTGCAAAATGAAACTATCTACTTCTACTCTTATATCTGCCGGGAGTTCAGATTAAGCTGATGAACTCCTTCATTTCTCTACCTAAAACTAGATTGACTGTCAAGATTAAGCAGTTTGACAGGATTTCATTCTCTAATCTACAACATGAAATTGAAAAATGATCAAATCAGGATTAGGCAGTCTGATTTGTCATGCGTTTGCGGCATAAAAGACAAGCTACACACAAATGTTATTCTGCAATAAAAGGAAACTAGACAAGCGGGGCTAAGATGTACAATGTGTTTTTCATCCCTCGCTTCTCTCTTTGGTTCTGTTTTAGGCATGTGGAACCAGGATCTCTCCCTAATCTAAGCTCTGTGATAAGTCAATCTTACACAATGTTGACTATCTTGGCGCTCACTAACTTATCAGCAAATAAATTTAAACATGCTCGGCTATGATTAGGCTAGATAGCTGAACAAGACATTGAAGCACTAGTAGCGGCATTTAGACTTGCTCGCTTTCTGAAAGACTATTTTTTAGAACATGGGGCCTTGGTTCTATCTTCACTTGCCCTCCTTTCTGCTTTTTACTGTTTTTGACTTTCCTATCTTTTACTGTTTTTGACTTTTTCTATTTTTTCAATATTTCAAACAATGGTATGTACAATGACTGAAAGTGTTTCAAACTCAAAAATCTTGGAAATGACGGAATTTCAACATCTTATCCTCGTAAGGATCTCCTCTCACCCTTGGCCCACTTAACTCTTGAAAAGAAAAATTTGGGAAATTTTCTCTCTCTAACATGACATAGGGATTCATGCAAGAATCTCTAAACAGCCCAATATCCTCCCTCTGTACCTCTCTGAATATCTGATTTCCACTCCTTTCCTTACTGTATGCTTTCTTCAGGTAATGTATGTACTCTTGATAATTTTTGAAATAGATAGTGACATCATCAAGGTATGCAAAAATACAGAAATTTAACACTAGGAACATGGTCTTTATGAACAGATCTCTGATATTGGGTGGTTTAGCAATTTTGAACTTGAAATCAGATTTACCTCCCGCAAAATGGAAAAAATCTTTAAGTTGTCTACTTTGTAAAGGAATTTGATGATTATGATCTAAAAGATGATCTTGCAAGAATACATCATTAGAAACATTTTCAATTGGTGAATCACGATCTTGAGTAGAACAAACATGATTTTTGTTATATGGAGATGCAGTATTATTTCTAAAATCAAAGCAGATTCTATGGTCATTATTTTTCTCCTTGATCATTTCAGTTTGTTTCAGTTTGCTGTGTTTGTTTCTGTTAAAGTTGTTCTTTGGGGAAAAGGTAGTGATACAATATTTTCCCTTGTTTTTCCTGTAGAGACTAGTATTTTGCATGAGATTCCTGATTTTAGCCTTTCTAAGTTCTTCATGAAAAGACAAAATATGAGCCAATTTCAGTAGTTCAGGTATGCCGGGATTATAACTGTCATCTTTGCTCATAAAAAGTTTATTTGGCATTTTCTCAAGATGTTGAGCTACTGAGGTTATAGTCAAAGTTTTATTTGCAGTAGGAGGGTCACATGATGGTAAATCTTTGAGGTATGGTAGAAACATCAAACTCCCTTTCTCCCGGGTTCCAAATAGGTTTATGATGTGAAGGTCTTCTAAAGCTTTTACCCGGACGAAATTTCCACAAGTTACTGCTGGTGTTTGATTAAGGCTAGAGCAATTTGCTTGATAGTACATGAGAGTTTGTGCTTCTTGCTCTAATCCTACTTGGGAGGGGGGAAACTTACTTTCCTCAATACACAGTTGTTCATGATCATGGTAGTTTTGAGCGTCAAGCTCATCATAAGGTACCAAGGACAACTGATGTGGTGGATCTAAGTCTATATCAGCTTCCTCTGACTCTTCCTCCAAGTTTACATCAATATGCATAATGAAAGAGTTTAAGTCGGAGCGCAAAGAACACATCGGAATGTTATCGGGCCTATCTTGACTGCTAATCATGTATTTCATGTGTGATTCGCGGTAGAGTATCCTGTTCTGACCAAACACAGGAATTGTGGCATATGACATGTCCAGTTGAATATTCCCTTGGAGTTTGGCTCCCCAAGATCTTGATAGAAGCATCCCATACTTGGGAGGAATGTCTGCCACTACTATATCCATGATTAGATGTTTCGCGGGTATTTGGGCCAGACTAAAGCAAAGGTCTTTGATCAAACCTAGGCATTGGACTCTGCTTGAATCAAATGAGTATAAGTCTTTGTATGGTCTTGTGATTTCCAAACCTAATCTTTCCATAACTACCTTCGGCATAAGATTATGCGAGGCGCCGGAGTCCAGCATGGCATTGTGGAGGATTTGGTCGTGAATGTTTAGGCTAATGTAAAATGGAAGAGTGGCTCCCTCTTGGAATTTTCCCTCTATCTTTGGACCAAACAATACTTCAGGAATGTCATCAGTGAGATTAACAGTGTTTGCATCATTTCCTAGATTTAGGACCTTTAGTACTTGGGATTTATAAGAGTTTTGGGCAATAAGTTCAGTAAGAGGCATGGTGATTTTGATCTTAGCGATCTCGCCTTCAAAGCTAAAAGGCACTTGAAGTTTAGATATGTTTGTTTCAGCTTTTTCAGCTGAGACCTTGTCTATGTTCTGAGCTTGTTGGCCTTGTTTAGGGATTTTGTTTGCCATAGTTGTTTTGGGGACTTTTGTAGAAGTATCAGGAGTATATGTGATAGGACTAGTTTGGGTAACTTTAGCTTGGCTTTGATCCGCCTTTTCGACCTTGATTTTGTCACTGCTTGATGCTTTTTTGAGGATGGTATCTGGAGCTTTAGCAGTATCAGAGTTACCCTTTTTGACATTATCTTGGTTTCTTTTGCTTCTAAGGTCATATTGCCTGTGGGCTTCTTCAATAGCATTTTGAAACTCTATGGTAGGGTCATCAAGATCCTCATAATTGGTCTCATCTTGATCAGGCGAAAAGAAGGCTTGTTCTTCTTCGGTGAGGTACACCTCACCTTCATTGTCAGATCCTATGAGGTTTAAATGATGTTCATCAAGAGGTTCTGAGTCCCTGTCATCTTCTTCTACATAGTTTTCATTGAATGGTGGCCTGATCTGTTGGTCATTGTCCCTTGGTCTGTTTTGGGGCTGTTCCCTCCTAAAGTTTTGGTTTCGGTTTCTGATTGGAGGGTTTGGCTGGTTGTCCCTAACAGGAGCTTTTTCATTGATATTTTCCCACATTTTAGCCATGAATTTGACTAAGTCATCTATTCTGGGATCTAGGGAAGGTGACGAAGTGGAGACTTCATCTCTATATGTGACCTTTCTTTCTGATCTAGTTCTGGCTCTTTTTTCAGCTAAGTTGGCATCTGCTTTTATAGCTATTTGTTGCATTTCCTCCAAGGTAGGGGGATCTTTATCTCTCAGATGATATGTCATGTCCGGATCAAAACCCTCAGGAAATTTTGCCAAAGCTAAACCAGGTGGAGGTTTGAAATGAGGTGGGAGGGAGTTATATACACTGTTGAACCTAGTACAGTAAGCTTGGACACTTTCCCCATTTTCCCGTTTTAGATTGTTATATTCTGACAGGATTTGAATGGGATTTCTTCGGATTTCCCACCTATTTCTGAAAACTTGATGTAGTTCTGGGATATCATGGATACTGTTTGGAGCTAAGCTTTTGAACCATGCTTTGGGTTCACCACCAAGACTTTGAGCAAATATTCTCATTCTGACAGTCTCGTCTTGTACCTCTAGGTATTCATAAGCATCAGTCATTCTACTTATATGCTGTTGAGGTGTGGTGGTGTCTTCTCCGGTAAAGTGTGGGATCTTGTCTTGATATTTGTTTGGGAGAGGAGCTAAAGGTGGTGGCAACACCAAAGGTGCGTACCAGGCTGCCATGACTGGAGCTAATGGATGATATACAAGATGAGGACTAGTAGGCTGAAATGAAGTGGTTTGAACAGTGGTGGTTTGACCAGGTGTAGCGGATGAACTTGGACTAGTGATCTGGTTTTGAGCAGATCTGGGATGATGGGAGCCAAATTGATAAAGAAGCTGGAAATCAGGAGGAGTGGTGGGTGAAGCTTCTCTAATAGGACTCTGTGGTGGGTTTAGGGGTTCAAGATCGTCGAAGTTTATCTTACTATATGATTTGCTTCGGGGAAGAGCTTGTGATGACTCTAATTCCGAAGGTGAATCTAGAAGGATATTGCGAGTTTTAGGTACGGATCTTGTTCTACGGATGGATCTATCGGTAGCTAGATGATCAGTTTCAGAAGCTTGCCACAGAATCTTCTCTGGGTCATCTACTATGATAGGGGGATTTGGGTCTGGATGGGATCTGGTATTGATTCTTCGCGAAGCCAGATTTTAGATCCAGGGTTCAGAGAGAATGGTATTGGTGAATGCTTTGGATGAGTGATTTTTCTAAAGTTATACTAAGGCGAAGGATGGTCAAAAATAGAAGGGATGGATTAGTGGAGTCGCCAGGTGGAAATGGATTGTTTTTGTGAAGATAGCTATGGTCCACCACCAAGACTAATCTGAGAATGTTTTGGATTTTCTGAATTCATGTGCAGCCTATGGTTTGTTAAAGTATCCTAGACTTGTTTCAACACTTTGCTAGGGTGATGAGAACAAAAAGAGTTTACTCTAAAAAATGAGTCTAGGGACTGCTTGCTTGTTTATGGTACCTAAAGGACTAAAAAGTCTATAAGAGTTTGCTGGACTATTATGAACTCAGTGTCTCACCATCTCCCGCTATGTTAGTGAGTGATGGGAAAGGTTTATCGGATAGTAGCCTAGAGTTTTGAAAAGTAGTAAGGCTTACTAGAAGTTTAGTGGAGTCGCCAGGTGGATTGTCAGTTGTTTGAGATATACTTGTATGGTCCACCACCAGTAATGTCAAAAGCCAATCTAAGGGAGTGTTTTGTGGTTTTTTCTGAGTTTTATGTGCAGCCTAGGATGTAAGAGTGTTATAAACCTGATTCATCACTTTGCTAAGATGGTGAAACAGAGAGTTTACACTAAATGATTCTAAAGGCTGATGGTTTAAGTTTAAAATTTGAAGGACTAAGGAGTCTATAAAAGTTTGCTAGACTATCATGAACTCAATAAGTCCCACCGTGATCGCCATTATGTTAGGGTCCCGTGATTTGGCCGATTGGCTAGCCAAATGACGATGTAACATCAAACCAAGCTTTGGAGCCCAAGGACCTAGCCTTCCTGGACTCAGAGAGGGCTCTCTCTATAAGTGCAAAATATGTCGGTGTGTTTACTTGCGATGTTCTGATATTAGGCTAGTTATGAAGTGTGTTTTTGGTTTTTTAGTTTTTAAGTTTGTGAGGGATGAAACTGATCAAATACATAAACTGGATGACAAGATGTAGATAAATTGGGCTATGGGGTCAAACAGATCAAGGAAGCTATGAAGTGATGATGTAAAGCTGCTGTAGGGCCGATTTGATTCACAATAGAAGGGATCTCTGGGAAAAATGGATTAAATGAACAATAAGTTGGTGAAAGACAAGGGATTTCAGGTGCAAACTAGTTAATAGCAGACATAAACATGTAATATCAAGCCATTAATCATGCTAGGAATAACTATAAGCTAATCAATACATAGAAATCAAACATTCCAACCATACATAGAGGTATAAGACCCTCTAACTTCGGGAAATGGCTATCAGACTTTGGGGAAAACACATGAGACAAACTAACAACTCATAAACTATGCCGGAACGCCTAAACATAGTCTCTAAGTCATTGGGCACTTGGACGAATAAGTTTTCATAGTTTTAGGCAAAGGGCTAGATCGGGACTAGGCCTCCTTGGTTCAACAAAATGATCAACAAATCAGTCAAAGAGAAAGTTTTATGGACAGAACTATGGGCAGCTGATAGGTAGGTAGGGCAAACCATACATCCTACTCAACATACATGGAACTGATGAATAAAACTTAGCAACAATACCTTAGGTTACTAAAGAGCAGCTAAGAATTCTTTAGCATAACTAAGAGAGAAGAAAACATCAAGCTATGAAGATTCAGGGATTTTGAGGTGCCTCCATGGGCATGTCTCAAAATCAATCTTTACTGATCTATAGCAGCAAGAAAAAGTGAAATATGAGTGAAAACTAGAAGACAAAACACATTAAGAAGCACTATACCATTCTACCATGTCAAGGAATCCATCAACAAGCCTTCAACATTCCTCAAAAGCATCCAAGAGGCAATCCAAACATCATAACTCAAGTGTATTCTTCAAAGCTCATATGACCAATGCATTAATTCTTCTCTAAAGTTCAGCCTCCGATTTACAATGAGAACCATGGGATAAATAGGCTAGAAGGAGGAAAACCTCATGGAGCAACTAGCTATCCCATTGGCCAAGTCAAAATATCTAAACTTGTCCTTGAGGCTTTGCAAAGCCCAAGGCACAAAATATCCCATAAAATATCTAAAAAGCTGCTAAAAACGGAAATTATATTGACTTTACATGATTTTCCCATGATAAAAATAGCTTAACGCACATTTGGGAAAAGCAGATTTTTGGAGTTCAAAAATTACAAAAATACTTCATATTTATGCCTGAAAAAGGTCCCCTGACTTGCTGGATGCAAATGGCAGCCTTCCCGGTGTCGAAATGAGGCTCATGATGGCTCGTTGGAAAGCTCTCTGTGTCTGCTTTCCGACGCAAGTGGAATCACCTCAATCTGATCTTTGAAAGTCCCTCAAAACTGTACCTGTGTGCAAAAACCCAGAAAATAGCAGGCTGCTGATATGGCGGGCAGAATGTGCAAAATGAGGCTGTTTTTCGCCAATTTGGAGGAGCGAATGATCTTCAAATGCCCTGAAAATCGCTGGAGAGCTGCTCATGAAATTATGGAATCCATTGGTATCACCCTCCTCCCTTGACGACTCATCAAATTGAAATGGCGCATTTATGAGTTTTTGGCGAAAACCCCAAAAATGCCAAAAAACAAAAAGTTTCCGAAACAGGCCCAAAATTGGCATGCATGACCCTCAAAGGTCCATAGAGACATGTTCCGAAGCTGAAGCCAAAATATCGAGGGCTGATGTGCTTTTTTCTTCTTTCCGTGCTAGGCGCCTCTCCTTCAATTTCTTCAATTTTTCTTGTGCCACCTTCAATTTGCGCCTGGAAAATTGATTTAGCTTCTGAAAGTGAAGAGTTCTCTTTCTCTGTAGCTCAAGATCCCTGTTTTCCTTCTCAAGCTTTGTTTCCAAATGTTGGTTGGCCCTCTCAAGCCATACTTCCTTGTTTTCCTCAATTTCCTGTTCAAAGAGGGCAGTGAGAGGAAAGGCATCGAACTGAGCTTGTTCTTCTGCTCTCTGTTTCTCCAAGGCTTTTCTAAGCCCGATGGTCCTAGGCCTCTTTCGCCTAGGTTGGTACTCTTCCTCTTCATCATCAAATTCGCCAATGAGCTCTTCAATTCTTACTTGCGCCTTTTCTGCCTCCTTTTTATACTTGATCGCCCTTGCCTCATGAATGGCTGCATGAAACTTCATTTGTTTGTTCTCAACCTCCAAGAAATGATTGAAATTTCTTGCCCTTTGAAGATCTTCTTGTAACACCTCAATTTGCCCTTCTTTGTGAATGAGGATATTTTCAAGGAGGTGGGCCTCATTGTCACTGTCATCGCTTGGTATAGGGATGACAGCTGATTTCCCTCTATGCTTGGCACTTTCTCCAACTGCACTTTTGCCTTTGAAGGCCAATCTAGCGCTCTTTCTCCTTGGCAAGCTAGAAGTTGTGTTTTTGGGCAATTTCTTCTTCTTAGGAATAGTTTTGGTCACTGTCAAGGAGGCAACTTCAGCTTGCTGTCCTTTCTCAACATCCTGTCCAGCTTGTGGCTCAAAAGATGCTTCAATTGTTTGCTCAACCTGCTGCTCTTCAACCTCTATCTGCTGCTGTTCCTCTCCCTGAATTTGATGCTGTTCATCAACCTCTAGCTGCTGTCCCTCTTCCTGAATTTGATGCTGTTCATCAACCTCTAGCTGCTGTCCCTCTTCCTGAATTTGATGTTGTTCATCAACCTCTAGCTGCTGTCCAATGATATCCAACTGCTGCTGTCCCTCAAAATCTAGCTGCTGCTGCTCATCATCCTCCTTTTCTCCCTGTGGCTTACTGCCCTCTCCTTCTCCTTGTTTACTTGGCTGCCCAGTGATCATCTTGAATTTTTTAGGGGTAGGCCTACTAGATAAAGGCACTGGGCGATGGACAGGCTGAGTAGGAGACACATGAACAGGAGGGACAGTGGAAAAATCGGCATGGCTAATGAATGAATCCCATGAAACCCCTTTCTTCTCCAGCTGGTGTAAGAAGATGATTTTGATCAAGGAATGGTGAAAGAGAGAAGGGACTTGCTGAGGTGGAGCTTTCTTTTGGACAGTGGCTGCCATTTTCTCTATGCTTTTGGACAAAAAGTATGGAAGGTTTAAATGCCTGCTCCTGGTAAAATGCATCAACAAGCGAACATGATAGGCAAAAATTTGGCTAAACCTCCCTTCACAAGTGAAATATCTCATTATGGCCTTCATCAGTGGAGCATAACTGTCAAGAAGATAGGAGAAAGGAAAAATAGCAGTGATGGTCTCTCTATGTTCCGGCTTGATGAAAGGTTTATAATCCTCCAGATCAAGATGCGCTTGTTTAAACCACTTTTCGCCATGATATGGGATCTTGGTAGCTTTGGATACATACCTTGGAGAGATTTTGAAGTCAAGACCTGCTAACTGGAAGTGTTTGTCTTTGAATCTCAAAGCGCACAAATGTGTTAGTGGCGAGAAACTCTTGACTTCCTCTATCCTTTGACAGAAATCAAGACAACCTACCTCATGGAAATTGAAAAGTACTGAGGGATGAGCATTGATGTCTTCTATGGAGATAGGCTCATATCTCTTATGTTGTCCGCCTTTGTGATCTCGTTTGGGAGGCATTCTGTCTTTGAAATAAACCTTGGAAGAGGTAAACTGCCTTCGCTATATGAGGAATGCTCTGCTGGATTGAGACAGGCCACCAAACTTCTTGGACAGATATGGACACTGTAGTTTGGATGAAATGTAATAATGCTTCCTTGAATAAGCCCCCCTCAACACTTATTAACAACAGTTCTTCCAATTTGGATGCACTTCAGCTATGTATCCTTCTTAACAATGGCACTATGTGTAAGAACTGCTTTGTAGATTCTTTGTGCACAGTCTTGAACAAATCCCCTCTTGTGATTTTGCTTAGAGGCCTGCTTGCACTTGTATTTTTGTCTTTGAAACCAACCTTCGAAAATTATAACCCTGCTCTTTTAGGTCATTTATCTTGAAAAACACCTGCGGCCTTGATTCACCGTAGGGACATGCAGGTGGAAAGATTTTCTTTTTGGTTATGTGTGAAAAATTATTACAGGTGTTAAGGAAAAAAAAACGCTTTCTTGTGACTTTTGAGAAGTCGATCGCCACCTTTATACCTGCGGCCTCGGTATAGCTTGATCTCCAAAAATGCCCAATCATCAACAACCCAGCCTTCTAGAAAATAGCCCTGTTTCACCTTCAGAAAACTCTGTCCAACAATCTTCAGAATGATATAATGTAGTGTAATGAAAAGGCAGGCTTAGTTTAGGTGTAAAATAAGTGCAACAGTGGTTTTTAGGAAACAAACTCTCTGCTCTGTGAGTTTAAAAAGTCCATCAACACATCTATACCCCTGCCTTTGATATCAAAATCCACCATCAACCACCTCTGTCCTTTACTATGCTGTCATCTTTGGAAGTTCTCTGTCAACCAACCTTCAATAGTAAAAAACAGTGAAATAGGGGCAGATCTCTAGAAAAGACTTGCTGTGATAAGTGTTTTGGTAGCATGTTCTTTAGAAATGACCTTCCCTCGAAACATATCACAACCACAGTTCTTCAAAATGACACCATTCAGTGGAAGAAAAGCAGAGCTATGCTAGGTGATATATCAATGTACTATGGTTTTTAGAAAACACCCTCTTTTTCTTGTGAGTTTAAGAGAGCCACCCAAATACCTGTACCCCTGTTTTAATATCAAATTTCAAACACTAACCAACTGTTCTTCAGAAAAAGGCCCCTTTCTTTGTGAAGTTTTAAGAGAACAAAAACTGCTTTTATACTTCTGCCTCCAGAGTTAGAAAAACATCAATTAAATCTGCCCTATCCACCCTTAGAAAAACTCTCTGTCAATCAATTCTCCACAATGATATAATAAAGTGCAAGGGAGGAGCAGACTTAGCTTTGGTGAAAGAAACAGTGTAACAGTAATTCAGACCATATACTCTTGGCTTGTGAGTTGTGAGATATGCACCAATACATTCTATAACCCTGCCTTCAAGGTTTAAACTCTCATTAACAACCTCGGCCCTCTTAAATTACCTCATCTCACTGTGTAGGAAACTGCGTTTGTTTTTTTAGCAAACTAGCAAGGTACGAGATTTTCAAACAGTTTTATCACTTATCAACACCTTGCACACGATGGGAGCTCATAAAAATACCTTGAAATTAGTGGATGCTCGCTTGAGAGGGTGCAAGAAACCCTGGACAGCTTGAAAAATGGGCGCGGCAACCTTTGGAGAAAACCCGTCGCGCCGGAGGAAGGTGTCGGGTGGACTTGTCGTGTGGTCGGGCGGCCACCTACAGGCACGTCGCGCCCGCCTACAGGCACGTCGCGCCGACGTTAAAAACCTTCACAAAACGACGCCCAGGCACGTCGCGCCTAACTCCAGGCACGTCGCGCCACCTTAAACCAGTGCAGAAAAACTCAATTCGCTTGAAAACACGTTGTGATGCTCGGGAGCTGCGGCAATTGGTTTTTTTTTTTGATTTCACAAGTGACTTACTACTCCTCTATTTCATTCCTTTGATACTCCCTCAACGGCTATATTCAAAAAAATAAAGACCCTATGGCTATTTTTGAACATAGTGAAGCTTTTCGTTCAAACAGTGGCAATTCTTTAAATGATACAAAAATGTGTTTGCATCAAGTTGTTCCTTTTAAACAGTGATAGTTCATCACATTTGCTTTGCCTATTCATGAAGTTACATACCTGTTCTCATAAGAGAGACATTTCAAAACCTCGACTTTGTCCCTCTTTTTGGCATTTTAGGTGACAATGTTAACAAAAGAAAAAGGTCATTCAAAAACTGTCAAAGGTATTTGAAAGCTGCCTTATCACTTATAGGAGACCATCGGTGCCCTTGCAATCAGTTTAACAATCTTGGTCCCTAGGTGATTTACAGGTTTCCTTTGAATTTTATTAAGTGTCTTTTTAGGTTGCATCCTTTCACCCAGGACCTTCTTTGTTTGCTCAGAAAGGATTTCCTTAGATTTCTGGATAGGTGATCATGGAATGTCTTTAACCCCTTTTAAATCAACTGCTCCTTGGGCATTCATAGCATACAATATGTTCAATACCTTCTCCTTTCAACTAGATGTAATGTCTGACAGATAGTTCTTAAAATAGGAGTATCAGTATCTTTACATTATCAGAACTGTCATTCATCTGTGTAGTGACCTTGTTTCAGTCCTTGGTATCTTTCCACTGCTTTCTTGCATCAATCAGTTTCAGCACCCTGCAGTAGTTTTGGCCCTCTACTCATGCATGGAGGAGGCTCTTCATTAGATAAGGTGTTTGAAGGTTTTTTAACAATTATTTTTCGAGACAGCCTTCTCTGAAGGTGATGTTAAGTAGACCACTTGGAACACATCAGTCTAAGCATGTTCACTTGCAAGCATCATTGTGTGTCAGCAGAAACCCTAGCCAGAGTAATACTGTCTCCTTGTATTGTCCTAAGGGTGAATTAAACATTTGGCTTGTTGCATCTCATGATTGATTAATTTAACAAACAAAATTTGTGACTATGAAGGTCAGTGTTTCCTTGAAAAAACCAAGCACTTTCTCCTGCCTGTGTAATAGCATTGGTTAACATCTGTCTTATTTGATTTTGAACCAAAACAGGCCTCTTATGATTTGGATGTTTACTGATGACAAGTCCTTCTAGAGTTCAACAATCCATATGGTTTGCAAGTTTGAAATGAGCTCTTTTATCAGGCCAAACTCCCCTTTCCTTTGAGCTTATCATATTTCTACTATAATCCTGTTATGGTCAGCAATTACATTCATGAAACCTGAAGATATTGTTTCATTGTTTAGTAAGGGCAAACCTGGACTTCTGCAACCTTCTGAGTCAATCACTGGCGTGCGCCCTCTTCTTATGTATGAAGGAGGCGCACTAACCCTCTGCTTGTAACAAAACTCTCCTTTCCTTTGAGCTTATCATATTTCCACTATATTCCTGTTATGGTCAGCAATTACATTCATGAAACCTGAAGATATTGTTTCATTGTTTCAGTAAAGGAAAACCTGGACTTCTGCAACCTTCCGAGTCAACACTGGCCTGCACCCTCTTCTTATGTATGAAGGAGGCGCCCTAACCCTCTGCTTGTAATTGAAGAAGGTTCTGGGCTTTGACAATTTACCATTTTGCTGAGACAGTGGCGACCCTTTCTTACTGTGATTTTCATGCTGGAAAGAGCTGTAAGGTCCTGATGAGTGACTTTTGTTTTGCAGCTTCATCTCAGGCTCACAATACATTTAGAAGCAGCTGTTCCTCTAAATGTAAACTCAAACATTTACTCCATGAGATTGAAATACATTTCCTGTCTTTGTAGAACCATAGAACATAGTGAAAAACCTACTAGTCAGCTTGAGAATAGGCCTCATGCAGTGCTGAGACCTAGGGAATATGAGTGGCGCGACTTAAGGCTGTTTGTCAACTTCATTTATAAATTAAGGTATCATTCATGGTAGGTCTGCTGCAGATGGGGGCTTTTTTGGCTTTTTGATGATTGCCAAAGGTGAAATGTCCTAAACGCCACTTCCTAACATAGGGGAGACCTTTGAAACAGATGTGGATTTGCCTTTTAAGGCTGATGGGCAGGTCAATAAGGCTAAAACTAGATAGGATTTTGATATGAGGTTTTTGATGTTGCCAGGGATGGACTGAATAGGTAGAAAGGTGAAAAAAGTTTTGGGAGGGTTTTCTGGATGACATATTGACATAAGGAAATCAGTTTCTAGAAAACTCAGCTGAAGATATAGTCATCACTAATATGTAAAAAAATACTGATGGCTAACACCAACCTCAAAGGAGGATGAACCCATCCCTTAAAGACATTATGAAGGAAGAATTACAAAATATATTGAATGTAGGGTTCATATACCCCATCTCAAATAGTGAGTGGGTGTCCCCTCTGGTTTTAGTCCCAAAGAAGAATGGAAAGTGGAGGATCTGTGTTGACTATAGAGAGCTTAACAAGGCCACAAAGAATTACCATTTTACATTTACCTTCATTGACCATGTCCTATATGGTCTTGCAGGAAATAAATTATTTTCCTTATTGGATGGATTTAGTGGTTACAATCAGATCCAGATCAGCCCTGAAGACCAAGATAAGACCACATTTACATGCCCCTAGGGTACTTTTTCCTATAGAGTTATCCCATTTGGTATGTGCAATGCTGCAGCTAATTTTCAGAGGGCGATTTTAATTATATTTTTTGAACTTGTTCATGACTCTATTGAGATATACATGGATGATTTCACTCCTTATGGGGTGAATTCCAGGAAGCTCTCTCTAATATATGTAAAGTCTTAAAGAAATGTATTTAAATGCATCTCTCATTGAGCCCCAAGAAGTTTGAATTATTTATTAATGCAAGGATTGTCCTTTGCCATTCCATATCCAAGGAAGGGATACAGGTTGACCCAAACAAGATTACCATCATCAAAAGCGTCCCTACCCCTTAGAGGCAAAGAGATGTTAAGAGTTTCTTGGGATTATCTGGGTATTATAGAAGGTTCATCAAATACTTTAGTAAATTGGATTCACATTTGTTTGGATTATTGGCCAAGGATTCAAATTTTTGTTGGACAATAAAATGTCAAGAGGCCCTTGAAGTATTGAAAGAAAATTGGACCACTACACCCATCCTTAGGGGTCCCAACTGGGCATTTCCTTTCCATATCCATACCAATGCATCAGAAAAAATTGTGGGGGGAGCCTTGGGACAAGTAGAGGGTAAACTGAATTATTCTATCTATATCATTAGTAGGAATTTGTCTAAAGCTGAGTTGAATTACACTGTCACTGGAAAATAACTCTTAGTTGTAGTACATTATTTGAACAAATTCAGGAGCTATATCACTGTATATCAAAATTTTGTTCATACTGATCATGCAACCATTAAATATTTGATGAATAAGCTTGATGTGAATTCTAGGATAATTATATGGTTGTTATTGTTACAAGAGTTTGCTTAGACTATTATTGTAAAAATAGGGAAAGAAAATGTGGTTGCAGATTTCTTGTTGGAACGGGGTTCCCTAACCTGCGTTTTTGGTACAATTTTGTTAAATTCAGTCCTGCGTAGGGTTTTTGGGGTGGGTCAAAGCCCATAATGTGTTGTAATGGGTAAAAGGGTAGATCTAGGGTCCGCAAACCACGGTTTGCAGACCATAGGGTAGCGAAGGCTATGATGTTATAAATAGATAGATAGTTGGGTCTAGTAAGTAAGTAAGTTGATAGATAGATGCTACGTGCGAAGTATTGGATATTTTTTGGGGTTGTTTTGGGTAAGGACTCCTACTGGATATGTGCACAGAGATCCTCAATCCTGCTGTGTGCGGACCACGCTAGGCTGTGTGCGCGGGATGTGTTTTGGTTATAAGTGGATACAGATATTAATGAATGTGAAGTATCGTGAAAGTATCTGTGTGTTATTTGAATCAGTTATTTTTACTACTAAAGCACATATGTGATGTTTATTTACGTTGTGAATGTATTTGTGTTCTGAAATTAGCATAAGTATATATGTGATCTAATACTGGCTGCGATTATAGTAATCTATGATGGTATTTGGTAATACGCACGTGGATGCAACTGTACTGATTAGATCAGATAGATTTGTTATGGTTATATGTTGATTAAACTGTTAAAAGAGCTGCGAATAGACTCATTCTATGTGAACCTAGTAATTTGTAACACAGATCTGCTTTGAGCTACCTACTCTCTCTCAGGGTGTGAAAAGATGGTTCCAGCACCTTCCCATACTACTTCGGGTGATACCTTGGCCTGCGTAAGTAGGTCATTGCCGAAAGGGCCAGTATTATAGGGGTTTTTTGGCAAACCTTAACATCTGAACCTAGGTCAGGACCCCTCAAGCCAAAAAATGGTTCCATTGTCGGAACCGAGATAATTTTGAGAGAGAGATTGGGTAATGCCACGAGGTCATTGGAGACCTAAGCGAGTGGAAATTGAAGACTGGTTTGAAAGACATATTCAGGATTTTTATGTGAAGGAGAATCGCAACACAAAGCTGATGGTCGAGAAGTGGAAGAACAAGTACACATTCATCGAAGTCTATGAAATTTTCTTTGTAACCTTTGCGCATGAGCTTCAGAAGTGGTTGGCAAGGCTCGTAGAGTTCCAGATGTGTTGGAAGGATGATCAGGTTACGCAGTGGACACCAGAGTTGATTCAATAGTTGGAGAGGACTGACAATACAATCACCCGTACGGTAGATCACTGGGTGGATAGTGTGTTGGGAGGATTTGTGACAAAATTCACAGTTGATCAGTTCGTATCTTATTCTGAAGAAGAGCAAAGGTTCTTCAAAGGTTTCTGGGGTAAGTTCTTGAAAACATTTCCATTGTTAATCAAAATATTACTGTGTGAAAAGGGTGTTCTGTGAAACCACACCGAGTGAATGAACTCTGATCAAAGCAAGAGTACAACTCGAAGTGGTAAGTATTACCGAACCAATCAAGAAGGGGATAGATCTATCTACAGTCCACTAAGAGAGTTGGCTATGCATGCAAGAGATATTCCTCCAACTATACCACCTTCAAATAAACATAAAGGTAAGAACTCACCTACACCTCCACTGCCACTAGAAGAATATATGGCCACACACATGAAGCTACCCACTTTCAAGGGTGTAGGGGATGAAGATATGGAATGATTTTGGTTTGTAGCATAATCTGTATGGAATGCATAGAATGTGGCTACCGATGCTGTAAAGAGAGCACAACTGTCACTCTCATTTGAAGGAAGGGCCTTGGACTGGTATATGGGGTACGTAGGACAACACGCAAATCCGTCTATTCAAGAGATTAGGACAAATTTGAAACAACAGTTTCAGAAGCCTAAGTCCTACTCTCAAACAGTAGTAGACTTGAAAGAATTTAAACAGAGACCCATTGAATCAGTATGGGAAGCTGATCATTAGTTAAAGAAAGTTATCAGAGATGGGGAATTTCAGTATGATGATAGGCAGCACAAGGAATGGTTTATCACTATTCTGTCACCTCACCTCCGCGGACCTATGGGTTAGCAGGCGATTGCAACGCAAGAAAAATCCTTGGAGATTGATATGAAACTAGAGGCTATGCTAAGGGATGATGCCCAGTTTGGGGTGCAGCAGATCCAGGGATAGCTGGAGGAAATGCACATGCAAATACAGAATCTGTGAAAATAATGGGGAAAAGAGGCTAGCCCCGACATATGGTGCATAAGATGCAGGGTGTCTGGCCATACCAAGGATTAGTGTACTATGTTGACATATTACATGCAGGCTGGAGGACCTAGCCCATTGTGCCCTAAGGAGGTTATGGGGCCAAGTGGTCCAACGTTATTATGTGTTGATTTTCGTGTTGTTGGGATACATGATACTAACCACTATCCTTGCATTGGTGCTTATGTTCCGAAATTAAAGCAGAAATGGTGTTGATTCTTCTCCTTTGTGGGACATGCTGAGCATAACTATTGAACCTATGACTTGATGATAGATTGAAGAAACTTATACAGGGTATAGGCTGACCCTTCTTCACCACTATCTCCCTCAAGCAGAGGAGGCTCCCCAGTAAGGGGTAGGGGAGGAAGGGGTGGAGGTGCAGGTCAGGGAAGAGGACAATTGATCTGTTACATCTATGGAGAAATAGGGAACTTTACGAGGGACTGTCCGAACCCTACGAGAAAATCTTGCCGATATTGTCGACAACTGGAGCATGTGATTGAAGACTGTCCAATTCTGAAAGCAAAAATGCAGGAAAAAGAGTAGACACCTACACAAAATGTGCAGAGGGTTAAGGCGGAACTGCGTGATGAAGGACCAAGTATTAATGTCATAATGCCCAATGGCATGGCTACTGGGGGAGCTGAGGAGAAAGCTGTGGTTGAATCTCTTATCCGGAAAGCAGCTGTCAAGCAGGAAAGCTTAGACCTACAAAAGGAGAATAAAACCTTCGTCACATCCCACAATGACTTTACCAAGGATGAGGCACCTGCTTCCAAGGCTCCAGTAAACCTACGAATGGACGATGAAGTTAAACCATTTCTACAGGCATGTATGAAGCTACTGCGCAACCAGAAGGTGGTAGAAAAACTTTAAGCCCTAATAGACAGTTGCGTAGAGAGAACCAACCCTCTCACAGAAGTTAAGGATGTACACAAAGTTTACAAGCATAAGAAGCGCACTGGTTGGTAGATGCAGCTAACAATGTAGATTGGTGACTATGAAATGGATCAGGTTATCTTGGACCTAGGGTTAGATGCGAACGTACTGCCCAAGAAAACTTGGCAGCAGATGGGAGAGCCTAAGCTAGAATGGTATGTCCACTATACAACTGCACATGGCTAACCAACAAAAGATCATACCATTGGGGAGGCTATCAAATATTATGGTAAATATCGTGAGGGTTAAGGTATGAGCCGAATTTGAAGTAATTCAGATCGTGGAAGATGCAGACCCTTACCCTGTGCTCCTAGGATTGGATAAGGCTATAGATATGGGAGTCATTATCAACCTAAAGAAAATAAGCATGGTCTTTAAGAAAGAGGGTACGAGGGTGATAGTCCCACTAGACCCTGCGGAAGGAGAGCGGTATACAAAACTAGTGTGTGAAGAAGAGGATGTGGATCACATCTATAAATGAACCGCTCGGGACAAGGATTGGATCAATCCTATAGCTGATGGTGTGATTTTCTGGGAGAAGTACAACAAATACTTCTCTAACTTCGATGGGGAGATGGAAAATTGGTAGAATCGGTTACATGATGTATCTGCACTGTGATGTCTTAGAATCACAAAGAAATTTTATTGTATCTTCTCAAAGGTAAGAGAACTACCCTAATTCGATGGTTTTGGTAGTATTAAGGAGTTTTTGCGAAAATTTGAAGCTAAAGTCCCAAGGGAGCGAAGGATGTGGGCCCTTAATCTGGCCATGCATGCAACCCCTGTGAGGTGTTGGGACACACATAAGGGGACGTTCCAGGATTGGGAAGAGTTTCACGAAATGATGGTCCTACAGTTTGAACCCTCGGTTCACCTGCGTATAAAGCCTTTCCTTGGTCCATGGGACCTGTTATCACTCAGTAATTTCTCAAGGTTAATGAAAGAACTCACTGAGGTAACCACAAACCTACTTTTAAACTCTAGGATCTAGCCTTCCTAGGGTTCAGAGAGGGCTCTCTCTATAAATTTTAACTTTTTTTTGTTTTATGAAATATTAGGCTAGTTATGATTGTGCAATTGGTTTTGGTTTTGATTGGTTTGGTGGGAAAATTCAATTGAAGAGATGGATAGTGGCAAATCTATTTTTCCATTGGGTTGAGGAGTCAAAAGTCAAGCAGACAGAACTAGGATCAAGGCAAAAAAGTCAAATGTTTTCAGGGAAAGATAGATAACCCTTGGAGATCTTGGAAAGTTGTTTTGTAATGTGATATGATCGGGATAAAGAGAAATGAAGGATTCTTTGATCCGGAAAAGGGAAGTAGTAGGCAGAGGTCAAATGAAAGAGGGAGAAATTAAGGGTTCCCTACTCTAGAAATCAGAAGAAAACATATAAATGAAAAACAGTAAAGACAGGGTGCTTTTAACAAATCCTGAAGTAATACTCCTGTTCATTCATTCAAATTTAGAACACATAATGGATTGCATGTAACAAAGAAAGATAAACAATGACAAGTAGAAAATACTTCACTCCAAATAGCTCATCACATGAATCCTGAAATATGATGCTAGCTGGTCTGATCCAGTCTGCTAATCAAAATTTGAAACAAAAAAAGCCTTCAAGTCCACAAAAATGACTATAGAAATCTTCAACAATTTATTCCACAATAATACTTCAAATAGTGAAGTATTTATACAAATTCTAAACTAGAATATCTTAAAAAAATATCAAGATTGGTTTACAAATATCTCTAACTGTTTTACATAAATAGAACTAAATAAAAGGACACTCAAAACTAATGAATCTATTTGTAACTATACTTATGTATTGATGGTGACAAAGAAGAGAATTCGAATTTGATATCAACTCTAAGTTGATGATGAGGCATCCAAGTCACTAACTGTCTCCTTCCTTTGTGCATTTTGTACTAGAAATTCTGCAAACTTTGGGTCCAATGATACCTTTGTATATCTCAATCTGAAATATATATGTAAAAAGTTAAATAGGTTATTGTAGATAAATATGTTGTTGAGATAAACCTCTCTTAGTTCCCCAATTTTCTGCTCCATCTGGTCACAATAGTATCTGCAAAAATATGTGTAAAACAAATCTTTGCACAGTCTGAAAAATAGGCTGTAAATATGTTCATGTATCTCTCATTCTGTAATACCCGTGAAAAACTTGAAATAAGTTTTTGTAGGTTGAAATATTAGGAACATAAAAATCCTTTAGTTTTGGAAAATTCATCTTGGATTGGTCACAATAGTTTCTGCAAAACAATGACTTAAACAGGAAATTTCTGCAAAAATGTCCCTTCTTACTCTGTTTTCATCTTTTAGCCTTGCTGTTCTTTTAACTGTTTTTACTTTCACTTTGGATAAAATTCATTGTTGTTGGTGAAAGTATTTTAATCTTTGTTTAACCATTACTGTCTCTATATTTACTTTTCCTGTTTTACTTTGACTGCTCTGTAACTTTGTTTTAACCTTTACTGTGACTTTCATTTGATACACTTTAACTCTGATGCTCTTTGATTGTTTATGTTTTCAATTTCATTGTGAATTCTTATTTCACTTTTACCATTCACTGTGAAAATTTATCTCTCTCTGCATAAATGACTTCTTTCTGTTCTGCTGCCTGGAATATTTTGTTAAGGAATATCATTTAAAATTCTTTTATTTGTGAACTTTTTGGAGTAAAACAGATCTTTAACTAGTATTTAGATTGTTTTATCCAAATTATCCTTTTGCTAATGACCTACAAAAAAAAAAAATTGTTAATGAAACCCTGGCTGCAGGGAGGTGATAATGGCTTTAGGCGGTCACAGTACTAGATTTGATTTTGACATTTTTAGGCTTTCTGGGTAGTTGAAACTTTGTATTTGGGATTTTTGGACTCTTCTGTAAGATTAAATGGGTTACAGAAGTGTTTCTTGATTTTGACAGAGGTTCTTGGATGAAAATGGGTATAACTTGGTTCTTTTCTTGGATCTTTCTTTCAGTTTCAATCTTCAACTGAGTTACAAGCTATCACTGGTTATGAAATTGAAACAGAGGTTTCTTGGGCTTTAATTAGAGTTTTATATAGTCTACAAAAATTAAATAAACTCAATGTTTTCCTTTAAAAACTGAATGCAGTATTAAAAGAGGGTTTTATTAAAATTTTGACAAGGTTTTAGTTCTTTTCATGGAACTAGAAGCTTGCTTTGAGTAAATAATCTTTTACTGTATTTGATTTCTTTAGCAAGGACTTTTTCAGATGATACAGGCTTGTTTTTCTCGGAAAATACCTGTTTGCACAGGTATGGGTTTTTCAAAAAAAGTTCTGAGGCTTTTGAACAGTTTTTGTGGTGTCTTTTCAACTTCTGGAGCAATGAAAATCTCCTTGGCAAGGTGTACAGGCTAAAATTTATAGTCTTTTGGCATGAAAATGGCGGAAAAATGCTTGTTTCACAGCCAGGGTGGCTTATACAAGGTTTACATGCAGAAAGAGAGGAAATGATTGTGTTTCCAATGTTTTTTAGGCATATTAGGGCTAATCGGCGTCTGCAATAAATGGCGGTCAAGTCATAAAAATTGTGGTTTTCGGGCTAAAAGGGTCAAAACCACGAGCGGTTATCGCATGCCATTTCGGTGGTAAGATGTTTTGGAGGAAACCAATGCGATCCAATGAGAATTGACCACATGGAGGAGGGAGAAAGTTGCTATACTACCCATTTCGTGTAGAAATGAAATGGGGAATTTCACGTAAGTTTATTTGCGATATGGTGTTTACGCTGTCAGATCTTGAGATTCAATTGTGAACGGCCCAGATTTATTAGGAAAGTAGCATCGGGATTTGGTAGTGGGGTCGGGGTATATTAATGCGATGGGGAGGTTTAAAATATATGAATAGGAGTTTAAAAAAAGTTTTAAACCTTAGGCTTTATATAATATGAGGTGGTGTATAAGGTTTATATGTTAAATTAAAACATTTACCAATGTTTCAACCATACATATGGGCGCGTGTCTTATTGTATAGTTTTTTCAATGTTTGACAGTTGTTTAAAACTATAGGGGGCGAGATATAGTTTTAATGATAGGTTTAAACCAATGGGATAAGGGCAGCAATTTTATTTATCACATGGAATATTTAAAACATTGGTTTAACGTAAAATATAGGGTTTGTGGGTTTATTTAAAATAAAATGGTTTTAATACTATACGGGTGGGTGTAATTAGGGTTTTAATAAATAAATTAGAAATTAATATGAAAATAAAGGGATAATGTATAAAATGAATAAAAATACATGTTTTAACTCTAATTTAAAGTGCAAATAAACATAGCTTGTCTTTGATGTATTACTTCACACTTTAACTTAGGATAAATGCATTTTGAGGGTTTATGAATGATTTTTTGAAAGGGAATGAAATTAGCTATTTAGGGTTTCACTTTTACTAAGTAAAAAAGAGTGTTTACTTAGGAAAAAGGGATTATGATTATGAATGAAGGATAAATGCTGATGAATCTGGGTTTTGTGTAGGAATTTAATATTTTTAACCAATCAGTCATCAAGCCTTGGGTCTGGTCCCAACAGAAGTCAGAGAAATGCTCTGAGCCTTTTAACTGATAGTTTAGAATATTGGATAATTGTAGGGGAGGGAAAATTAGTGAATTTTGCCTGATGATGATTTATTACTTGCTTGCATAACTGCTTTCTACCTACCCATCTTTATTTCTAACATTTTTTACTTCATTTTCATGGGTGCATTTAAGCTTGCAACCCTAAATCCATTTTTTTTCAAAGCATAAAAACTATCTAAGTCTAACCTTATTCCATTCGAGGGCTTAGATTAAACCGTTGAGCTCCTCATTTATTCTCTATCTTAACTACAGATCTGTCAAGTTTATACTATTTGACATATCTTTATTCTATATCTAAAACATGAAATTTAAAACATGAGAGGTCAAGTTTAAGCTGTTTGACCCTCATGGATTGTAGAATTTAGGACAAGATGTACACAATCTTATTTTCAAAAGTAAACTAAAGTAGTGGAATTTAAACTTGCAACACTTTCATGATCTATTTTTATCTCTTTTTGTTTTTGGGGTCCGTTCTTTTTCTAAGTCCTTTGATCTTTCTTTTAGGACTTTTACCCTCTTTTCATTTTTTATTATTTTCAAATATGGGAAAACAACTTGTAGAAAGCAAGGTATGTACATATTTACAAGACTATCAAAGTCAATTAAAAAATTATGAATCCTATCATTATAGGACCCTAATAGTGGCTCCACATGGGGATGGCATCTCCCTGTGAGATGTCAAGAACACCGTCGACTAGTAGCTTGATCGATTGGGCCAATCCCAAACATGCATATGCTGTGACTGAAAACTCTTGAACTGAATTTACACCTTTTTCTACAAACTGAGATCTAATCTGAGACCAAAAAGTGGTGCCACTTTCAAACCAAACTACTACATCATCAATATTTTAGGGCCTTTTCCTTGGCTTTCAAATCTTAATGAATTATTTCAAACTAGCTGAAAATTGTAAACTGAAATAAGCTGGAGTCCTACTTACTCACTCTAATAAGTTGTCCAACTGTTGGTTAGGTAAAATGAATATCCAATGCATCCATTCAAGCATTATGTACTTTGATAGATTTTGTTGCATTTTCTTGTTGATTATCAAAACTGTAATTCTGCAACCTATTAGAAACTTGTCAACAAATGAGAGGATAAGGAAATACTTGATTTCCTTTGTTGACTCTAGAAACTTTTCAAAAGGATCTTCCAAGATATATACACCAATTTTTAACTGATATAAACAACTATACATCTGTTTTGGATGACCTCCATGCCATGAGACTAAATTGTCATTTTTAACTTTATTTCCTTGCAAAATCAACCTAGGATTGTTCTGAGATAATTTCAGATTTTTAGATAAGCTTTGTGATGATATTTCTACTAATGAAAATGTTTGTTTGAGGAAACTTTTTTCATCTTGATCTTGAAGCTCATAGTCAATAAATGGAGAAAGACTTTGAATGCATTCATTATCCAACATATCTACTATTGGATCATGAAAAACTTTGAAAGATTGGTTTTAATGGAATTTCATAGATTTCTAGGGGTTGTTCATCCTTTAAAAACTGAAATGCTTTAGAGCATAATGGTATAGAAATTTCTTTCAAAATTTCTGAACTTTCTTCTTCACTCCCATATTCGATGTGTATTATCTGATCACTGTATTTGAGCTGCTGAAACTGGACTTCCTCCTCCCGCAAAATAGCTAGTGATTGCTCTGTGGAGTTAGCTTGAATTTGGAGAACATAATTATCATCATACTGATCATACTTAGGCAAATCTTCAAAATAAGGAATGTCATCAATCATACACATTAGATCAACAGATTTCTTTTTTAGAAATCCTGATATATCTTGATTAGATTGGTTGCATTCTATTTGAAGGTCATAATTTTTCTCAATAGGAGTACTATCAGGAAATGGGCCTTTTTGGGAAGGTATAACAACATGAGCATCAACCTGTTCTTATATCTCTTCATGGATAAAAACTTTAGTACATATATCAACATTAGAATAAGTAGAAAAAATTTATTCATTATGTAAATATTTTGAGGATGGTTGCATGTTTAGAGGCAAATTAATTTCTTCTTCGGTGAGGGGGGGGGGGGGGTGGAAATATTTGAATTCTTGGATTTGAATAACAATTGTTTTTTCTCTTATGTAAAAACTGATCATGAGGTTGAATATTTTCTTTAACTTCATTCAAAACATTATATGAAACATCATTTATTACTACAGTGGGGCTTTGTGGATCTTGATTCATCTCCTGATCTATTTCATCTTTGATTAACTCCTCTTGATTATCATGACACTTAACTTGAGAATGAAAGTTATGGAATACTCCTAATAAATCTTCAGGATGCCAATTTCTTAAATCTTCATTAATATTTTTAAGGTAATGTATGAGATCTTCAACTTGATCACAAAAATTTTCAGCTAATGATAAAGATGGAAAGCCTTCTTTGTAATTCTCATAAAATACCTTGTGAAAATCCTTTAAAGAAAATAAACTAGCAGGTTTGAGAGCTTCATACCATTCCCTTGCTTGTCCTTCTAATTTTTCCATGAATAGATTCATGAGGCAATCCTCATGCCAATCACCCTTCAATATCCATAAGTGTATATGAAATTTAATGAGATGTAACAAAGGATCATCAATATTCTCATCTTGAAACATAGGAATATTTTTATCCCAATTTACCTTTGGTAGTTTGTATGGAAATCCAGGTATGTGATCTCTACTCATGGGAGCATACCTGCATTGTATTCTTGGGTTCATCTTGTAAATTAGTGATAAAGAAGGGCCACTGTATCTATACAACCAAGCTAAATCCTTCTATAAAATAAAATATACATTGAAAAAATTTCTTAATGAGAAAGAACATAATGTCTTGGATTAAGATCCAACTTCAAAGCCTAATATTTCCATATTGTTCTTTCAGGTTCATTCCTCCAGTGGAGTCTTGATTTTGAAATTCATTTGGAGTCGCCAGGTGGATGATTTTAACCTTTGTGTGTCTGATCACTATCCACCATCATAGATTAGATATGAACCTGTAAAATATGTCTGAAGAAAATGTTAGTCTTCCCAAATATGGTAGACAGTATGTTATCACTCAGTAATTTCTCAAGGTTAAAGAAATAACTCACTGAGGTAACCACAAACCTACTTTTAAACTCTAGGATCTAGCCTTCCTAGGGTTCAGAGAGGGCTCTCTCTATAAATTTTAACTTTGTTTTGTTTTATGAAATATTAGACTAGTTATGATTGTGCAATTGGTTTTGGATTTGACTAGTTTGTTGGGAAAAATCACTTGAAGTGATGGATAGTGGGAAATATATTTTTCCACTGGGCTGAGGAGTCAAAATTCAAGTAGACAGAACTAGGATCAAGGCCAAAAATTCAAATGTTTTCAAGGCAAGATAAATAACCCTTGGAGATCTTGGAAAGTTTTTTTGTGAGGTGATATGATTGGGATAAATAGAAATGAAGGGTTCTTTGATCTGGAAAAGGGAAGTAGTAGGCATAGGTCAAACGAAAGAGGGAGAAATTAAGGGTTCCATACTATGGAAATCAGAAGAAAACATATAAATGACAAACAATAAAGACAGGGTGCTTTTAACAAATCCTGAAGTAATACTCCTGTTCATTCATTCAAATTTGGAACACATAATGGATTGCATGTAACAAATAAAGATAAACAATGACAAGTAGAAAATACTTCACTTCAAATAGCTCATCACATGAATTCTGAAATATGATGCTAGTTGGTCAGATCAAGTCTGCTACTTGAAATTTGAAACACAAAAAGCCTTCAAGTCCACAAAAATGACTATAGAAATCTTCAGCAATTTATTCCACAATAATACTTCAAAGAGTGAAGTATTTATACAAATTCTAAACTAGAATATCTTGAAAAAATATCAAGATTGGCTTACAAATATCTCAAACTGTTTTACATAAATAGAACTAAATAAAAGGACACTCAAAACTAATGAATTTATTTGGCACTATACTTATGGATTGATGGTGACAAAGAAGAGAAGTCGAATTTGATATCAACTCTAAGTTGATGATGAGGAATCCAAGTCATTAACTGTCTCCTTCCTTTGTGCATTTTGTTCCAAAAATTTTGCAAACTTGGGGTCCAATGATACCTTTGTATATCTCAATCCGAAATAGATATGTAAAAAGTGAAACATTTTATTGTAGATAAATATGTTTTTGAGATAAAACTCTCCCAGTTCCCTAATTTTCTGCTCCAGCTGGTCACAATAGTGTCTGCAAAAAGATGTGTAAAACAAAGCTTTGCACAGTCTGAAAAATATGTTGTAAATATGTGCATGTATCTCTCATTCTGTAATGCATGTGCAAAATGTGAGATAGGTTTTTGTAGGTTGACATATTAGGAACATAAAACTCCTTCAGTTTTTCAAAATGCATCTTGGATTGGTCACAATAGTTTCTGCAACACAATGATTTAAACAGGAAATTTCTGCAAAAATGTCCCTTCTTGCTCTGTTTTCATCTTTTAACCTTACCTTTCTTTTAACTGTTTTTACTTTCACTTTGGATAAAATTCATTGTTGTTGGTGAAAGTATTTTCATATTTTTTTAACCATTACTGTCTATGTATTTACTTTTACTATTTTACCTTGGCTGCTCTCTAACTTTGTTTTAACCTTTACTGTGACTTTTATCTGATATACTTTAACTCTGATGCTCTTGATTTTTTATGTTTTCACTGTCATTGTGAATTCTTATTTCACTTTTACCATTCACTGTGAAAATTTATCTCTCTCTGCATAAATGACTTCTTTTTTTTCTGCTGCCTGGAATATTTTGTTAAGGAATATCATTTAAAATTCTTTTCTTTGTGAAATTTTTGGAGTAAAATAGATCTTTAACTAGTATTTAGATTGTTTTATCGAAATTATCCTTTTGCTAATGACCTGCAAAACAAAATAATTGTTAATGAAACCCTGGCTGCAGGGAGGTGATAATGGTTTTAAGTGGTCACAGTACTGGATTTGATTTTGACATTTTTAGGCTTTCTGGGTAGTTGAAACTCTATATTTGGGCTTTTTGGACTCTTCTGTAAGATTATATGGTTTACAGAAGTGTTTCTTGATTTTGACAGAGGTTCTTGGATGAAAATGGGTATAACTTAGTTCTTTTCTTGGATCTTTCTTTCAATTTCAATCTTCAACTGAGTTACAGGCTTTCACTGGTTATGAAATTGAAACAAGGGTTTCTTGGGCTTTAATTAGTGTTTTATATAGTCTGCAAAAACTAAATAAACTTGATGTTTCCTTTTAAAAATTGAATGCAGTATTAAAACAGGGTTTTGTCAAAATTTTGATAGGGTTTTAGTTTTTTTCATGGAACTAGAAGCTTGCTTTGAGTAAATAAGCTTTTAATATATTAAATTTCTTTAGTAAGGTCTTTTTTAGAATGATACAGGCTTGTTTTTCTCAGAAAATACCTGTTTGCACAGGTATGGGTTTTTCAAAACAGGTTTTGAGGCTTTTGAACATTTTCTGTGGTGATTTTCAATTTCTAGAGCAATGCAAAGCTCCTCGGTAATCTGCAAGTGGTACAGCCTAAAATTTACAGTCTTTTGGCATGAAAAATGGTGGAAAAATGCTTGTTTCATAGTCGGGGTGGCTTATACAGGGTTTACGCAAAGAAAGAGAGGAAATGAGTGTGTTTCCAATGTTTTTTAGGCATATTAAGGATAATCGGTGCGTGCAATAAATGGTGGTCAAGTCATAAAAATGGTGGTTTTCGGGCTCAAAGGGTCAAAACCATGAGCTGTTATCACGTGCCATTTCAGTGGTAAGCTATTTTGGAGGAAACCAACGCGATCCAATGAGAATTGACCACGTGGAGGAGGGAGAAAGTTGCAATACTACCCATTTTCGTAGAAATGAAATGGGGAATTTCGCGCAAGTTTATTTGCGATATGGTGTTTACACCGTCAAATCTTGGTCGATTGCGAACGGCCCAGATTTATTGGGAAAGTAGCATCGGGATTTGGTAGTGGGGCCGGGGTATATTAATGCGACGAGGAGGTTTAAATTTTATGAATAGGCATTTAAACAAATTTTTCAACCTTAGGCTTTATATAATATGCGGCGGTGTATAAGGTTTATATGTTAAATTAAAACATTTACCAATGTTTCAACCATACATATGGGCACGGGTCTTATTGTATAGTTTTTTCAATGTTTGAAAGTTGTTTAAAACTATGGGGGGGATATAGTTTTAATGATAGGTTTAAACCAATGGGATAAGAGCGGGGTTTTTATTTATCACATGGGATATTTAAAACATTGGTTTAAATGTAAAATAGAGGGTTTGTGGGTTTATTTAAAATAAAAGGATTTTAATACTATATGGGTGGGTGTAATTAGGGTTTTAATAAATAAATTATAAATTAATATGAAAATAAAGGGATGATGTATATAATGAATAAAAATACATGTTTTAACTCTAATTTAAAGTGCAAATAAACATAGCTTGTCTTTGATGTATTACTTCACACTTTAGCTTAGGAAAAATGCATTTTGAGGGTTTATGAATGATTTTTTGAAAGGGAATGAAATTAGTTATTTAGGGTTTCACTTTTACTAAGTAAAAAAGAGTTTTTACTTAGGAAAAAGAGATTATGGTTATGAATGAAGGATAAATGTTGATGAATGTGGGTTTTGTGTAGGAATTCAATATTTTTAACCAATTAGTCATCGAGCCTTGGTCTGGTCCCAACAGAAGTCAAATAAATGCTCTGAGCCTTTTAACTGATAGTTTAGAATACTAGATAATTGTAGGGGAGGGAGAATTAGTGATTTTTGCCCGATGATGCTTTATTACATGCTTGCACAACTGCTCTCTACCTACCCATCTTTATTTCTAACAATTTTTACTTCATTTTCATGGGTGTGTTTAAGCTTGCAACCCTAAATCCATTTTCTTTCAAAGCATAAAAACTATCTAAGTCTAACCTTATTCCATCCAAGGGCTTAGATTAAACTGTTGAGCTCCTCATTTATTTTCTATCTTAACTATTTATTTTTCAAGTTTATACTATTTAACATATTTTTATTCTCTATCTAAAACATGAAATTTAAAGCATGAGAGGTCAAGTTTAAGCTGTTTGACCCTCATGGATTGTGGCATTTAGGACAAGCTGCACACAATCTTATTTGCAAAAGTAAAGTAAAGTAGTGGCATTTAAACTTGCAACACTTTCATGATCTATTTTTATCTCTTTTTGTTTTTGGGGTCCATTCTTTTTCTAAGTCCTTTGATCTTTATTTTAGGACTTTTACCCTCTTTTCATTTTTTATTATTTTCAAATATGGGAAAACAACTTGCAGAAAGCAAGGTATGTACATATTTACAAGACTATCAAAGTCAATTCAAAAATTATGAATCCTATTATTATAGGACCCTAACAAGACCCGCGCGAGCACTTGTCCGCGTGGATGAAGGAATGGTGCGAAAGAACTACGAAGGAATGGGTCCACCTGTTCATTCATGCCTTGGGGCCAATCCCCACCACATGGTATTTAGATGCAAATCTACACCAGCACAACCGCCACTGGGACACCCTGAAGGACGAGTATGTAGGGACATTCAGTTTGGTAGGAAGAATAGAGGCACTCGACGAAACTCTGCATGATATAGATGCCTTAGTATTTGATGAATCGGGCCCTTGTGCGATGCCTGGGGCACCAACGTGGGAGACGAAGATGTAGGATATTGTCAACTGTCACAATATGTCAACAGAGGAATGTGATGAAGATCCGCAAAATATCTCTATCCTGGATTCGGAGGGAGAACGCGTAGTTGTTGGACCCCCACTACAGATCGTCGATGTCACTAAGCCTCTGAAGCTACAAGAAGTCAACATTGGGACAGAGGACCAACCTAAGCTAGCTAAAATAGGGGAAAACTGAGATGATGATATTGTTGGAAGAGTAGTGGAACTCCTCACCAAATACCAGGACCTATTTCCAATGAAATTTTCAGAACTCAAAGGGATTACAGGGGACCTATGGGTCATCTGCATCATTCTAAAACTGGATGCGTGCCCTGTAAAGCAGCGGCCTTATCGATTGAACCCCAAGTATAAGAAAAAATTCAGGGAGGAACTTGACAAAATGATAGCCACAGGTATCATTGAACTATTTGAACAATCAGATTGGGCAAGTCCTATGGTGGTTTAGGAGAAAAATACTAAGGAGAGATATAGATCTTTGTTGACCTGCACAAGTTGAATGATGCCTACGTACATGATCCGTTTCCTACACCATTCTCAGATGAAATACTTGATAGCGTGGGGGGGGGGAAGGAAGCGTACTCAATTATAGATGGGTTCTCGAGCTACCATCAGTTCAGGATCGCACCTGAAGATCGCAGCAAGAATATGTTCTTCACTAAATGGGGATCTTTCCACTATAGTGTCATGCCATTTGGGCTCAAGAATTCCCCTGCCATCTTCTCACGGGTGGTGGTCGTAGTATTCAAGGAGTTCATCCACAAATTTTTGGAGGTATATTTTGATGACTTAACCATTTTCGGGTTGGTAAAGAAGCACATCTCAAACTTGCACATGATGTTGGATGCTTGCAGAAAGCACCAGATCTCCTTGAATATCAATAAATGCATATTTTGCGTACCCTTTGGGATCTTGCTAGGTCTCATAGTCTATCAACAGGAATTAATGGTTGACCCCACCAAGATAGCAGTTATCATCAATCTGGCAGTACCTACGACTGAGAAACAGATGCGCTCTATCCTCGGACATACAGGCTACTACAGAAAGTTCATTCAAGGATACGCACTGATCATAGCTCTGATGGAAAAGTTGCTTAAGAAGGATGTTTCTTTTTTTGGATGAGGAGTGTCATAAGAGCTTCAAGCTACTCAAGGAGAAGATGGTCTCTGCACCTATACTCATATTTCCTGACTGGGTGAAGGTTTTCCATGTTCACATAGATGCATCAGGGATCACCCTCGGAGCTATCCTTACACAACCTAGAGACGGAGACATTGACCATCCACTTGCATTTTCTAGTAGGAAAATCTCTGGTGCGGAGCGCAATTACTCCACCACTGAACGTGAGGGGTTGGCCATGGTATACGCCTTGCAAAAATACCGACATTATCTGTTAGGAGGGCACTTCAAGATGTTTATCGATCACTCATCTTTGAAGTACCTAGTGAATAAGCCTATGTTGAGGGGGAAAATCTGTCGATGGTTTATGTTGTTTCAGGAATATGAGTTTTAGATCATCGTAAATCCGGGGAAGTTGAATGATGGGATGAACCACTTATCCTGAATCGAAAGTGGTGAGGAGCTCACCAACCTAGAGGAAGGACTGCCTAATGCGTAGCTATTTGATATTAAGGTAGTTGATGCACACTTCACCGACATTATTCACTTCTTGACTACGGGGATGGCACCTGCAAAGTATTCAGTACAGCAGAAGAAAGAGTTGGTAACTTGCGCAATGGATTTTACCATCATTGCGGGCCATCTGTATAAACCGAGAGCTGAGGAAGTGCTGCGAAGATACATTTTAGAGCATGAAAGGCATGCCATCTTAGCAGAAGCCCACGGGGGCATAGCAAGAGGTCACTATGCAGGGAAGGCGATGGCACAGAAGATCCTGAGAGCCGGGCTATGGTGGCGAACACTTCATAGCGACTCTCATGATTATTTCAAAGCCTGTGACACTTTCCAAACAACGGGAAGACCATCGCGTAGAGATGAAATGCCCCTGCAACCACATATGGCCCTGCAAGAGTTTGAAAAATGGGCCATAGATTTTGCTGGGCCCATCTACTCGCCAGGGAAGAAGACAGGTGCGCGCTACATCATCACTGCGACTGATTATGTGACTAGATGGGCCAAAGCACAAGCTATGAAGGATTGCACTACAGACACCGCTACACACTTTATCTTTGAAAATATTCTAACTAGGTTTGGCTATCAAAAGATCTTGAGGAGCGACAGAGGTACTCATTTTGTTAGTGAGACAATACAAGCTTTGACTGAAGAATTTCGGATCCACCAAGCGAAAATTACCCCGTATCATCCATAGGAAAATGGAGCTGTAGAATATTTTAATAAAGTCTTGGATCGGGCACTGACTAAGGTCTGTAATGTCAATCACAGTGACTGGGACGGGCGCATCCCGTCAGTCCTTTGAGCCTATCGAACCACGTGCAAGAAGATGACTAGGAAAAAACTGTTCCGGATGGTTTATGGTAAGGAGGCCATTATGCCAATGGGGTATATTGTTCCTAGCCTATGCATTGTATCATTTACCAACATGGAGGAGCCTGATATCATGGAGGAACGGTTAGAGCAGCTCGTGGCCTTGTAGGAATATTATTTCATTGCTGACTTCCATCAGCAGGTTCAGAAGGCTCGGGATAAGACATGGCATGATCAACATATTCGGCAAAAGACATTTGCGGAGGGATAAATGGTCCTACTATATGACAGCCAGTTTGCGAAACACCCGGGGAAGTTTTGTCAGCACTAGCTATGCCCTTATACAGTAAAGGAAATTACTGAAGGAGGAGCGGTCTAGTTAGCCACCCTACGCGGTGATATAGTACCAGGCTATGTCAATGGCAGCCAGCTCAAACCATACTGGATCAAATGACTATATGGCCGCAGTAGCTGTATGGGGCGGTATACACGCAGGAAAAGGGACAAACTCACGCAAGACCATGGGTTGCTCACAGGTATGGAGGCTCGGAGAGGTGCTCTGGGAGCGCAGGGGTGTGCTGAGAGTGCAGGAGGTGTGATGGGAGCTCATGGGTGCATTCATAGCATAGGAGGTGTACTGGAAGCATAGGGGTAATATACAGTTGTGAAAAGTAGTCATTGGAACAGTAAAACAGGGTAAAAATAAAATTGTACTGTTGAAAGGAGCGGGTGACCGACAATTAATGAGGAAATTTTTGAATATTTTTACCTTTTACTTGATGGTAAGTTTCTGATAAACCTCACCCAACTGTTGGGTGCTCTCCATGGCTATAAAAGCAGAAGGATAGCTCAGAAGAAGGTTTCATGTATCTTGAACAATTTGTGCTTTGCGACATTCTGGTATCATTGCGCTTTGTTAATTTCTGGGCGTGCTACCCCCTCTGATAGTAGCAACCCTGAGTTTATTTTTTGCACCAGAATGACTACGATGAATCCTGCTAAGTCTTCCCAAACTGTAGCCTCAACAGAGAAATAATCTGAGGAAGTACAGGAAGTCACCCTGTAATATCCCAAAATAGGGAAAATCTACAAGGTTGGGAATATCTTATAATATCCCAAGATTGGAGATACAACAATATGTAAACAAAATAATGGAGTAGCAGGGACACATCACCTTATAAAATTTAAGAAGAACACATAGCCATCTTATTAATGTTCTAGCAGCAAAATGTATACAAATCCTTGAGGAAACAATCACTCAAGTTGGGCAATGCAACCCTTAATAGAACATATACATGACAAATGAAGAACACTGCTACATGAAGAGAGCCCAAGGATATGACTGTGTAGTCTATAAGGAATAACTACTGAAAAATGATGTCAATACATAGATATATCAATATACATCTCATACAATATGGGGAGCAAAGATATATCCTCCCAAAGGAAATTTCTAGACAATCCTGGAAGGATTGGCTGAAATATGCAAAAATAAAAAATGCTGGAGTTGTAGGGGCAAGACTAAATAGCAGCTGCAACTCATGAACTGGATGGAGATGGCTGAATATGATGTCCAATCTGAAACATAACTCCTCCAATGGATCTTCCAAGTGAAAGGCTGATCCTAACACTGAAGATCTCACCCTCAAAACTAGTAATGCAAACCCCCACTGCAAATATACTCAGAAATAACGCAGTCAAGGAGAGGGACTGCGCTGTAGGAGATGGGAAATGCTTGGAATGATGCCAAATATGTGCAATTAGCTCTTGAAACTTCCTCACTGACCTCCCAAAGGAATAGAAGCTCCCTCCTCTGAAAGATAAGCTCTATAAGTGGTGTTGTGGAACCCTCCACTGCAACACCCTGCAACACAACGTTTCCTGCTACACGAATAATGCTGTAGCTGAAGGAGGTGGCTTGGCCTTGAGCCTGAATGTGGAGAAATGAAGTAAAAATCCTTCAAGAGGCCTCTCAATAAGGGAGAAGGATTCCTAAATAGGAATTCCTTGTGCTAAGCAGCACAACAATCTCAGTTAAAAAACTAGAGAAAGCAAATATTCATGCAGAACAAAATCCAATACTCAATAATATATCCTCCTATGGCTGCCTTGTCCCCCCTTTATACAAATTAAGGCCTTCATGCCTTGGCACCCACACATTATGGTTTCCTCCACTAATTTTGTTCCCTCCATTCACACTGTGTTGTCTTCTCTAGTGATCCACTCCTTCTAAGGCAACACTGTTGACTTGGTCAAACTTGACCTTGTCCTCATGCATTTTCTCCCCTTCACACTGGAAGGTGAAAAATATATTTATTCTGATGATCCCTTTCACACTATGAGGGATTTTATTTCTACTCATGGGCCTCCTTACCCATTTATTCACCTCCTAGATGATATAAGCAAAATCGATGTTCCAATTAGCTTAATTCTAATTTTGGGAACATTACAGTCCTCCCCTCCCAAATGTTGTTTGTCCTCAAGAAACTGTAAGGATAGAACTAAAAGGCCTTCTTGAGGCATGAGGGCTGATATGAATTGGAATCTACCATCCCCATATGAATCTCCCATCCCTAAGCAATCATCCATAGAAAATGAGTTACCTCCCAACATGGCAACTCTAAAAGTCTTCCTCCACCTTTGGCTGATGCAAAGTAGGTGGGATGAAAATATGATCATGGTAGACAAGGGAGTCTACCCCACACTATCCTTATCTCCACTCATGATAATTTTAGAGTATGTGTTGATCTTGGGCTGCAATAGTAGTTCCCTTAAGTGGAAAATTGAAGAATAATCCTCCAAGGATCTCCTCTCCAACATTGAAGAACAAGCTAGCCCAAAACATCTCATCCATGATGAATAGGACATGATCATCATAGGGTATCCAAATGCAAATTTTTCTGAAGGTTTTACATGATGCTGCATGATACAAACAATGTCTCAAGTGGACATAGGGTATTCTTTCCCACTGCAACTTCAGAAAATAGTATGGCAAGTGGCGTTTTGACAAATGGCTAGTTGTGTGAATCATCACATCTAATAGTGAATAGTAAATGAGTGAATGTGCCAACTAATCATACAAGAAATAATAAAACACTTGCCCATGGTTATACAAAGGATGGCTGTCTCCATCATAATAGTTGGCAAAATTTTGTTTATGGGGCTCAATAATAAACTTTCCCTCTTGTGGAGCAATGCACTGTATGATAATGGTAAGAATATGCAAGTATTGTGTTACAGAATCAATAGATGCAAAAACAACATTCTCACCATGTGATGAAAGTAAAGTGATGCATGAATACATGAATAAGTCCATGGTCCAAAGGAACAACATTGTTAGCCTATGTAGATAGGCTCCTGCCAACTCATAGCTCATTTCTTTGACATGATCCTTGTCAAAGACTCCTCCAATAATGCTGCTGCAAATATGGAATCCCTCCCAAGATGGAAGTACTTCCTAATCATCTAAGGCTAAGGAGTAGCCCCTTTTCACCATGATAGTTCCATCTCCTACTCCTGCAACATCATACAACATGTGAGAGAAAATCTGCCCTTACTCTCTCAAGTACAACCTAAGCAACAAAAATGTTTGCTGCCTCCTCATGCTCTCATCATACAATCATGTGATGAAGACATAATGAATGATATGAATGTCACATCAAAACCATGCATCCATACTCTTTGCTGCTCAATGATGCAAGCATCCTGCCACATATTCTCCATCCTCATACCCTTAGGAATATTTTATGCCAAGTGATGGCCAAACTCTTTCAAGAGTAGCTAGGGTAGCCAAGCCTCCTGCTGCCTGGTGTCATAGATATGCAAGTGGCTTACTAGCCTCTTTATCTTCATCCACATCCACTCAATCATTTTTGGATGTCTCCTTCCATCCTCCATCTTGGTACTCCTCCCATGAGGGCTACCATACTCCCAAATCAGATTTCTATCTTCGCATTTCATGGGATATTGAAATGCAATCTTCTCAAGGATCAAGTTGATCCCATAAGGACCCAAATAGGTGGTAGGAAAAAACCTCCCATCATGATGTGTAGGGATCAAGAAGTGTCCAACACAAACATGAGAGATGTTATCCATCCTAAGATGTTCTCCATCATCTATCTACTCCCCCTTGAATCCATAAAGATCCAAGTGTGAGAATGGAAGAACCTCCTCAAACTGCTAAAGAACTTTGCACTCCATGATGTGTTGAAGTGCACCTCCAATGAAATCTCTCCATGAGATCTCCTCCTCATGCATGGCCTTCCAAAACCAAAGAGGCCTTGGATCTGCTGCAAGTAGAAGTCTCTCTTTGAGTTGTGGCATGCTCATTGAGAGAGTGTCATCTAGAGAGGAGAAAGAGTTTCTTATCTCCAGATGTCTACTCCTTCTTACTGCTCTCTTCATGGCTTCTTGAATGAAGCTACTATTTGAATGCTCCCATGAGGAATGGTTCCTCTTTTCTTCATTACTGCTCTTGTATAGTGCAGTGCAATTCTGTTGCTCTAAATCAATAGCATGCAATAATGTAGACCCATCCAAAATGTTTGTTGAAATGATAAGAGATGGAAATTCCGGCATACCTTAGTGAAATGTGGAAGCTTCTTGTAGGGCTGCAAGAGTTTCTTCCCCATATGTGTTGCCTTCCCAAACTGTTGAAGATGAAGGATGCTCCTCCATGGTTACAACAACGCTGGTACATGCCTCTTCAACTGGTGGTGAGGGCTTCTCCTCCTCTTCGCCAAATTTCTTGATCAATCTTTGAGAAAACACAACAAGAGTTGACACTCTTGCATGGCTCAAATGGCTGAACCACCAAGTATTTGCTTCACCTTTAAGGTGAGGCGCTTCAATTTCTACAACCTCTCTCTCTACCACTAGATGTAGCATGAAGAAAGCCTCTAGCTTCATTACCCAAGCCTTTGCTACACATGTGAGTGATCCATCAAAGGTGGACAATAAAAATCTATTGCCTCTCATCATCCCATAGCTGTGGGGTCTTATTTCTCCTTACAGCTGAATAAATTGTGGTAAAGCTAGAGTCTCTTTGAAGGCTCTAGGTTTAGCACAATATTTAGCAAGGTATTCACTTACAACTTCAGATTCCAAGTGTTCTTCATGCTTCATGTTTTCTTCTCTGTGAGAGTAGTAAGTGCATGGTCCTTCCTCTTCTCCTTCTTCCATATTCTTAACCTCCTTGGAGAGGTCCTTTCTGGTTCTGAAAATTGATGAGAGCAAGCTCATCCTGTTCATCATCTTGATTTCTTCTATCTTCTTATGGCTGAAGCTTATAGGTTGAGCCAAAGATCATGCTCCGATACCACTGTAATATCCCAAAATAGGGAAAATCTACAATGTTGGGAATATCTTATAATATCCCAAGATTGGAGATACAACAATATGCAAACACAATAATGGAGTAGCAGGGACACATCAACTCATAAAATGTAAGAAGAACACACAACCATATTATTAATGTTCTAGCAGTAAAATGTATACAAATCCTTGAGGAAACAATCACTCAAGTTGGGCAATGCAACCCTAAATAGAACATATACATGACAAATGAAGAACAATGCTACATGAAGAGAGCCCAAGGCTATGAATGCGTAGTACATAAGGAATAACTGCTATCCTAACACTGAAGATCTCACCCTCCAAACTAGTAATGCAAACCCCCACTGCAAATATACTCAGAAATAACGCATTCAAGGAGAGGGACTGCGATGTAGGAGATGGGAAATGCTTGGCCTAATGCCAAATATGTGAAATCAGCTCTTGAATCTTCCTCACTGACCTCCCAGAGGAATAGAAGCTCCCTCGTCTGAAAGATAAGCTCTAGAAGTGGTGTTGTGGAACCCTCCACTGCAACACCCTGCAACACAATGTTTCCTGCTACAGGAATAATGCTGTAGCTGAAGGAGGTAGCTTGGCCTTGAGCCTGAATGTGGAGAAATGAAGTAAAAATCCTTCAAGATGCCTCTCAAGAAGGGAGAAGGATTCCTAAATAGGAATTCCTTGTGCTAAGCAGCACAACAATCTCAGTTAAAAAACTGGAGAAAGCAAATAGTCATGCAGACCAAAATCCAATACTCAATAATATATCCTCCTATGGCTACCTTGTTCTCCCTTTATACAAATGAAAGCCTTTATGCCTTGGCTGCCACACATTAGGGTTTCCTCCACCAAATGTTCTTCCCTCCATTCACACTGCGTTGTCTTCTCGAGTGATCCACTCCTTCTAAGGCAGTGCTGTTGACTTGGTCAAACTTAACCTTGTCCTCATGAATTTGCTCCCTTTTCACACTGGAAGGTGCAAAATCTAGTTATTATGGTGATCCCTTTCACACTATGAGTGATTTTATTCCTACTCATGGGCCTCCTTACCCATTTATTCACCTCCTAGATGATATAAGAAAAATCAATGTTCCAATTAGCTTAATGCTAATTTTGGGAACATTACACATCCCTGAGGTTGAGGAGATTATGTCCACACCAAGAAAAGGAAAGAAGAAGGGGAAAGGAAAAGGCCAGGAGCAAGGGTTGGGGAAACCTACGAAGTTGACTAGGGTGAAGCCATGCACCTTCCCTCGAAATATGAAATCCCCACGAATGGTACCCCAGGCGCATTCGCTCAACCCATTAAAACGACCTTGGTTTGCTCAGGAAGAGGTCCGGATCACTAAACCAATAAGATGACTGCCACCCTATGTGCGGCCTCATAGGCCCTCAGTGTGCATGCCTAAGAATCTCGATGGGATGTGCGCCTATCTGCAGATGCCTCTGATCCCAATCGAGGTCCCCATCATTGGAGACTTCTTTGGCAAGCTCCATATGGTAAAAATTGATGATCATGACCTGGCCAACCTGGAGGCCTTCCCCGAACTGGTGCTGGAATTATACCTAGAGAGTGTATTGGAGGATGACGTCCTGAAGGTAGTCCCTATGCCATGGGCAAGTGGATTGGCTAGGTCTAGGCTACTAAATTTGCTGCGAATGCCTCACTTCGACCATTACAGTATCACTGATAGGATTGTGTGGCAACTGCTCGCTTTTGTCCACGACGACTGCTTATGGATTTAGGACCACATCCCTATAGATGCAACGCTCATTCACCATATCATTGGCCTACCCATGAAAGGGCTAAATCCCATGGAGCGCGTCGGAAAGAAGTATGAAAAATAGATCGCTGATAAGGTGCGTGATGATTATCACATCGAGTAGAACACTAGGGTGTTCATGATCAACACTATCAACGACCCAGTGCACGCATGGGCACCTTGTTGTTAGCATGCAAGATGATGCACAAGTTCCAGGTTGCCACAGTCCCTACCTATGTAATCGAGTTGGCTGACCACTGCGAAAACGGGGGTTTATTTCAACTGGTCCCAATGCTTGTGCACTGAATTTCTGGAGAATGTGCGTGAAGCCCAAGATTAGGTACGGGCATTATGCTATTCCTAGTTGCTACTCCTCATCGTGATGGTCACATGGGAAGCCCCAGAAGATTCAGTCCTCCCTGAGCTAGAGCCAGGTATGTGCGAGGGAGCACGGTCTACGAATTTATGGGGTTCGAAGGATGAAAAGCAAATTGAAGACAATAAGGTCTTCTGGGTCCTCTTTCAGAGCGGGCTCGCAACTGCCATTCACTCTTGGCCGCGCTTGTCACCAAAAATTTATGACAAGTAGAAGAGCATCGTAACTTTTCAAGTCATAATGCATAATGTATAGATCAGGGGCCGCAAGGATCCAACATGGGTATCACTCCCATACATGGTCGCTGACGAGGAGATTGACCGCCTTATTGCTAATTAGCCTCCACGCTATAAGCTCGACTTCAAATCAAGTACGAACGACACTACAGGTATGAGCACCACAAAGGTCAACCCGCCCGACACCACCAAAGAGACTGGAGGACAGGGTAAGGGTACTGGGAAGGGAGTGGACCCAGAATCATAGAAGGATTTTCAGTAGGGCAAGAGTACTGGGAAGGGAGCGGAACCAGAGTCACAAAAGGATTCGCAGTAGGATCTGGGCACAGAGGGTCTGGATGCGAGAGGTGTTGACTCCACTCGAGGTACGAAATGGACTGGTGACCCTGTTAAAGGACCATGAAATAAGCAACGAGCTCAACGGCTGGAACGGGATAAAGGAGTTACTTTGACAGAGGAGGACCTGGAGCAGATCGCTGACGCAGTCACCCTTGCTGCAGAAGATAAATGGTTTGGTCTCGAAGAGCAACAGAAGGCCACGATCGATACACTCCAGGTTGAGCTTAGGGCTTTGCAGTTCAAGACTGACACCTTGCAAAAAAGCATGATTCAGACAAGACAGGTCCCAACGACAAGAAACACAGTGATTAGTACAACGGAAAGCCGCCTCTGCCCTCTTCCAGGTGCAGCCTTCATGCTGAGTCCACTTGACTTAGGAGCGCAAGTCCAGGCCCGTGCACAGGTATAGTTGGATCTAGCCCTACTGCCACATGAACCCTTATGGGTCCTCCACACATACCTATTCGAAGAGATTCAACATAGAGATCGTCGATTGCACCAGCAACTCAGTACAACTGAGCAGACGACTGAGGAGAAAACCAATGAGGTATCCCAGGCATAGGCTGCATGTACCCTCGTCGCCGCGCAACAGAAAAAGTTGGAATGCCTAATTAGTAGGCTCTACACAGATGTCACTGACGATACCCTGACTTCTGCCACGCCCCAGGCCAAGATTGAGGGGTTGGTTACAGCACTAAAGGCTTCAAGGACCGAGATACAAGCGGTTAAGACATATATGAACAACAGTTTGCGGCCTTGCAGGCCAAATTATAGTCGGAAACACCACCTGAGGTAAGGGCCCAGCAAGCTACGCTGGTCACAGAGGCCACCAATGTCATCACAGATCAGACTTCTCAGGGAACATGACTATTGGAGACAGCTATGCAGCTGTGGACTAAAGTGCAGTGCAATCTTCTCCAATGCGAACTTAAGAGCTATGCTAGAAGGAAGAGGAGTTTGAGCAACTGGAAGCCACTATGCCTACTATGATCCCCGCTCAATGCCTGGCATGACTGCATACCAACCATACACTCAGAGATGACATTGAGGAGCTCTGCCATAAAAAGAAGGTTCTTAGAGATCACCTTAAGCCATGGGCCGATGAAGCCCTCAAGCTCTCGTAGGACATTGTTGGGCGGCTTAATTGTCGGATTAAACCTCTCAATATTAATTATCAATCTGAGAGTCGTAAACGCGAGTTGTACTGCGTATTGGCTCAACTTACTGATCAAAGTATAAATGTATTCCTTATTAATGATAAATTAAACATTGGAATGAAACACACATTGGCTCGCAAATAAGCAATCATGAAAAGGAAACCTACTTAATCAGTTTCACTCAGTGAAAATGCAATTAAACTATAATGAAATTCAAGACAATCCTCAATCATTCTCGCACTCGCATGAAAAATCTCCTATGATAACTTAAAAACCTTAATCTAATTATTCCTCTCATTAACTTAAAACTAACACTTGAAACTAAGCTTGAAATAAGCAAAAGACTACACATTATAAATTCACACCTTAAACTAACTATCCAAACTACCCTTGATAATGAATTCAAGATTTAAATTAACAAATTACAATTCTAACTATTGTTAAAAGATAACTATTTTACTTCACTTAAAATCCCATTAAAAACTATTCAAATATTTTAATCTAAATGAAAATGAACTATTAAAAAGCAAGCCTACTTCAAACCGAATGGTCACACTGTATTTAAACTTGATATTTCCACCTAATCAAATCCACACTCAACTTGCTCACATAAGGAAATGATTACACTATAAAAACAATAAAAAATCTAATTAAAAAGAGATCTAAATCAAAACAAGTTCTAATTAAAAGAGGTCTAATTATTGACTGCAATCATTTTAAATAAATAATGTTAACATATTCAAATTCAAAACATATACAATCTGTTCTAATTTCTAAATTAAACTCAAGACTTGGAAAACAACATAATCATCTAAATGCAGAATTAAGAAAGATTAAATGCTATTGAAAATAATTTAAAACAAAAATATAAATTAAACAATTTAGATTGAGTAATATTAGATATTATTAAAAAACAATTTAAAACCAAAAAAATAACTCTATAAATTAAACAAAAAAATTAAAGCAAAAGACAATTCTACAAATTAAACAAATTCTAAATCTATGAAAAATGAGGACTCTAACAAAAATTACAATGCTTACATTAAAAAAAAAAATGCATACTTAATTAAATCAAAACCATTGTTTCAAACATTAATGAACAAATACATAATCTTCTGCGTCATTACAACCATTGTGCTGGGAAATTCAATTTATGAGAGAATCGATTTTGCATATGAGAATTCTGCTCTTTTAAATGAAGGATTAACACTCTAATTGAAGAACTCATTGCTCTGCGTCTCTAAAAAATTGAGCAGCGATCTCATTCTAATACACAACTCCATTAATTGACATACTTTTCATTCTACAACTACTCTCTGATCTATCGACTTCTCCAGAAAATTGACTGCTTCATTCTACAGCTCCTACATATCGATTTCTTCTCACCTACAACTACTCTCTGGTCTAATGCACAGCTCTACATTTTATAGCAGCAGAGCTGCTCTTGTTTTCCCAGAACAATATTTATAAATAATAGATTTTTGTTACAATAGATTTGACACCAGAGATTTGAAAAATCGATTTCCACAACTGCATTAATTATTTGCCAGAACAAGAATTAGATTGATACAGGATGCCTGAATTCAGGAATTCGTTCCCCTTTTGTGGGATTTCAGTCGCTGGAAGGTACGTCTTGATTTCTAGAGGAAATTCAGATTTTGTTGACTTCGCATAGCAATCCCAACAACGAGTTTCATTAAATATGGCAATTTGTTTATCGATCAAAACCGGATGTCACTTTTCTATAAATTTGAGCTAGATTATTGCATTTGTTGTATGGATACTCAAAGGTCACCATCTCCAGCAGGCACATGCCAAAAGAATGTATGTCAACCAATTCATCATAATTCTCTTCATAAATCTCAGGAGCCATAAATTCTGGAGTCCCAATAACACTATGAACATGTGCTTGCCGCATCAGAGTTGCCAAGCCGAGATCCCCAATTTTGACCTCACCATGGTTATCATTAACAAAGATGTTATCACATTTTAAGTCTCTATGGATAATAGTTGCATTGTTACTATGGAGATAGTGTAAACCCTGCAAAATTTGCCTTGCCCAACCCTTGACACGCTTCATGTAAACATGTTTGCGCTTCTTCCGATATTGTCTCAGAGTGCCTAACGTGAAGATCTCTGTTATGATGTTCAGTGTCATGTTATTATCATCAATCCAGGAATTGTAAAATTTAATAATATTTTTATGCTTCACACTCTTCAACAAATGCACTTCAGAATACAGTCTCTCCAAATCATCAGGATTTTGTAAAATATCATCAATTTTCACTTGGTTCCAAGCCACTTCTATTCCATCAACTTCATCAAAGGCCCTATAGACAGTCTTGAAGGTGCCTTTACCCAGAACATCCATATATCGGCCATATCGCCCAGTTTTATCAAATTCCATGAAATCATTGTCGTCAGGTGGCTCAGTTGCTGCAGAACCCCCTTCACTATCAACCTTAGTTTCCGGGATTTTGGGTAAGATCTAAATGCCAGGATTACGATCAGCAACTTACTAGCTTGGAAGCATTGCGCTAGTGAAACTCTTCCCTTCCTATACACTTACTGTGATCAGAAAACCCTGATAAAGCTGCAGAGATGATGCGATGCATAAAAAAACAACGAAAGATGACAGTAATCTCGTACAAGAATGGGTGTCCATGCCAACACCAACCATCCTAACAGAAGCTCCATAGAGACCCAATATGTTCACGTTCAGGAGTGGTCTTCAATGGAATATTCCCCTGGCGATAACTCTTTTACAAAGTCGAATTTCGCCAAACAATTTTTGGGTTATAGGAAACGCGGTGCTCTGAACACAACCCACATCTCATAATTTACAGAATCTGGTCCATTTGGCTGAAAATTTGATATTTTCACCTACTGCAATTCAACTACTCAGCTGCTGATTTTATGCATTTCGTGCATTTGTACTCAACTGCATTCCTGCACCGAGCCTTCTTGCAACCAAGAAGCAATTTACTAAAAACACTTATTAAATTAACTAATAACAAGAATAATAACTATTGTTTCTAAATTCCTCTAATTAACAACATAATGGATTAATAACGATTAAAAACACTAGGTACAAGTATGTATTTAGTTGATAAAAATCGTAAAAATTTGGACAAATATGCAGCTCAACATTCCCACACGCTGAACTTCTTGCACGTCCACGTGCAAGCAAAACCTTTTAAGGCGGTGAAATAAGGTAGGGAAAATGTCAGCAAAGATTCTAGCAAGTAAAGATGAAGATGCTTGATATTGTAATGCATTCACTCACCTGCAACATTACTATTACATTACCCACTAAACCATGTGAAATGATAAAACAAAATCAGGTACCAAAAGTAGACATGATGGAGAAAATAGTATCGCATATACCTGTTACCTTGTCCCAAATTTTGTTTTTCCCAAAGTCTTATGATAAAATCAAGTTTTACTGAAGAGGTGCAATTTTACAAATACTACCACAGGTTTCATGCACCTACAATATCAATCTTGTACCTAGGTCATTCAACACATATTTAGAGGAAACTACAATCAATACACATTGTCGGTAACCAACACCTTGTGAGTAGTCATCATTGAGCATTTCATCATTCTGAATACCATGAAAATTAAAGTGAGTTTTGATACCAATCAACAACCTCTTTACGTTGTCATCCGGATTCAAAAATAAATTTCCTCTTAATCTAGTACAATGGATTACCTTCACTAAGGGTACCACATCATTCAAAGATTCTTGATTTTTGAAAGATAGAACTCAAAGCATGATGTTCAAATTGTCTTAAAACCATTGCCCAAAAAAAATGATGAGTCTTAGGGAAAGAGAATGATAACTAAGAAAATCATAGTATGTAGTTAATTTTAATACCACAGACATGGCCCTGCTGCCCGCAGGTGTCCATAACCTCGACAGGGATGTCTTTTAACCTAGCGAAATGTCAGTATCCCACTTACTAGATATAGATTCAGAGTTTGCTTATTTTACTTTTTAGATGAAGGCGACTACCCTGGCTTGGTAACCAGCTGGTGGCAGTGCCACTCACAAGAAGTAACATGGATGAACAGGCCGGCTCATGATGAGACCTCCTGTCTTCCAGCTTTTTGGCTGAAAGCCATTACTCTGGCTTGGTGACCAGTAGCAGTAATGTCATGCATGTTAGGTCTCATGATCGTGGTAGGTCGGCTCATCACGAGACCTCCTATCCTTCCCTAAATCTTTGTAAGCTCTGATTATGATTAACCTTAAAAGTTACTTAATAAGTGGGAAGACAAATCTACTCCTTAAGAGTATAGGATGGCATGAAAAGTTTTTAATGACTAATCATTGCTGGCTAATTCCTCTACCTTAAAGACTTGTTAAAGATATCCCAGAAAATGATTGAAAGATTCTTTGAGTTAAGAATTCTAGTGTTCTCCTGAATAGCTCATTATGATCTTTGCAAGAGTGGTCCACCATAGGGGTTTTCCAATAGTACCTTCTAATGGAAACTAAAAATATATCCGAGACGACAACTTATTAGAGCGATTAATCATGGTTACCTTTTGCAAAATCATGAGGTATTAGAGTGAATTGTACTCAACAAGATTTATCACAAATGTGTGTGTTAACAACTAATGTGGATCAAAGTAGCTTTAACATGCATTATTTAAAATTCAAAACCCTAATAGCATTGTAACTGCTTTATTCATTTATTCTCCTGCCCTACTTTACCCTAAGAGGCGAAAAGACTCCTATTTAAGTATAGGAGTACTTCCAATGAAGCCATGTGCGTAACAAAATGATGATGATACTCACACTTAGTTTTAAAGAATAAACTTCAGGGCATACGAAAGCATGAGAAACCAGTTTCTTTAATTGATATGGTACCAAGATTTTCTGAATGTTGAGGAAATAAGACGGCTTAATGACTGCTTGAAACCAGGATTCAATGGAATCCACATATTTATGATTTTCCAACTGATGCAAATCTTCCACAGTTTGATAGTCATTGCCTTGGAGGCATAAAGGATCTGGTGAAAGAGAAAAGACAAATCCCTCAAGTTCAGGCTCAAATATCTGATTTTCAAATGGACAAGAATGGTTGAGAGAAATTATAGGGTTTTGAGTTTCAACAAAAATTTTAGAACATGTTCGAATTATAGATTTCTCCTCTTGCGTTCTTTGAATTGCACCTTCCCGGGGTGAATGTTCTACGGTAATGGGGGAAGTTTCCAGATTCATTTCCTTTTCCAACATGGAGAGTGTGACATTCTGTTCAATAGGGGAATCAATGGAAAGAATAGGTGGTTCAAACTGTTGTGCAACCTCATGGTTTAGATTAGGGTTTAAAAGATGGCATGGGATAGGGTTTTGGTTAAGGCTTGGCCTATGATTTGGATTTGGATTGGGGTTAGGCTTTGAACTAGGGTTAGGTATCAGTTTTAAATTAGGACTAGGTTTAGATCTAGGGTATGGATTAGGGTTAGAGCTAGGATTAGGGTATGGATTAGGGCTAGGGTATGGATGAGGGTTAGGTCTAGGGTATGGACCAGGGTTAGGGTAAGGTTTCACATACGGTTGGGACCATGGAAGAGGATAACTTAATGGTGCATAGGAAAGAAATTGTGGTTGTTGTTGGTGCTCATATGATTGAATTTGCATGGGAGATTTCCCTAGAGAGAAGGATCCAAATGATTCTTAAGGCCATGGAGATATCTCGCTCGAGGATGAGGGCCAAGGAGAGGGCCATTGCGGCCATGAATTAGGATATTCAATTGGAGGAGGATCAAAAGTTTTCCATGAAATTCTAGGATTATAAACATGTTGAGGAACCTGCTCAGGAAAATAATAATTATTCAAAGTATCAAATGGTTTTGGGTTTTGAGTTATACCTGGTGGTTGATTCAATTCCTTGATTCCGTGAGTACCTTTTGTAATCGTGGTAGTGATGGGCAATGTTCGGTTTCATGACCATCCTCGCAAATTTTGCAAACTTCCGGACCGCTAAGTGGGCACTTTCCAAGGTAGTGTTTCTTTCGACAGTTGGCGCAAAGGATAAGCAGTGGTTCTTCGTCCTTCTCTTGTTCTTAAAAATCATCTAATTTCAAAATCAAAGTTTTAAATTTATGTTCAAGCAAGATATTAAATTCAACACTTGTGAATTACTCATCGAATGAGTTGTTCGTCTCTATAGCAGCATAAGAACTCCTCATTGAATGATTCCTCAAAATACCATCTTTTGGTCTTCAACGAGCAAACTGGTAAATTCTGTCATCACATGGATTATTACGCAAGATTTCTTACAGTACCCCAAAAATGATATATTGTTGAAGACTGGATTATGAAGATAAATGGATTTTTTTTTTTTTTTTTATAATTTGTCTGAAATAAATCTCATCACACTTGCATGAAAGGAAAATACCAAATCAAAGTACTATTTAATCTATTAAAAACAAGGAAATTTGGAAATTAAATGTCTAAAGCCTGCTTCTACTTCTACACATAAGCAAGCTAGGGAAATAAAAGTTCAAGAGATAAGCAATATTGTCAAACTTTGGAGCAACCCCACAATAGTGGATGTGTGGCTCTTCACTCACGTCTTACCGTACTCTCTTCGCCCTCTGACTACCCTGCAACATCCTTGAAACTCTGTAAGAAAAATTTTACCTGAGCCAAAATACAACTCCCCGGCAACGACGCCAAAATTTTGGGCGGCTTAATTGTCAGATTAAACCTCTCAATATTAATTATCAATCCGGGAGTTGTAAACACGAGTTGTAATATGTATTGGCTCAGCTTACTGATCAAAGTATAAATGTATTCCTTATTAATGATAAATTAAACACTGGAATGAAACACACATTGGCTCGCAAATAAGCAATCGTAAAAAGGAAACCTACTTAATCAGTTTCGCTCAGTGCAAATGCAATTAAACTATAATGAAATTCAAGACAATCCTCAATCATTCTCACACTCGCATTAAAAATCGCCTATGATAACTTAAAAACCTTAATCTAATTATTCCTCTCATTAACTTAAAACTAACAATTGAAACTAAGCTTTAAATACGCAAAAGACTACACATTATAAATTCACACCTTAAACTAACTATCCAAACTACCCTTGATAATGAATTCAAGATTTAAATTAACAAATTACAATTCTAACTATTGTTAAAATATAACTATTTTACTTCACTTAAAATCCCATTAAAACTATTCAAATATTTTAATCTAAATGAAAATGAACTATTAAAAAGCAAGCCTACTTCAAACCGAATGGTCACACTGTATTTAAACTTGATATTTCCACCTAATCAAATCCACACTCAACTTGCTCACATAAGGAAATGATTACACTATAAAAACAATAAAGAATCTAATTAAAAAGAGAGGTCTAAATCAAAACAAGTTCTAATTAAAAGAGGTCTAATTATTGACTGCAATCATTTTAAATAAGCAATGTTAACATATTCAAATTCTTTTTTTTTGTTAATTTGGTAGTGCCTCTCTTTTTCTATTTATATTTGTAATGCAGGTTACAAAATTATAAACTCCAGTCTATAGCCTCAACCTGCCCGTAGGAAACCAGGTCTGTTGGCCATCTTAGTGCATGAAAAGCAAACCAAAACTGAAAATTTTCATTCTTCTATGTCTAGCATGAGTTATCTGTTCTACTACCGAAATATCTGCATACTGGGAAAATAAACAGAGTTCATATAAGACTGATAATATCATAAAAAAACATGATAAAGAAAACTACTACTCTTCAGATGAAGAGACAGGCGCTAGAGCTTTCAGTGTAGATCCTAGCATGTCAACTTGCTGTACTTGCTGGAGTTGCTTCTCCATGCGGCCAACCCGATCATCCAATCTGCTAATTCTGTCAGTTTCCTGATATTGGGTGATCTTAATATGTTACAACTGATCCTGCATGTGCTGCATCATGTCCAGTAGGCGGAGTTCAGTCTTTGTTGGGTCGTACTGAGCATGACTGGGATTAATTCTCTGTATAGCCTTTGCTAGAAGGCTCTTTAGGATCTAATACGTGTGAATGGTCTGCTGAAATAGCGTGAGTCGACCCCTGGTGTTGCCAGGATCGGTGATGAAGTTCAAGATTTCTGCCTCTGTTTCATTATCTTCTGGGTCAGTCTGGATGTCCCATTCCCATCCTCTAATTTCCTGACGAATAGTAGCTGAATTCCCTAAAACATAGTTGGCTGCCAAATTCTCAAGAATCTCTAAGTTTGATTTTCAACCCCGTTTCTTCGGAGCTTGTTCACACTGGACCTATTTCCCTTTAGCAGACTGAGCGTTTGACCGACGCTTCCCCATAGTATCTAAACGCCTATATTGCAATAAAAACAGGCATGAAAACATGAAGAGAGAGTGAGCAACGTCATGGGACCACCCTACACGAAACCTATGAACATGGACAGTGCGTCGACCTGACAAGCAAGAAACTGACGAGGAAGGCACTATTGACCACTGAACCAAATGACTAAGACATTGAATGAAAACATTTTGAATACACAAAAAGCTAAAGACCAAGAGCCTTATCTCCCAATTCTAAGACCTGAAGCCTTGAGCTAACTTAGCCTGGACAAATTGTAATAGTACCAACCTCATGCCAAAACTAGTGTTCGTGTTAGCAGAATTGACAGGAATCGGGATGAGCACAGGGTTCATAAGAGGAGTGAGGGGCATCTAGAAATTATCACTGTCGAAACCCCTGTACAGAACAAATAGAAAAGAACAAGAACAAAATCGACTCCTATTGTCCCAGTGTTCATAATTTTTACACCCCCTATAAGCGCCAACCAGACCGCTTGCACTATTAATAACCACGACAATTACCCAACTCCCTGGGTCCCCTAATCTACCCACAGAATTCAATCCTAGCAACCACAGGGTGCGAGACAAGATAAGCCTTACTTTGGACCAAGAATTTATCTGAATTACAACAGTATGAAATGGTTGGGCTTGGAAATTGCAAAGGTCTTGAAAGCATGGTTTTACAGGCTTCAGAGAGGGAGTAACATAACCAATGACCATTAATAGAACCAAAATATCCATATGATACAATATCCTAGACAAGACCATCCCAATTGCAACCGTGAATACAAGAAATAAACCAGATACATACCCCCACTGAGTTGAGCGGCTGTCAAATTGAAAAATGCTCGGCTTCCTCCTCGGCTGCCTCCAGACACTTGCATGCAGAGAGAAATGCATAAACGAATGGAGGGAGGGAGGCGAGCCACTTACCATAACTAAAACATTCCTTCTGCAACCTGACAGGACAGGCTAGCCTTCCTGCAACATTATTAAAGGTCGATCTTTCGCATGTTGCCATAATCTGTAATTCCAATACACCATTATGAAACGTAAGTGTACGAAGGATGAGCAACCTCCATCTTTCACCTCTTATGACGCTCTACCGGACAGGTGTACACCCCGATCGGGGGTAACATATTCAAATTCAAAACATATACAATATGTTCTAATTCCTAAATTAAACTCAAGACTTGGAAAAAAACATAATCATCTAAATGCAGAATTAAGAAAGATTAAATTCTATTGAAAATAATTTAAAACAAAAATATAAATTAAACAATTTAGATTGAGTAATATTAGATATTATTAAAAAACACTTTAAAACAAAAAAATAATAACTCTATAAATTAAACAAAACAATTAAAGCAAAAGATAATTCTACAAATTAAACAAATTCTAAATCTATGAAAAATGAGGACTCTAACAAAAATTACAATGCTTACATTAAAAAAACAAATAAATGCATACTTAATTAAATCAAAACCATTGCTTCAAACATTAATGAACAAATACATAATCTGTTGCTTCATTACAACCATTGTGCTGGGCAATTCGATTTATGAGAGAATCGATTTTTCATATGAGAATTCTGCTCTTTTAAATGACGGATTAACATTCTGCACCTTCTCCTCTTATCTTCAGAAATCGATTTTGCAAATGGAAAATTTTACTTTCTAATTGAGGAACTCATTGCTTTGCGTCTCTAAAAAATTGAACAGCTATCTCATTCTAACACGTAGCTCCTTTAATTGACATACTCTTCATTCTACAGCTACTCTCTGATCTATCGACTTCTCCAGAAAATCGACTGCTTCATTCTACAGCTCCTACATATCGATTTCTTCTCACCTATAGCTACTCTCTCGTCTAATGCACAGCTCTACATTTTATAGCAACAGAGCTGCTCTTGTTTTCCCAGAACAATATTTATAAATAGAAGATTTTTGTTACAATAGATTTGACACCAGAGATTTGAAAATTTTATTTCCACAACTGCATGAATTATTTTCCGGAAAAAGAATTAGATTGAGACAGGATGCCTGAATTCAAGAATTCATTCCCCTTTTTGTGGGATTTCTGTTTCTGGAAGGTACATCTTGATTTCTAGAGAAAATTCAGATTTTTTTGACTTTGCATAGCAATCCCAACAACGAGTTTCATTAAAGATGGAAATTTTTTTATCGATCAAAACCGGATGTCATTTTTCTATAAATTTGAGCTGGATTATTGCATTTGTTGTACGGATACTCAAAGGTCACCATCTCCAGCAGGCACATGCCAAAAGAATAGATGTCAACCAATTCATCATAATCATCTTCATAAAGCTCAGGATCCATAAATTCTGGAGTCCCAATAACACTATGAACATGTGCTTGCCGCATTATAGTTGCCAAGCCAAGATCCCCAATTTTGACCTCACCATGGTTACCATTAACAAAGATGTTATCACATTTAAGTCTCTATGGATAATAGGTGGATTATGACTATGGAGATAGCATAAACCCTACAAAATTTGCCTTGCCCAACCCTTGACAGCCTTCATGTCAACATGTTTGCGCTTCTTCCGATATTGTCTCAGAGTGCCTGACGTGAAGATCTCTGTTATGATGTTCAGTGTCTTGTTATTATCATCAATCCAGGAATTGTAAAATTTAATAATATTTTTATGCTTCACAATCTTCAACAAATGCACTTCAAAATACAGTCTCTCCAAATCATCAGGATTTTGTAAAAGATCATCAATTTTCACTTGGTTCCAAGCCACTTCTATTCCATCAACCTCATCAAAGGTCCTATAGACGGTCTTGAAGGCGCCTTTACCCACGCGATATCATCCGTCGGGCGACACGTATCCTCCCAATACCACCGATTTCGCGTCCAAGCTGCGCGTCGGGGAGATTTTGGTGGTCGGAGTGCGTTAGCTATCCGATCTGCGGGGATGCAGATCGATGGCAGAGAGGGAGTGCGAAGAAGTGAAGTTGATCGGTAGATAGGGTGGTGGAGGACAGGTGTCGAGTAGCGATTGGGAGATGTTTTGCGTGGTGGAAGGCAGGCCAGTGATGACGTCTACAGCTTTGTCGTGTAGCGGATGTGTTTATGGGCAGGGTTTGGAATGGGAGGCTTAACGAGAACCGTTGGATTTCAAAGATCGATGGCAGGGAAATGTTAGCGGGGTGAGTGAATAACTTTTTGATGGTCGGGAAGATGTAAAGATCACCGTTGGATCGATGGATTCGACGATTGAGATTGATTTCGGAGGGGAGAAATATGAAGGGGCGGAAATTTTGAAAATAAAAAGGGAAAGGGGCTTAAAGGGCGGAGAGTGGTAGGGTCTCATGGAAGAAACAGGACTGGGAGCGGAGAGATAAGGGGCCAATATATAAAGGTAAACAGGCTTAGCGCTCCGGTCATAAGGTGGGGTTACATGGAGGAAAAGGGAAGGGGCTTAAGCTAAGGGGCTTAAAACCTATAAATCAATAAAAGGTCGGAAATAGGCCAAAAGGAGGGTTTTGAGCCTTTTTTAGGGGTTCCGATAGGAAAAAAGGGATGTTTTAAACCATTAAAAGGAGATTTTAATAGGTTTAAAAGGGATTTTTTATGAAATGGAGGGTAAAAATGGGTTTTTTCAAAGGGAATGGAGGATAAATGAGAGGAAAATGGGGGATATATAAAGGGGAAACATGAGTGATATGGGGGGATTTTGGGGGAAATTATGAAGGTGAAAAGATGGAGAAAATGGCTGAAAACAGTCTCCTTTATACAACAGGTCTTCTTGAGGATTTTTTGAAGGGAAATAGCAGTGAATATTACTCTTTGAGTTAGAAAACACCAGAAGGCTTCAAGAATGAGTAATTTTCTATGAAAATAATTTCTTGAAGGCTCAAGACTTGTTTTAGCCATCATTTGCTGTGACAAAAATTTACTGATGGCTAACAGTGGCTCCACTTGGGGATGGCAGCTCCTTGGAGGTGTCAAGAACTTCAGACTTTTATCTCTGGAATGTAAACCTGTGCCATATCCTTGAGAATCCTCTTTCTTCTTTGATCATGCTGCTTGAAAAGATGATCGGTATTTATCATAACCAGATGATTTTTCCCAAACATTCTACCTACACAGTCTACTTTCCTAACATTTTTTCTTCATAAGGTGCACTTGGATTTACAAACCTTTGACATCAAAATTTTATTCTTTTGAAAACAGGAAAACTAATCTAAATCTACCCTTTTAACTTCCATGAGTCCAGATTATACTGTTGGACTCAAAAATTCTCTACCTAGTCTACTATCTGCCAGGATTAAACTGTCTGACAGATTTCATTCTCTATATTCTAAAATAGAAATTTAAAACACAGCCAAACCAGGGTTAAGTTGTCTGATTTTCTGTGAGACTATGGCATAAAACAAGCTGCACATAGACCTTTATTTGCAGAAAGTAAAACAATACTTGGAAGGCTTAAGATCTGAAAACAATGAGAGTCCTTCCTTCTTTCTTTCAGCTCTTATTTTTATCTCTTTGAACTGTCTTCTTCCTCTTTACCTGGTTCAAGTTTTCATCATGTTTAGAACCAGTCTTTTTTCTTTCTTTGGCTCAGGTTTTGAGCTTGTTTGAGCCATCTTTCTTTTGATTCTTTGGTTCATATTTTGAGCATATTAGAACCAATTATTTTCCTATCCTAATCTAATCTACTGATAAGCCAAGATTAAACAATTTGGAAAATATTCTTCACTAGCCTATCAGCAGTAAATTGAAATCTATCTAGCCATGATTAGGTTGTATGACTAGATAGCAGTACTATTTCAAGCAGTGGTATTTAGGCTTGCACACTTTCAGATTTTCTTTCTTTTTTGGTATGGGGCTGTACCTTTCTTCTTTTATATCTACCCTCTTTTCTATTGTTTTTGTATTTTTCCTTTATATATATATATATATATATATATATATTTTGTATTTTTCTCTTTTCAAAACAAAACAAAGCAATGATATTTACGATGCAGAATGAAAGCTTTGAATATAATTTTCAGCAGAAATAATGTTTGAGTATCCTGCCATTGACAGGACCCCCAAAAAGGTCTGTACCATCCATATCTTGTAGAAAAAATGCATTATGACCAATGGTAGATTGAATGATGTAAGGACCTTGCCATAAATTGTCAAAATTGCCATGTTTTCCTTTGTCTTCTCTCCTGGAATCCCACTTGAGTACTTTGTCACCAATTTTGAAATCACTGGCCTTTTTCCTCTTATCAAACAAATTTTTGATATTCTCTTGTACTTTATGTGCTTTGTTATAGACTTCTTCCTTGGTTTGTTGAAGATGTATGGTCTGATTTATCCTCCCCATCGTGCTCTCTTCTTCTGACTGCATTTCTTGGACCAACTTCATCATTGGCACTCCTAAACTGGTAGGAAAAACTACATCTACTCCATAAACCAGCTGATAGGGAGACATTCCAATGGATTTCTTTGTTTTCAATCTATCTGCCCATAAAGCATGTACCAGCTTGTTGTGCCATGATCTCTGATTTTCTTGTAGCAGCTTCTTTATTATGTTTATCAGGCTCTTATTTGAAGACTCGGCCAACTCATTACCTTGAGGGTAATAAGCTGTGGAATGACCAAGAAAAATTTGATATCTATGACAGAAATCAACCATCTTTTTAGAACCAAAGGCAACAACATTGTTAGTGATAATTTTCCTAGGACATCCAAATCTAGATAGGATATGGTCTTTAAGGAATTTTATGATAATTGAGTCTATGGCATTCCTAGAAGGGATGGCTTCTATCCATTTGGTGAAATAATCAGTGGCTATTAGTATCCATATATGTTGGCCAGATGAGGTAGGATGGATTTCCCCAATGAAGTCTATGCCCCACTGTTGAAAAGGAGCTTCAACAATGATTGGTTGCAAGGGTAAGGGAAAATTTTTTCTCTTACTTTCAAATATTTGGCATTTGTGGCAGGAAAATATAATTTTGTGGAAATCTTGAAAGATGATGGGCCAGTAATAGCCTGCTCCAAGGATTTTATTAGCCATGGTTTTCCAATTTAGGTGGCCTCCAAATTATCCTTCATGAAACTCATGCTTGATCCTATCTGCATCAACCTCAAGCAAATATTTAAGCAATAATCCACTAGCATTTTTCCAATATAAACATTTATCTAAAATGCAGTAGTTAACAACTTTCAACTTGCCTTTTTTTTTGACATACCAGGAGGGGCATTGAGATTAGTAAGCACATGAAAAATATCAACATACCAAGATGAATTGAGGAAATGATCTTCAATAAGAGGAGTCTCCAACTCTTCCTATTCATCTAATGCATCTATCATGTTTATACCAAGTGCTTGCAAGTTATATTCAGCCATTAATTGTGCTAGGCCTTGACCCTTGATGAGTTTAGTAGGTTTAATTTCCAAATCATATTCCAATATCATAGCAATCCACTTTCCTCTTTTGCCTTCAGGGTCTTGTGAAAAAATGTATTTTACCACTATATTAGGCACAAATGCAATAATGTGAGAGTGTAAGATATAAACTCTGAAATCCTTCAAGGCTTTGACCAAAGCATAGGCCTGTTTTTCCATGATATTATATTTCGGAGGTGCATCTCTTAATGCCTTGCTGAAAAATGTAATTGGCTGCTCTTGTCCTTCTTGATTTTTTTGTAATAGGACATCAACCATAGTATGTTCTGATGCAAATGAAAATATGAGAAAGTCCTTATTGAAATCGGGACTGATAAGGACTGGTGCTTGGGTGAGTGCACGTTTGAACAGTTCAAAGGATTTATTTGCTTCTAAGGTCCATTTAACTCCTATTTCTTTCTTTAGCATGTTTTTCATGTTCCTAAGGAGTTCTGCCAGGTTGGGTATGAACCTTATTAAGAACTTAATCTTTCCAATGAAAGATTGAAGTTATTTAATGTTTTTGGGGTGACTGATTTGCAATATACCTTCAACCCTTTTTGGGTATATTTTGATCCCTTTTTCAGATATGATATGACCAAGAAGTTTACCTTCTTAGAGACCAAACAATGTCTTCTTGGGATTTAAAGATAGCCCAAATCTTATACATTTCTCAAAGACCTTTCTTAGGTGTACTAGGTGTTCTTCATCTGTTTCAGAATAGACTGTAATGTCATCTAAATAAATCAAAATTAAGTGGCCTATTTCTTCTGAGAAAGAAGTATCCATGGCTCTTTGAAAGGTGGCACCTGCATTCATTAATCCAAAATGCATTTTCACATACATGAAAGTGCCCGAAGGAGTAGTGAAGGTTGTTTTCAGTTGGTCTTCAGGGAGTACCAATATCTGATTATATCCTGAAAATCCATCTAGCAAACAAATCCTCTTGGAACCAACTACCTTTTGTAAGATGTACTCCATTTTAGGAAAGGGATAGTTGTCCTTTAATGAGGCTCTGTTCAAGTTCCTAAAGTCAATATAGAGCCTTATTTCTCCTATTTTCTTTCTTACAGCTACAATATTAGATACCCACTCTGACTATCTCACAGGGACAATAATTCCAGCATCATACATTTTCCTAATTCCTATAGGCTCTTAGTCTTGGATTTTTGGTATTGTACTCTCCATTTATTTGTCTAATGACCAGTTCAGAATCTCCATGAACAACTATCCTCCTGGCTCCTAATTTCTTCAGTAAATGTAGTCCTAAGAGGAGTGCTTCATACTCTGCTATGTTATTTGTGCATTGGAAGTTTAACTTGTATGAATGGCTTTCATCATGATTATTCTCTGTGTTGTGAAGCCACACACCTGCCCCTGCACCAGTTCTATTACAAGACCCATCAAAACTCATACTCCAAAGAGGGCTATTTTCAGACTTGCTGTTGTTTTCATTTCTGTCCCCTTTGTCCTGTGTGTTTTGACTGTCATTATGCAGTTATATGGGTTCTGCAGCATGTTTATTTTGGTCTTGTTCCTTAAATTTTTCATGGAGTTGAGGCCCTTCTTCTTGACTCTCATGACTTTCACAACGCTGATGGAAAGTGGGTGATTCATACTCTCTGTTTTGTTTGCTGTAATTTTCAGATTCTGCAAACTGTTTGAGAGTCTCTCCCTCCCTATTTCCTCCTTCCAGATTTTCTATTATGTTGGATGATTTCTCACTACCCAACTCTAGCTCCCTAAATATTTCATCATTGCAAAGAATGAATGAGTCTAGGTTTGTATGGATAGAATAAAGAGGGGAATTTTCTGATTTTTCTTAACTACTCACCATAAATTTCATGTGTGATTCCATATAAAGTCTTCTAAGTTGGCTGAAAACAAGGATGGTGTCATATGTCATGTCCATTTGCATGGTTCCTTGAAGCTTAGCACCACATGATCTTGAAAGAAGCATGCCATATTTGGGAGGCACATCAATCACTACCACATCCATCACCATGCATTTAGCTGGGATTTGGGTCAAGTTTACACAAAGATCTTTGATTAGGCCTAAGCATTTTACTCTACTGGAGTCAAAAGAATACAAATCTTCATATGGTCTGGTTATCTCAAGGCCTAATCTCTCCATGATTACTTTAGGCATGAGGTTATGAGAAGCCCCTGAATCATGCATAGCATTGTGTAAAATCTTATCATGGATATTCAAACTGACATAGAAAGGAGGGACCACTCCCTCTTGGAATTTTCCTTCAATTTTAGGACCAAATAAAAGGGTCGGCTGATCATCGTTTAAGTTGACAGAGTCATTATTTTCTTCTATGTTCAAAGCTTTTAGCACCTGAAATTTATATACATCTTGAGTGACTAACTCAGTGAGGGGGACAAAAATCTTGATTTTAGCAATTTCACTTTCCAAATTGAAAGGGAACTGATTCTTTGAAAGGCTCAGATTTGTCTTGTTAGTCACTAATTTATCAGCAAAATCAGCTTGTTGGTTTTTACTATGTACATCAGTCAAATTTTTTTTTACAGGGGTACTAGCTGAAGTGCTAGTGTTGTTAGGGTCCACACTGTGTTTGTCAGTGGTTTGAGTGCTTTTCCCCTTGTTTTTACCAAAAATTTCAGCTATTGTTTTGTTGCTTTCAGCAGCCTTTCTAATCACTTTTTCAGATATTTTTTTAGCAGCAGATTCAGAGGTCTTTGTTTGGGGGGTTTCTTGGTTCTTTTTACTCCTGAGGTCATATTTTTTATGGACCTCCATGATGGCATTCTCAAAGCCTTGCCTATAGTCTTCAGCCTCTAAGCCTTCATTGTCATAATATGTATATGTGGTCTGGTCATCCTCTGTGAAGAAGGCATGGTCTTCATTTCTTCCTCCTAGCATGTTTATAACTGTTCCCTTTGGCTCTTCTATCATTCCCTAATCCTCATCAACAAAATTTTCTTGAAATGGAGGTCTGATATGTTGATCAGAATCTCTTTGCCTCATCTAAGGGGGGTTTTTCCTGAAGTTCTGGTTCTGATTTTGAGGCTGATTCCTATTATGAGAATTTTTTTGGACAACCAACCTCTCCATCATTTTTTCTAACCTATCCATGTTCTTTGCAAGATGGTCTAATTTTGAGTTAGATGTGGAAGGTGCAGTGTCTTCCCTATATGTCACTTTCTTCTCAGACCTCATCCTAGCTCTCTTCTCAATCAGATTTGCTTCCACACTAAGAGCTCCCTTCTGCATGTCTTCTAAAGTTCAGGGATCCCTTTCTCTTAGCTGATAGGCCATTTCAGAATCAAATCCTTCAGGGAATTTGGCCAAAGTTGAGCCTTGTGGAGGTTTCAAATCTAGGGGTAGTGCGTTATAAACACTATTGAATCTAGTGCAATAACTTTGAACACTCTCCCTAGCGTTTCTCTTGAGGTTGTTGTAATCTAAAATTATTTGGCGAGAGTTTTTCCTCATTTCCCATTTCTTTATGAATGTTTGATGTAAAGAAGGGAGATCATTTATACTATTAGGAGTTAAACCCTTAAACCATTTCTTGGCATCTCCCCCTAAAATTTGGGCAAATATTCTCATCTTAATTGTCTCATCTTCTATTTCCATATAATCAAAGGCATCATTCATCTTATCTACGTGTTGTTGAGCAGTAGTGGATTCATTTCCAATGAAATGGGGAATTTTGGTTTGATATTCATTGGTTAAAGGAACTAGAGGTTTTGGTAACACTAGGGGAGCATACCATGCTGCCATGATAGGATTTTGTGAGAGGAATGGAGTGGTTTGAATAGTGGATATATGAATGACAGAAGTTCTTGGACTAGCAAGAGACTGTTGAGCAGATTTGGGGTGAGAGAAACCAAAGTTATGAATGAAATGAAGATCAAGAGGTGTGGATGGAGGGGTTTCTCTGTTGCTAATATGTTGGCCACTATGTTGTGGTCAGGGAAAATTTTAAGGATGGAAAATTATTTTGAAGTTTAAAAAATTGGCGAATCTCACTAGTCCCTAATATGAAAAATATAAAATATTAATTGATGTATTTGTAAAATTCTTCAAATTTATAATGATATTATATATAGTGTCTATATAAAAGTGGCAATCTTAAGGTAAAATAATTTTATATTGTAAAATTTGGGCGAATCACTTTTATAAAAAAATGGAAATTGACAAATCTTTTTTTTGGAAAAACCATGGAAAATTAGCCCACCTCCGAACATTAGCCCCTAAAATTTTCTATGGTTGTGGTGAACTTGGAGGCCCAAATTCTATCTGATCTATAGCATTAAGTGACTTAGTTCTTGGTAAATTACTTGGAAAATCTAAGTCAACTTGGGTCTCTTGAAGCGCTGAAAGGTTTTCAGGGACAAAATCAGCTCTGTGAATTGGACTGATAATAGTTGGATCTCTAGATGCAGGAGACTTCCTAAGAATGCTTTCTAGATTATCAAATATTTTAGGAGGATTTGGGTCAGGATAGGCTCTGGTATGGATTCTTCTTAAAGCCATTATGTTAACATTCAGACCCAAAACGAAGAAAGCTAGCCAGATATGCCAATATTTAGAGGCAAACTAGTCTTTAACAAAGAAAACTTAACCCTCAAAGTGTCCTAATCATGGGTGTACAAGATGTTTTAATGGTAGTGTGGGCTGCCCCAGTGGAGTCTTTATGAAACCACGAGTAATCAGCAGGCCTACTGATCACCAGTGGGGTCTTTTGATCCTTTAGGAGTTGTGGAGTTGCTAGGTGGATGATTTCAAATGTTCTAAGATGAGTTGCTGTCCACCATCAGTAATTAACTACCAGTCTAAGGCTGTTATGGGTCTTTTGAGGTCTAAAGGATGTCTAAGATTGAAATTTACAGAAGTCCCCAGTGGAGTCACCATTATGTTGGGGTCCTGTGATTTAGCAGATTGGCATACTAAATGACAAGGCAACATCAGAACCATTTTGGAATCCTAGGATCTAGCCCTCCTGGATTCAGAGAGGGATCTCTCTATATGTGTTTTCAAAGGATATATATTTAAGGTGTATGAGATGATATTAGGATAGTTATGAAGTACAAAGAATTTGTTTGTTTGTTTTTGGTTAGGGATCATTAAAAGAGAAGGTCATGTGAAGTGAAGGAGAAAATAAGTGGAAGGATGTTTCAGCATGGGAAGATACGTAAAAAAAAACAGTGCTAAACCATTGGGCTATGGAGTCATAAAAGGGCTCACTTACACAACAACTATTCAAGGGTTTTCAAAGGGCAAGTCATCTATATAAGAAAATCTTTTAAGTTGAGTTGGTGGTATGAAACATTCAGAAATGATGAGAAAAGAACAAACATCTAAGAAAACAAAGGGTAGCCTAAGATCAGGTAAGGACTTTTAACCTATCCTGCTTTTGCCATACTCTTAAGAATAAAAAATTTAAGATAAACATAAAAAGTAACCTAAGATCAGGTAAGGAATTTTAACCTAGCCTGCTTTTGGCACACTCTTAAGGGAAATCTTCAAAACAACTGTTTAAGACTAAACAAGGGACAGGGCTAACCATAAACTTCCTTGATTAGGACTCTACTTAGCATGCAGTGAAAATATCATTCAAGAAAAACATCTTCAAGTTCTACTCAGCAAGAAATGGGCTCACCAACATTCATTGACTGGTTATACTCTATTGAAATCATTCCCAAATACACATTTAGAAGAAAACATAAAGATAAATATTTATCAGTGAGAGCTAGGGTACTTTACAGTAAATCCTACTCTATATTTGTTGTTCTTTATCAAAGAAAATGGACAGTATGGAAACATAAGGAAAATAAAAATTACAATAAGAAAGACATCACCAATGATTTAGATCAGGATCCAGTGAATCTGCTTTTCTATTGATGTGAAAAAACAGTTACATACTTTGAGTCCAATAGCTTTTATAGTTTGATACTTCTCTTCTCGGCCTACTATATTACAACTACTCAAAAAAATTTACTCAATAACAGTTCAAACTATCAACAATTTCCCAACCCTTTACAATGAATTTTCTATGAATACATATAGGTGTCAAGAGGAAGAGTGTTGTAGAACTGGTAGTAAATATCAATTAAGACAGAGTGGGAGAAGTATTCAAATGCCCATTCTACTTAATAGTCATAGCATTAACTATTTTTACCACTTTGGTAGTTTTTCTTGTTTTGATGCATATCTGGTAGGTATGGTAATAACTTCGAAGTGTTTCTTTGAAGATAACTGGGTCTGAAGTACCCTGTTTGACCTCTAACACAAGTAAACTATCATTTTTTAGGTTTTGTAGCCCCATGCCTGCTTAATAACTATTCTGATAGTTTAAAGAGGGTTTGTCAGCAGGATGGCTATCAGTTACTTTTTGAGGCCAAATATCTCTGACTGTGCATTTAATATGTGTGATTTTGAGGTAAAATAGGATTGTAGGTGGAATTTTGAGGGTTAAATGCCTCACTTATGTGGAATTTGGAGGATTTCTTGATTGATCTGTCTCTTTAACTCTTTAATCACTGATATTAATCTTTAATTTGTGCTTTAAGGCTTCTTCTGATCATCTTCGGGCTTTTTGTCCTTTTTGCTGACTGCACTATCCTTTAAACTGTGCATTTGTCCTTAATCCTCCTGATTAAGTCTTATCTTCTAATTTATGCGTAATCCTTTATCTTTAATCTATGTCTTCACTGATCTTTTCCTTTTTTGCTCGCTGAGGGTTTGATCTGATCAACCAATGTTTATGAAACATTTAATTAAAAACCCAGAATTTACACACTAATAACTCTTTTTCTGTGTTATTTTGGCTTCAGAGGTGGTGAACTTCGGCTCTGTCCCTTTATGGACGGTGGAGAGGGTTTTCGCCCTTAAAACTACCATCAAATCCTGTATAAAACAAACAAAAATGTTATAAAATCCTGTGGCATTGGATAAACTGCATTGGAGGCTCAGCGGAGGGCGAAAGGAGCAGTGAAGAGGAGGAAAATGCATGCAAGAGGAGGTTTTGTGGAAAAACCTATGAAAACAGGGTTTAAAATTGAGTTTTGGCGCGAAATAGAGGAAAGTGGTTTTGGGAAAACCACGAATTGTTTTGGCACGAAATGAATGGTTTGTGGTTTACGCCTGAACGAACGCGATATCATCCGTTGGGCGACACATGTCCTCCCAATACCACCGATTTCACGTCCAAGCTGCGCGTCGGGGATATTTTGGTGGTTGGAGTGCATCAGCCTTCCGATCTGTGGGGATGCAGATCTATGGTGGAGAGGGAGCGCGAAGAAGTGAAGTTGATCGGTGGATAGGGAGGTGGAGGAAAGGTGTCGAGCAGCGATTGGGAGATGTTTTTCATGGTGGAAGGTGGGCCAGTGATGACATGTACAACTTTTTTGTGTAGCAGATGTGTTTATTGGCGGGGTTTGGAATGGGAGGCTTAACGAGAACTGTCGGATTTCAAAGATCGATAGCAGGGAAATGTTAGCGGGGCGAGTGAATAAATTTTTGATGGTCGGGAAGATGTAAATATCACCATTGGATCGATGGATCCGATGGTTGAGATTGATTTTGGAGGGGGAGAAATATGAAAGGGTGGAAATATTGAAAATAAAAATGGAAAGGGGCTTAAAGGGCGGAGAGTGGTAGGGTCTCGTGGAAGAAATGGGACCAGGAGCGGAGAGATAAGGGGCCAATATATAAAGGTAAATAGGCTTAGGGCTTTGGTCATAAGGCGGGGTTACTTGGAGGAAAAGGGAAGGGGCTTAAAACCTATAAATAAAAAAAGGTTCGGAAATAGGCCAAAAGGAGGGTTTTGAGCCTTTTTTAGGGGGTTCCGATAGGAAAAAAGGGATGTTTTAAACCATAAAAAAGAGATTTTAATAGGTTTAAAAGGGATTTTTTATGAAATGGAGGGTAAAAATGGGTTTTTTTTAAGGGAATGGAGGATAAATGAGAGGAAAATGAGGGATATATAAAGGGGAAAAATGAGTGATATGGGGGGATTTTGGGGGAAATTATGAAGGTGAAAATATGGAGAAAATGGCTGAAAACAATATCCTTTATACAACAGGTCTTCTTGAGGATTTTTTGAAGGGAAAATGTAGTGAAGATTACTCTTTGAGTTAGAAAACACCAGAAGGCTTCAAGAATGAGTAATTTTCTATGAAAATAATCTCTTGAAGGCTCAAGACCTGTTTTAGCCATCATTTGCCGTGACAAAAATTTACTGATGGCTAACATGTACTACTGAAGCACATATGTGATGTTTATTTAAGTTGCGAATGTATCCGTGTTCTAAAATTAGCATAAGTATATATGTGATCTGATATTGGCTGCGATTGTAGTAATCTGTGATGGTATTTGGTAATACGCACGTGGATGCGACTATACTCATTAGATATGATAGCTTTGTTATTGTTATATGTTGATTACAATGTTAAAAGAGCTGCAAATAGACTCATTCTGTGTGAACCTAGTAAGTTGTAACATAGATCTGCTTCAAGCTAGCTACTCTCTCTCAGGGTGCGGAAACCTGGTTCCAGCACCTTCCCATACTACTTCAGGTGAGACCTTGGCCTGCGTAAGTAGGTCACTGCCGAAAGGGCCAGTAGTATAGGGGTTTTTTGGGAAACCTTAACATCCAAACCTGGGTTAGGACCCATCAAGCCAACATTTATTGTCCAGACTAACCATACCTACAAGTAATGAGGATATGGTGGATGGTAAAATTCCAGATGAACACCTATTTTACATCTCGGTGCTTTCTCCTTGATTTTCTTACATAACCAACTATTTAGTTGTTGGGAGTTTCCATACTAATATATCATCCAGAGAGAAAAGTAATATTGTAAGGAAAGTGATCCTTTCAATTATATTGGGGGAAATATTTTCAGATTGGGACCAGATCAGATCTTGAGGAGATGTGTAAGGGAAGACTCAATTCTTTTACATCCTCTCAGCATGTCATTATGGACCTTGTGCGGGTCATTTTTCTACTAAGAGGACAAACTTTAAAGTCTTAGAAGCTAGTTATTATTGGCCCACTTTACATCAATATGCAAGGAGACACATCACCATATGTGATCAGTTCCAAAGGATGGGAAAACCCACACCCAGGCATGAGATGCCTCTACAACCTCAAGTGGCCCTAGATCCATTTGATAAGTGGGGCATGGATTTCAATGGGCCCATTGATCCACCATAAGGACAAAAGAGATACATCATTGTGTGCATTGATTACTTGACAAAGTGGGCAGAGACAAAGACTGTCAAAGAAGAAACTAAGCATAAAGTGGCTAAGTTTTTAAGATAAAACATCTTCTATGAACTTGGGTATCCCAGGGAGGTAGTCACATATCAAGGAGCACGATTCACATCAAATATGATTGAGGATCTCATGAGGCAACACAATATCAAACATAAGGCATCCATTTCTTATCACCCTCAAGAAAATGGGAAATTAGAGGTCACAAATAGATCATTAGAGAGCATCCTCACCAAGGTTGTTAACAGCATCAGGAAATATTGGGTAGACAAAATAGTGGAGTCCACTTGAGCCTATAACATCACTTGGAAAACCACCACTGGGTTCACTCCATAGGATTTTCCTTATGGGAAGAAGGCTTTGCTTTATATTGAGTTTGAATATAACACTTTGAGAATGGAATCTTAGTTGGACTTAGAATTTTTTACAACACAACAAGAAAGGTTGCTCCAAATTAATGGCTTATATCAGTTTAGGATGCAAGCTCTCCTACACACTGAAGTAATACAATTGGAGAGAAAGGTCTGGCATCAAAATCATATAAGGGAAAAGAGTTTTCAAGAAGGAAATTGGGCCCTCATATATGATTCTAGGTTCAAATATTTCAAAGGAAAGCTAATGACAAGATAGTTGGGTCCATATCTAATGGAAAAGTGTCATGAAAATGGATGTGTCTAGATCAGAACCATTGATGAGGAAGGGATTCCCGTACTTGTAAATTGTTATAGGATGAAGCTATACATAACACCTCTATCGAAGGAATAATTTTTTAGTTCAGTAAATAGAGAATTAAATGTTATTGGGAGTTTCATAGCTTCCAATCCACATCATTCCTAACAATTTAGAAAAAATAAAAAATAATAAGAAGGCCTGGATGAAAACCTCTATGAGGCATCTAAGGCCAACTCCAAGGTTGAAAACATCTCTGAGGTAGCCTACGAGAAAAAAAAAAAATAGAGAAGATACTATTCTCTATTTCTCCACTCTCTACATTAATTCCTCATGAATCCAACCTTGTCCACATGGCTTGTCATCGTTTCCCTCAACAACATCATGCAAAATGAATGCTAGAAGGAAGGATTAAATGACTCATATAGGAAGAAACTCTTCCTGTAGCAACCTATGCATTCACAAATAAATCTATGAATTTTTTTTTTTCCCACCAACATGAAGCATGAGGGCATAATGTTTGCAACCAGGGAGGGACACATCACCCTCTGGAAAACATTCCACTAGTAGAAAAAACCTATACATTAGAGAGATACCAGCACACACATAGTAAAATAATCAGTCAAGGTATAATCAAGTGTTGAAGACATGCAAAAGGAACAAGAAAAAGAGTAAAATACATTTGAGATGATGATATTATGTGGCTCAACTCCAGCATGCAGCCATCTCTAACAATCTGATCCACAGGTAGGCTCAGGTATGAAAACCCTCACCTCTTCCCTATTTATAAAATGAATAAAATGTGTAATGGTCTAGCAAGGGGTTTTAATAAGTTGGATGTGACTAATGAACTTGGCCACCCTCGGATAGTAAACTTAATTTGGTGTTAGTCACTCATGGAATGTGGAGATGTCATATCAAAGTGAGTTGCTGTCACAAAGAGTGGGTTGATAATCACGACGAAAGGAGAAATGAAAAATGTGGGGACAACAGTCCAAAAGAGGAAAATTATGTAGATGCCATGTCACCAAAGCGCTCCAGTCTTTCATCTCAAAATGGAATATAATGTATTAGGCTCGACTTCTTTTCCACGAATACTCATTCGAAAAATAGTTAGAGAGATGAAAAGCTATTGTATCGAACCACATAGGGTGCCATCGAGGAAAACTGAATCATGTCTGTAAGTGATATAGGAGGAAGCTACAGGAAAGTCTGCAAGTGCTACAGGAGGGATGAGAATCAACTACATGAGAAAGTAAAGGGTGAAAAGGGAGCCACAGTGGCTCGAAATTGTCTCAAAACCACCATACACACCCAAATTTGTTTAAAAAAAGTAAGTGACATCCCCCTTCCTTGTTCTTACATCCAATTGCATGAAAAGTATGCTTGAAATTGGTAGCATGTATTGGTTAATTAATAAGTAGGAGGTATTTCTGAATATTGTTGTGGTTAGAAGCAAACAAAATAATTAGTTTGATAGGAATCCTAGTATCATTCTCGCTCATTACTACCAGGGAATTGAACACTATTTCACCACAAATATTGTTGTAAAAAAAAACTTTTCCCTCACCTAAGTAGCACCAAGGAGGGACAATAGAAGAGATGGGGGGAGGATTTAACATAAAGGAACCCTCAAACATCAAAAGGATTCATCAACACCCTCTTGTAGTGAACAACTTCAAAATACACTAATGTTTGGGTTTATTTAAGTTATTGAAGGGGCATGATGATGACCTCACTCATGAATTTTCCATGGAATTGCATTCTGAAGGAGAAGATAGTGCCACTGCTGTTGTCATAGGATTTTCCATCTCTCTCAACCTTGAAACCATTAGCATAATGACCACCTTACCTCTAGGGATTCGATGTAGCAAAGAAGACAAGGTAGTGAGTGTCACAACTAGGAAACATTTCTTCATTTTGAAAGAGAATATTGTTGAGGATAAGAATGGTAGTGAGGTAGATGCAACCTTAGCAAAATTGGGCACACCTATCAAGCCATAAAGGAAACAATCGAGAAAAATTCCCCTGTATTTCAAGACCAGGAAGAGCACCAGAATTAAACAAGGGAAACCAAAAACTCCCACAAGGATCCCTCTGAATATTGATGATGTTGGGTGTGGAGCCTGATTATGTTGTTTATTTTGTATCACAGCGTTCGACCCCTATACCTTAATGGGGTGGCAACGCCACCCATAATTAAATGCTGCCTAGGGGGTCTAGGGGGGCGGCTACAACTTTATGGAGGCACCCCCTAGCGGGGGGTTTTGGGGGCAGCGCCCCCTGAAGCTAAAAATAGATGCAAAATTTCCTTGTAAAAGTATAGTAATTTCTAGTCAATCTGGGTCGTTCATTAGGCGTATGATATGACGGTAGAAGTTATGTTTATTTTAGGGTTTTTTTCCCTAGAAGGCAACCCCTCTTTTGTATGAGGGTATTGTATTGCGGCTATGTATTGTAGGTGTATTCTCAGAGCGAGAAAGAGATAGGGAGACTGTGAGAGAGAACAGAGGATATTACAGTGGATTTGATGTAGGTTGTGTCTCTTCATTTTTCCGGATAATAGAAAGGAAGGGTTGGCTGTTCGGGGTGGACGTGGCCCAAACTGGGTGAAACACATATATTTGTGTCTCTCTAGTTTTATGTGTTTTCTGTGCTTGTGTTTTCCGCATGTCTTTTGTGTTGCATTGCTCTATAATATATAATTTTATAACAGATGAATCACCAAGTACGAGGGAAGAAGTAGGACGCAGTGAGGGAAATATTGAAGAAGCCACTACTCCTAAAACCAAAACCAAGTCACATGTAGCATTTGTGGGTAAGCCCACCACCAGGTCAGCTACCTTTAAAAAAACAAAGAAATAAGCTTCCATTGAATACATAGAAAAAGGGTAACTATAGGAGGGGCAGGGTTTGCTACAAGAGACACAGATTTTTCTACATGAGAGGAAGAGTATGCTAAAGGAGGAACAAGGGAAGTTACAAGAGCAGAAAAAGGAGCTACAGGAAGAAGTAGCCACCCCAAAAACATTTGAAAATGACTTCTAAGAGCTCCAAGGTCCTGATCCACGACCTATCTTAGGGTCCCACTATAAATTCATGGATGGAGGATGGATTATCCCTGAAAAATTCACTATCCCACTCCTCTATGAGCGAAAAATAGAGAGAGGCAGAACCTAAAGGTGTATGCAAATTGCTAAATCCAAGAATGTTGAATATGTGGGGATTATGGAGGAAAAAGTCATTGAAATGGAAAATTTTTTAGATAATTTTAGACTTAAGGAGTATGTAATCAAGGATAATTTGTATAAAATATACCAATAGGATTCAATCTGATCTTATGATGTACTAAAACAAGATATTGAATCCTTATACAATTTACGGAAACAAAACATGATCACACAGTCACATAACAAGTAAGAGAAAGAGACAATAAATCGCAAAACACAAGATGTATTTGGGGAAATAAACTGCTCAAAAACCCTCTATCTCTATATTTCATATGGCCAAGATCATGAAAAAATATAGTGCTTTCTCACACTAGAGAAACTTCCTACACTCTGCTGGCTGTCTCTGCAATATCCCCAAAAGGGAAGATTCAACAATATTTGCTAGAATAACACATTTTTCAGAAGTATGTGCACTGAAATGAGTTTGAAGCTCTTGGATCCCTTAGATATGGAGATAGAGCATATAATTCCAAGACGAGAGCAAAAACAAATCAAACTAGGTGAGGTAAACATACCTCCTACACCTCGTATGGTTGGGAAACACCCAAGAATGGGGCTGCAACAATATGCAACAATACTGTAGGAAAATAACGCAGTTTTTCTGAGAAACAATAGGAGACCTATAATAAGGCTCAGAATTCATATATACAGCAATAAATAAGATCCATATTGAGGCCCATACAATGTATGATAGAATGTAGAAGATAAGAATAGAAGAAATTCCTCAAAAAGAGGGGCTGCAACACATGTATTGACTAAAAAATAGATTGACAGTGTTATTTTTAAGAGCTACAGCAGCTGTATATTACACTATAGATCTGGAGCATATATGTGTACAAAATATTAGATCCATATCAGATCTGTACACTAGAAGAGCTCCTTTACAAATTCCCCTTGGGGTTTTGAGCAAAACATGAGACACAAAGAGTAGATTTGAGATCTAAAATTGCAGATCTGCAGTAGTATTCAGAAATTTTTGAAGATGAATACAATAGAAGAATATTATTTCTGAAAATAACATGGATCAGAAGTATAATCCGTGGATCACCATAGTGAAGGGAATAACCCCAACACCAGAGAACTCTCCCCCAAATGTGTGTCAAAACACCCTGCAACTGTACACTTGCAAATAACGCAGTCATGGAAGGTAAAATATGCTGTAGGCTCTAGCACTGGTTTGGCCTGATGCCAAGATTTGAAAATGTAGCTCCAAAGGTCTAATACTCTCTTTTCAAGGGGAGAGAAGGCTTTCCCACTAAAAAGAGGCACTAAATTGGCCTAGATCTGAGTAGATCTAGCCTCCACTTGCTGCAAATTACAAGGACAACCAAACCCTCAACAAGAGCTATGTTGTAGTTGGAAGATGAGCTTGGCCAAATACCTAATAGTGGACAAGATCAACAAGACTCCTCAAAGAGATTCTCAATGGAAGAGGCGGGATTTCCGATCAGGAACACCCTAGTGCTAAACAACACTATTCTCAGCTAAAAAACAAGAAAATGATATATGTCTAAGTAGACATATATGTCCTCCTCTTCCTTTTATAAGATGAAAGCCCTGCCAAACCCTAAACCATCTTGATGATGTAGCTCCATTCACATGTGTAGCCTCCAAATAAAATTGCGATGTGCATCTAGGAGATTCACTGTATCTAGACAACGTTGTTGATTTGGTCCTGGTTGACTTGGTCAAGTGATCTAGTCTCTTTCACACCTAAGTGTGCTTATGTAAATAGCCCAGATTTAGCTATGTTCACATGTGGCATTGATTTATTTTACTGATTAGGAGTTTTATTGATCCTCCTTTACAATTTTATTCACGAAACATAAAATTGAAACAAAATTGTATATTCCCATTATCTTGGGCTAATTGGAAATATTACAGTCTCACTCCGATCCTTCTTGAAACTGGCTTGTAATCTAAGCAAAATCGATCAAGTATTTAAACTTTTTTGTAATATTCCTAAATTAGCATGCAACTAATTGGAATATTAATTTTTATCTTAACCTATAGTTAGATGAATAAATGGGTAAGGAGGCCCATAAATATTTTTAGCAACAATAAAATCCATATTAATGTGAAAATGGATCATATTCATAGCTAGATAAAACACCCTCATGTGTGAACAAGGGCTAATGCATGAAGACAAGGTGAAGTTTGACCAAGTCAATAGAGATGGAATGGAGGGAGTGAACCATCAATTGAGATAGCCAGTATGAATGTGGATTAGCTTAGATGGTTATATAAAAGCTAGATTGAATACCCTTAGGTGTGAAAAGGGGTTGGAGCAGGTTGAAAAGGTCAACTTTGACCAAATCAAACAACGTTGTTATGGAGGAGTGGCATTAATGATGGGACAATGCAGTTTTGGAGGGAGATTGATTGTGTGATGGTGGAGACCCTAATGAGTGTGACCAAAGGTGAGAAGGCTAACATTGTTTATAAGGAAGAGGATGGTAGCCATATGAGGTTAGCTTATGAATAATATTTTGATATGTTTGTTTAGACTTTTGCTCTCTTCAGCTGTTTAGCTAATATTGTTGGTGTTGTTTAGCACAAGGTTTTCCTGTTTAGGAATTCCATCTCTTTCCTTGAGAGGCCTCTTGGGAGAGTCTTGATCTATCATTCCACATATCCGACATTCTAGCCAAGCTTCAGTCTTCAGCTACATTTCAGTTTCTGTAGAATATTGTGTTGTGTTGCAGTGGAGGGTTGAGAAACCCACTTTCTGAGCTAGTTTTCCATAGGAGGAAGGATTCCTTCTCTTGGGAGATCAGTTTGGAGGGTTCTTGAGAAAATTTTAGATATTTGGCATCATTCCAATCTATTCCCATCACTTACAATGTAATTTAAGTCTGGAAATTGCATTATTTTGGAGGGCAGTTTCAGTGAGGGATCTTGTGGCTCTTTTAGAGTGTTTTCCTGTGATTGAGCGGTTCAACCTTTCATTGGAGGAGACCTTTGAGTATATCTACATCAGATATGTATTATTTCATCCTCCTACCTTCATGTGCTTCAGTTTGTGGTGAATCTTCAATCCTTGGGCTGTAGATCACCATTTGTATTTGGCTGTATTTCCAGAAACCCTTCCCGAGTTCTCTTGGAATGGTGTAAAGAAGACTAGATCTCAGTTTTTGAGCAATATTGATTAACATAATATACGATATATTTGTCTCTATAATTTTTTAGTATAAACCTTCATTAGACTGTGCTGTCACTTGTAGTATTATTTGTGTGTTGCAGTAGTTTTGGGGTTTCAGTATTTTTGAGCTATTTTGGGTGTGGGAGACTTGTTTAAATCCTCTATCGTGATTTTTTTCTGATTTCCTTTTGGATTTGGGTCCTATAATGAATAAAATAATGGATCCATGGGATGTTATGAGTTATTATAGCATAAATTTATGAAAAAATTCGTTTTTTGTGCATGTATTGCTGAATCTCCCATTTGGGAATATTACAGTGGTATTAGAGCATAATCTTGGTTCAACCTGTGAGTTTTCAGCCAATATTCTATAAGAAGAATAAGAGAAGGAGAAGAGATCTAAAATGGTGGAGGGAATGAGATTTGTCTCATCACTTTTTAGATCTATGAGGAACCTCTCTAAGGAGTTTAAGAATATGAAAGAAGAAAGGTACAATGAGACGTCTAGAGGGTTTCAAGAACAGGAAGGTCCATGTACTTCCTATTATCAGAAGAAAGAACCAGTGTTGTAGAGAGCTCTAAGGTAATACACTATGCTTTTTCCTTTTGAGGGAGAAGAAAAGAAGCACGGAGATGGAGGGAACCTAGAACATGAGATCATAAGTGGATACTTGGCAGAATATAAGTCACAACCTAGAGCTTTCAAGGAGATTCTAACTCTTCCACAATTCATTCAACTTGAAGAAGAAAGGAGACCTTGCAGCAATATGAAAATGAAGGGAAATATATTTCTATTGCCTACTTTTGATGGGTCATCCACATGTACAACAAGGGTTTTGGTAATGAAGCTAGATGCATTCTTCCTACTACATCCAGTGGTAGAAAGAGAGGCTATTGATATTGTAGCGCTGCACCTTGAGGGTAAAGAAAACATTTGGTGGTTCAGCCATTTGAGTCATGCAAGAGTGACTGCTTTTGCAGATTTTACTCAAAGGGTGATCAAAATATTTGAAGAGAAGAAATTAGAGGAGGAGAAGCCTTCACCACCACTTGAGGAGACTTGTACCAGCGCTGATAGAACTATGGAGGAGCAGCCATCATCATTAGCAGTTGGGGGAGACAACACATTGGGGGAAGGAACCCTTGTAGCCATACAAGATGTTCCCAAGCTTCACCAAGGTATGCATAAGTTTCCACTTTCTATTATTTCAGAAAATCTTATGGAGGGTTGTGGAAATATGCCATTACATGAACAAGGGTCAAAGCATATTACTGATTTGGAGCAGCAGACATTCACTACACTATGCAGCCTTGATTTTTTCAAGGAGGAGATAAAAAATCATCCTAGTGTGTCATTGTTTAGCTGCACACAACACTTGGGGTTGGGGTGTGGATTTTTGGAGGATAGGATGAGCTTTGTCCTAAACAATCCAATGCAGATCTATATGTTCAGCATTGAGCTTGAGCATGAGACAACAAATACACCATTGTGGAGATCCACACCGCTATCATTGAGAAGCAGTGATGAGTTGGGGGGAAATTATTATTAGAGCATTCTGATGGCCATTACACTTGTGTGACATTGAATGAGTAGATGATTGACGAGAGTCCTCTTATCTTTCAACATTGTGGTGGATCTTTCTTTATGAGCATTGCACAACTCTATGAGGAGATTTTGCCTTCAGCATACTTGGATCCTTATGGATTCAATATGGTCATTGGTGAGGAGTCTTCACTGGGAGATCTCCAAGAGATTGCATTTCAACATCCCATGAAATGCAAAGGTAGAAATATGATATGGGAAGATGGTGTTCTCTATTGGAGGAATACCAAGATGGAGCGTGGTAGGAGACACCCACATTTGTATGAATGGGTGTGGATGGTGAGCAAGAGGTTGGTGAGCCACTTGCATATCTATGACATAGGGCAGCAGGAGGCATGGCTGTGTTGGCTACTCTTGAAAGAGTTTGGCCATCATGTGAATATCCTTCTTCAAAGGGTATGTTGGTGGAGGAAACTTGGCAGGACACTTGCATCATATGGCAGCAAGGAGTTTGGGTGCATTGTGTTGATATGACATTCTTCATGTCAATCATCATATCTTCACCTCATGATTTGTATGATGGAGTTGTGAGGGGGAAGCAAGAGTTATAGTTTCTTTGGCTACTCTTGGGAGAGTACGGGCAGAATTTTTCCCATACTTGGCATGATATTTCCGGAGAAAGGGATGGCACAATCAAAGTGCAAAGAGGCTACCCTTCAACATTGGAGGATAAGGAGGTGCTTCCACATAGGAAGGAGATCTCTCCGCATAGCAGCATGATGGTGGATGAATTTGGCATATGGCATGTCAAAGAAAGGAGTCATGGAGTGATAAGAGCCTTATCATCAAGGCCAACAATGCTGTCACTTGGGAGTCTGTTTCTATGGATTGAGTGTTCCAAGGGGAGTATGCATCCCTTCATTTTGCAGGCTTTTATGAGGAGATTCTCATGGGAGGAATCATCCATGGACCTCACTTTCAGCCTACTCACTATGCATGTTAAGAAATGTATTTTTGTACTCATTGATCATTTCATAAAGTATGTATTTGCATCTTCTCACCCTCTATGTACAGTGCATTGCTCCATAAGAGGGCAAGTTTATCTTTGGATTCCATGGTCATTCTAGGACCAACATTTGTGATGGAGACAAATTTCCTTTGCATGGCTTTGGGAAAGTATGGTGCTATTCTTATTATGTTCAGCTGATATATAATGCCATTTACTACCTCATAGTAGATGAGCAAACATGCACAGCTAGTAACTTGTTGGAGGACAAATTGCCACCTGATGTTCTAAAACAGCAGTTGGAAAGACTGCACTGTATCCACTTGAGAAACCATTGGTATCACCCAAAATTACACATAAAATCCAACATTTTTCTAATATGGATGCCATATGGTAATGATGTGCCATTCATTTGGTATGGGATGGTTTGGGCCAGCATGATTCATGACACTAGAGAGTGGAGCTTTGAAGATCCAATCCTCTTCTTTCCACTTGAGGGAAAAATTATTACAACCCAAGATCAACAACTACTCTACACTTATTATAAGTGGAGAGAGAGATAGCGTGGGGTAGGCTATTTTGTCTACCATTTTCAATTATGTAGTCTACCTACATTGCAGGAGCCAAAGGTGGAGGAGATTTTTCATGAGTTACCATTTTGGAGGGTGGCTCATTTTGTATTGATGATAGCTTGGGGATGTGAGATTCACATGGGGATGATAGAACACAACATATATCAGATCTCATGCCTCAAGAAGGCCTCTAAATAACACATTGTTTCCTCCATGGGTGTTTTACTTCTACATGATGATAGCTATTTGGGATGGTCACCAAAAGCTAACTTGCATACTTGGGAGGGGCAACTTGGAGATATATTGATGAGACAACATCTTGTTCCTTGGAGGAATTTATCATATGAGGATGCTACAGGAGGAGGAGAGGAGGCTCTTTAGTTCTATTTTTTTAGTTTCTTGAGGACAAGCAACATTTGGGAGGGGAGGACTGTAATATTCCTAAATTAGCATGCTCCTAATTGGAATATTAATTTTTCTCTTAACCTATAGTTAGATGAATAAATGGGTAAGGAGGCCCATAAATATTTTTAGCAGCAATAAAATCCCTATTAATGTGAAAATGGATCATATTCATAGCTGGATAAAATACTCTCATGTGTGAACAAGGGCTAATTCATGAAGACAAAGTGAAGTTTGACCAAGTCAACATAGATGAAATGGAGGTAGTGAACCATCAATTGAGACAGCCAGTATGAATGTGGATTAGCTTAGATAGTTATATAAAAGCTGGATTGAAGACCCTTAGGTGTGAAAAGGGGCTGGAGCAGGTTGAAGAGGTCAACTTTGACCAAATCAAACAATGATGTTATGGAGGAGTGGCATTAATGATGGGACATCACAGTTTTAGAGGGAGATTGATTGTGTGATGGTGGAAACCCTAATGAGTGTGATCCAAGGTGAGAAGGCTCACATTGTTTATAAGGAAGAGGATGGCAGCCATATAAGGTTAGCTTATGAATTATATTTTGATATGTATGTTTAGACTTTTTCTCTCTTCAACTATTTAGCTAAGATTGCTGGTGTTGTTTAGCACAAGGTTTTCCTGTTTAGGAATTCCATCTCTTTCCTTGAGATGCCTCTTGGGAGAGACCTGATCTATCATTCCACATATCCGACATTCTGGCCAAGCTTTAGTCTTCAGCTACAATGCATTTTCTATAGAATATAGTGTTGTGTTGCGGGTTGTTGCAGTGGAGGGTTGAGAAACCCACTTTCTGAGCTAGTTTTTCATAGGAGGAAGGATTCCTTCTCTTGGGAGATCAGTTTGGAGGGTTCTTGAGCACATTTCAGATATTTGGCATCAGGCCAATCTATTCCCATCACTTACAGCATAACTTCAGTCTAGAAATTGCGTTATTTTGGAGGGAAATTTCAGTGAGGGATCTTGTGGCTCTTTTACAGTGTTTTCCTGTGATTGAGGGGTTCAACCTTTCATTGGAGGATACCTTTGAGTAGATCTACATCAGATATATATTATTTCAGCCTCCTACCTTCATGTGCTTCATTTTGCAGTGACTCTTCAGTCCTTGGGCTGTAGATCACCATTTGTATTTGGGTTTATTTCTAGAAACCCTTCTCGGGTTCTCTTGGAATGGTGTAAAGGAGACTAGATCTCAGTTTGAGCAATATTGATTCATATAATATATGATCTATTTGTCTTTATAATTTCTGAGTATAAACCTTCATTAGACTATGTTGTCACTTGTAGCAGTATTTCTGTGTTGAAGTAGTTTTGGGGTTTCAGTGTTTTTGAGCTATTCTGGGTGTGGGAGACTTGTTTAGCTCCTCTATCATGATTTGTTTCTGATATCCTTTTGGATTTAAGTCCTATAATTAATAAACTAATGGATCCATTGGCTGTTATGAGTTATTATAGCATAAATTTCTGAATTTTTTTTCTTTTCTGTGCATGTATTTTTGAATCTCCCATTTGGGAATATTACATTTTTCTTTCTCCTTCTTGGACTAGCTTGCTTACGCATTATTGGGATAATTGAGCCCCTATTAATTTAGAAAATATCCAATAATGATTGCACAATCCTTCAAGGCATTCCCGATGACATGATGCATGACCTGTATAATTTTATAACATTACAACTGATAGCTATCTTCCATTTAACCTCAAACTCAACTGGAAATTCCTTAGAATTGACATGAAAAACATATTTATAGTGAATTATTAGTTAAATTTTTGATCACTCATTGTGAATTAAATTTGATTTAATTCATTAGACCTATCTCTAGCTCATCACTCAGTTAGAACTAGTTGAACTTATTTTAACTCAATTTCTTGAGTTAACTAAGTACAACTCATGCATAACTGCAATTGGACCTCCTTAAATCATGGAATCACTCTACATGCATCCTCTTAGAGCCTCAAATCTAATTTTCTAAGCTAGCTCAGTCAATCTGACATAGATAACTAGTAAAAGTTGTTATGAGATGAAATTATAATTTCTCTTCCATTTTAATTAAGGGAAAATTAAATCAAAAGCCTCATATGGTAGCCATTTAGCCATATCTTGGTGCCATTTTCTTGATTTCATTTCTTGATGCCAATTTCACTGTTTCTTTTTGCAAATTTAAACACTCCCTCTCAACAAGAAAGGAATTCAATCTATCCCAATCTGGTACCTTTGGAATGTTCTGCATGCAACACTTATCGATATTTGTTTGCTCCTGCAACTCCTGAAATTGAATAGCCTCCAAAAAACTGAATCAGTATGATGCATCTATCATCAGAGTCTCTCATTGCTACCAGTTACTACACTGTATACTGAAATCTCTACGCTGCAGATGAATCTGCATCTGTGCCCTCTGCATTGCTGCCATCTTCGATCTGCACTCTAGTATCTTACATTTGTCACTATGATTTATGTATTCTTGAAATAAGACTGCATCAATCTAACTTATCCTTCCTGCTACTATGTACTATGGGATCCTCTTAGCTAGTTTTGATATATGAGACACACCATCTCATTAGATCCTGCCTAAATTTCTTCTCTTGGGACTATATCTACACATCGCCCCACCTCTCAGTTGGAGGTATGGTTGCATGTGGTCCCTCTGCCCATCTGGCTCAAAATTTCCCATATTGGATGTATCTACTTGATTGGACAGATTGACTCAGTCTCCTCTTTTCTTCTCCAATTGTGGATGCTCCACAAACTTCTCAGACTACTCCTGAGGCTGCATGTTGAGAGGCTCCCTCTCAAGCACCAAGTCACTAACCTCTACTTTTCTCCTCAAAGCTTTGCATTCATCCTCGACCTCGAGAGCATACAGGTTCTTGAATCTTACGCCAATATGTTTCACCTGTACCATGGCGATGTGTCTAAGGAACACCTTTCCTTTTCTAAATATGACATCATAACCACGATCTTCTAATACCGCTATGGAGACAAGATTCTTCCTTAGTCATGGAACATACAAAACATCCATCACTCTAAGAGGGGAGTCATACTCCCTCTGAAAGGTAACTTTACCTATGTACGTTGCGCTATACCTCCCTTCATCTCCAGAATATATGTTTTGTTGGAGGTCCTTCTCCTCCAAGTCACTGAAGAGATCTCTATTCCCTGTCATATGGAACGAGGCACCATTGTCTAGATACCACATGCATCCCATTAAAATTTTGGCCATGCATGAATGAGAGTAAAATCAAGCTTGAACTGTGAAGCTAGTGCTTCACCCACTGCAACTACAAGATCCTTATTTATTTCCTTCTTTTGTGGAAAATTCGGGGAATAGTGCCTATGCTTGTGATAGTGAAAGCACTTGATCTTGGACAAGTATCTCTTGCCCTCTTCACCTTGGAAATTCTTTCCATTTGATTTATTTCCTTTTCAAACCAATTCAAAATATCCTTCTTTTTATTTTCTAAGGACCCGTCTCTGGTGCTCCACCTTATATTTTCTATTACCAAGTTAGACCACAAACACTCCCAGTCTGGTAACTTCTACCTCCCATTTGTAGAGTCCTGGTAACCATGCCAGCTCTTGGAAGGCCTAGAAGTGTTAGTCTCACCAAATAATCATCATAAATAGTCACCCCAACACTTCCAAGCTCATCTCGACACTGAGTGAACTTTGTCAAGTATTTCTGGATTGTGTCGCCCTCCTCCATCTTGATATTTCTGATTTTTTCCTTCAATGCCAACTTCCCTTGGTCTTTGTTATTCAAAAACAGATCTGTCAAGGCCTTCCACATAGCATATGGAGTCACCTTCCAATGGAGACTCAAGACAATATTATCTCGAACTCCCTCTAATAAGATCCCTCTCGCCTTTTCTACCTTCTTCTTCCATGCATCAAGATTTTTAGCATCTGTTGTTGTGGGCTTAGGAATATCAGTATCTATGAATTCTTTCAACCTATTTTCCTCCAAATATTCCTCCATATTTTCCTTCCATATATGTAATTCAAATTTCCCTCAAGAGCATATTTGAGTCTCAAGCCATTGAAAGACATCTTGATTTGCTGCTGGATCCTAAAGAATAAATTTGCAAATTCAAACATGCTTAAGACAAAACTTTTTTCTTCTCTTCTATTGTGATTCATGGCACTATGATACCATGTATAAAATATATCAATGGGATTAAATATGATCTTATGGTGTACTAAAACAAGATATTGAATCCTTCTACAATTTTCGGAAACAAAACATGATCGCACAATCACATAACAAGTAAGAGAAAGAGAATAAGTCACACAACACAAGATGTATCTGGGGAAAGAAGCTACTAAAAATCCCTCTATATCTATATTTCATATGGTGAATATCATGAAACAATAAAATTCTTTCTCACACTAGAGAAACTTCCTACACTTTGCTGACTGTCTCACTCCGATCTTGCTCGAAACTGGCTTGCAATCTAAGAAAAATTGATCAACTATTTTACCTTTTTCTTGCCTCTTCCTCGCATGCCTTTCTTACACATTCTTGGGATAATTGAACCCCTATTAATTAGCAAAATCCAAAATAATGATTGTGCAATCCTTCAAGGCCTTCCCGATGACCTCATGCATGACTTGTACAATTTTCTAATTGTACAACTGATAGTTATCTTCCCTTTAGCCTCAAACTCAACTTGGCCTTCCTTTGAAATGACATGAAAAAAATATTTATAGTGAATTAATAGTTAACTAATTGATCACTGATTGTGAATTAAATAATATTTAAATCAATGGACCTATATCTAGCTCATCACTCAGTTAGAACTAGTTAAACTTATTTTAACTCAATTTCTTGAGTTAAATAATTGCAACTCATTCATAACTGCAACTGTACCCCCTTAAATCATGGAATAAATCTACATGCATCCTCTTAGATCCTCAACTTGAATTTCCTAAGCTAACTCATTCATTTTGACTTAGTTAACTAATAAAATTTTTATGAGATGAAATTACAATTTCTCTTCCAATTTAATTAAGGGAAAATTAAATCAAAACCCTTATATGGTAGCCATTTCTGGGTACCATTTTTTGGATTTTATTTCTAGATTACAATATCATTGTTTCTTGTTTCAAATTTCAACAGAATCTACATGCAGAAAACACGAATATGAAAGATAGGTTGTAGGAAAAAGAAACACAACTTGTCACCATGGAAAGTCTCTCTATGGAAGCCCTATAATGTGTAATATTCCCAATTTTCCACCAATTAATTGGAATATTAGAGTTCTTAATTTTTCTAATTAATGAAGTAAATAAGAGGGTGGAGGGACGCATAAACCCCATAGATGAATAAAATCCAATTTTGATGTGTGTATGTGGATAATTTAGAGTTATATCTACATTTTGGAGTAGTGGAGCATCTTCTTAAATGAAGGAAGAGTGGAGATCATGCCACATTAATGATAGATCATGGAGATCATGGTGCATTAAAAGTAATATCATAGAGCACTAATGATGAGATAGTGGAGGAAGTTTTGCATCTAATGCACACATGATGGAGAGAGTGGGAATTAAATGCAGAGATGGTGGAGAACATAGAGAGAATGCAGTCTTCATGGAGGATAGTTGCCACATGTGCAACGCAGTTATGAGGTGGGCCAGGGCTATGGAAGGCTCACAAAGCATACAAGGGAGATGAAGGAAACAATATAAGGAGTCTTTAGATTATTATTTCTAATATGTTTAGATCAGGATTTGTCTTTGGACATTTCTATGTACGCTTCAGCTGTTTAGCTAAGTCCATGGTGCTGTTTAGCACACGGGTGTTTCCGAGCGGAAATCCCACCCTTACCCATGGGGGAATTTGAGTGCCTGCTCTGGGAAGGTTTCTTTGAGCTTCCATACATCATCAGACATTGGTGCTACATTCAACCACTCTCATATGCACATTCAATATCAGGAATTACACATTCTTTCTTGAGGGTTTGAGAGGTGGAGGTTGTTTCCAGCATTTCAACTAGGAAATTGGTGGAGGAATTATACTTTCACCTTGGAATTCAAGATCAGTCTTCCAGGAGTTGTATATTCATATCCGACATTCAGTCCAACATTTCATACCTCCATGTCACAGCAATTCCCCAAGGGATTGCACAATCCAGTCCTGTAGATCTATTGGAGGAGGGAAGTTTCCAATATTTCATCTGGAAATCCCATGGGGGACCATTCCTTCACCTTGAGCATATTGTTTCCATAATTTTTGAGATTTATTGAAGCATATAGCATCAGGATATTGAGTCTCCCTCCTTGACAACACAATTTTCTCCAGCGATTGTGTATTCAGCAGCTGCATTCAATGGAGGAGGAAAGAGGAGCTAGATCTTAAGCTTCTACCTTGAGGATATAATGAAGGGATCAACCCTTCAAGAATTGAGATGATTTTATATCATTGTAGCCATATATTATTCAGTTCATGCTTCAGATCTACATACCCAATAGTTATATGTTGCAAGCCCTAAGAGGGTGATTTTCCAAGATTTTCAGATCTGGAAATACTTTCTGGGTTATCTTGGGCATTCATCATAGAGCCCAGATTTGAAATCCTGGCATCATCTGAGCTCCAGAACTGCCAAATATACACTTCTATATTTTTGTGATAGTTGTAGTCCCGAAATTTGCAGTAGGGACAATGCAGTATTCCTTCCAATAGTCCAACAGTTACGCAGTCCCTCTTGTGGGAGCATTTCAAGGTCATTCTAGGAAATCTCTTTGGATTGAGTGTCTCATATTTTGAGCACTGGTGTACTTTCATTCCACCTCCTATATAATAAAATGGCTCAGCTATTATGTACATTTGTATGGTGTATTTAGATTATATGTTTACATTGTTGCAGTTCTTATATTTTGTTTTTATATTACTGCATTCTCCCTTTTTGGATATTAAAGTGGTATCAGAGCATGATCTTTAGCTCAGCTTGTGGGCACTTCATCTTTAACATCAAAAGAAGAAGCATATAGTAGATATCTACTATGAAAGAGGGTTTAAGTTTTGTCACTCTTCTTTTTATATCTATGCAATATATATCCAAAGAGGTCAATCAAATGAAGAGATAAAGGCAGAAGGAGGATCCAAGAAGAGATCAGAAATAAGAAGGCCCAAGCACTTCCTATCAACAGAAGAAACAACCAGAGAAGCAAAGAAATCCACATCATTCTACTAGATCCATTTCCTTTGAGAAGGAAGGTGAATTGTGTGAATATGGAGACTTGGGGTATGAGACCCTAAGTAAATATTTGTCCAAGTACAAATCAAAACCTAGAGCAATCAAGGAGAATCTATCTCTCCAACAATTTCTACAACTCAAAGAAGAGAAGAGGTCCCACAACAACAATAGAAGAAAGAGGCATAGATTCTTTGTGCCAAAATTTTATAGATCTTCCACAAGAAAATTGAGGGCTTGGAGGGAAGAGTTAGATACATTATTTTAGCTATATCTAGTATCACAAAGAAAGGTTGTTGATATTACAGCGTTGCACCTTGAGGGTGAATCAAAATATTGGTGGTTCAGTCATTTGTCACATGCCAAAGTGACTGCTTATGAAAATTTCATGCAAAGAATGAAGAAGATTTTTGGTAGAAATAAACCAAAGACATCTCACATAGAGACACTTCCCATCATTTAGGAGGTAGTACATAAAGAACCCAAGGAATATGTCATCATTATCACTCAGGAGGAGGAGCCTCTACCACGAGCATCTGTTGTAGAAGTACTTACATCAGGAGGAGGAACACTTGCATCTTTACAAGATGGTCTTGAGCTCTTGACATTGGGAGCCCCATGCATGATTCATGAGATGCATGAGGAGGAGGAGGAAGATACAACGCTGATACAGTAGAAGAGATGCAGCCATCACCATTACCAGCAATTGGAGAAGCCATTACACCAATTGGTGGAGCTCTTGTAGATGTGCAAGATGTTATTGAGATTTAGCTTATCTAATGTTTGCAAAAATTTTCATCTCATATTATTTTAGTACCTCATATTGATATTTTTTAGACCATGCCATTAGGGAAATTTCATAACCAAGGATTAGAGCACCTTGCTGATTTGGAGCAGAAAATTATCACTGCACAGAGGACCCTTGACTTAATCAAGGAGAAGATGTATAACTATCCCAGTTTATCATGGTTGAGCTACACCCAAAACTTTGTATTTAAGTGTGGAGTCTCAGAATATGGGAGGGGGACATTCCTATTTAGTACAGTGCCGGAATATGAGTTCAGCATTGAGGGATTGAGAGGTGGAGGTTGTTTCTAGCATTTCAGCTAGGAAACCAATGGAGGATTCATCCTTTCACCTTGGGCTTCAAGATAAGTCTTCTAGGAGTTGTATATTCATATCCGACATTTAGGCCAACATTTCATACCTCCATGCCAAGCAATTCCCCAAGGGATTGCGTAGTCCAGTCCTGTAGATCTATTGGAGGAGGGAAGTTTCTAGTATTTTAGTTGGAAATCCTGTGGGGGACCATTCCTTCACCTTAATCATACTTTTTCCATAATTTTTGAGCTTTATTGCAACATATAACATTAGGCTATTGAGCCTCCCTTCTTTACAGTGCAATTTTCTCTAGTTGTTGTGTATTCAACAGTTGCATTCAGAGGAGGAGGAAAGAGGAGCTAGATCTTGGACTTATAGCTTGAGGATCTAGTGAAGGGATCAACCCTTCAAGCATTGATCTGATTATATATCATTGTAGCCATCTATTCTTCATTTTATTCTTCATATTTTCATACCCAACAGTTATATGTTGTAGTCCCTAAGAGGGTGATTTTCCAATATTTTTAGATCTGGAAATCCTTTCTGGGCTATCTTGGGTATTCATCATAGAGCCCAGATATGAAATCTCGGCATCATCTAAACTCCAAAATTGCCAAATCTACACTTCTATGTTTTTTCGGCAGTTGCAGTCTAGAAATTTGCAGCAGGGACAACACAGTATTCCTTCCAATAGTCCAACAGCTACGCAGTCCCTCTCATGGGATAATTTTAGGTTCATTCTAGGCCATCTCATTGGCTTGAGTGTCTCATATTTTGAGCACTTTTGTACTTGCATTCCACCTCCTATATAATAAAATGGATCAGATATTATGTACACTTGTATGGTGTATTTATATTATATGTTTACATTTTTGCAGTTCTTATATTGTGTTTTTTTATTACTGCATTCTCCATTTTGGGATATTACATAATGCAAGAAACTTTCAAAATATTACACTCTCTTTCTCAAAAAATAGTGGCTATAGTTCAAAATAAAGACTCTAGCATAATATGGTTCTCTTCCTTTTCAAGACTATAGGAAGTTTATTGAGTTTTGTCAGCAAACTATTATGGAGGACAAGGAAAATGTAACTGAATTCTACATGCATAACTTCATTTTGACATATATGAATTTATGGGATCCCAATTCTAGATTGGGGGAAATGAAATTCATGGCTTTAGCATCTTGGTTGGGTCATGAAGAGACAAGGGTTGTGATGTAGGCTAAATTGCATGGGTGGTATCAGATGTAAAATCTCTCTCGGGCCTTCCCGAGACCCAAGATACACTGTCAGATTAGCTGCAACCATCACAGAGAAAACATACATATATTCATGCTAACTATTGATTGGCGAAGTAGAAGAGAGAAGAGTTACCTCAATTTTTTGTGCAGTCTTGCTGGAGATCCCAATGTAGTCAAGTGGAAAGCTGCCCTGTTAGCCCCAAGATCATATCATGCATGCCAACAAGAGAGAAGAGTAATCCTCACAATATATCAAACTTAACAATCCAAAGACCAACATATAACTGAATATAAACAAGTATGTATCTAAGATACTTATCACATGTATCTTCAAGCAAATATGTAAACTAATACAACATCAAGACAACCAAGTGGACCTAACAGAGGCAGTTTTATATTATTAAATCAGTGAACGAGGATTACAACCATGTTGGCTTGACCAAGCCTCCCTCGATCCTTCAAATCCAATCTCTCTCTTTCCTTCTCCTCAACTCCTTGGCATAACAATGCTTGGGCTATCAACTCTCAATGAATCATGCAAGCACTCTAAACTCATACCAATGAGAAATCATTCGAAAACCATCCAAACTTTGTCACTATTCCCAAGCCTCCAATTTATAGGAGTGGGGGAGGCTTACTGATGGCAACAAA